>JAHHFK020001247.1:0-121660 GCA_024533555.2 Aedes koreicus | reverse complement strand
AAAACTATCGATAAATTTAAAGGTGAACTTTTAAAACCATTAACGTTTGCATAAGAAAATCTTACATCGTTCAATATGATTTTTTAGTCCTTTTCCTTCTCGCCTCGGTAATGAATAATGAGTTCTTGAGCTATTTGAAAGGTCATATAGTATTACATTTACGCAAATTAAATTGATCGTCAAGGCATACTTGACCTATTCATAAAGTACTCCAGATTAAAACATTTAATCAAAAGACCTTTACACGTGCCGAATTCCAATATAAAATCATACGATTCTTATCGCTAATCATTAATGCTGCTAAAGATGGTACTCGCAAAAAATTCAACAACAAAAGAGATCACAAAAAAATCATTTTAAGCCGGAAATGTTTGAAACTCCCAGGGAATAATTTAACACATATTAGCTATCCCAAGTAACAATTTTAGTTTTATTCCAGCCGTATAGCACTCCTCCCGGCTTTGTTGATAAAACTACATTGCAATCTGTTTTGTATACCACACCTCCTCTTTGCTTCTTTAAAGCCAAAATTTGAACAAGTGTACTCTTTATAGACGGTTGTGAAAACAAGTTGATATAACCTTTCTAAGACCAAAAAAGATGTTGAAAATGTTCTAGTATAAGATGTTGTGACCACTTGAGAACCTTCATAAAACCTATTGGCTGCCATAAAACCGAGCATACGGCCAAATGGCCACAGCTGTCAAACTTTACTGTGATATCGTGGTTGGTTTTTGTGGTTCTGCTTTAATGGATTGCTCTTCTGATTTATTTAGCAGTATATAATATTTAAGAAAAAAGTTCTAGTGCTGCGGGAATTTGTTTTTTCTTATAGAAAAATATCCAAAGCAAATTAAATTGTACAGCGTACCGTGTTCCCAATTATATGCGCATTTAATTTTATGGTGAATATTGGCGCGATAAAAGCCAAAAATCAATGCGCCTCGGAGATTATGCAAGCTTACAACATCGAAAACAAAATTAAAACAAATATATTCTATAACTTAATCATGAATTTCCTGAAAATTTATGGAATTCAACAAGTTTATCTAGAAGCATGCCGAAATTGGAGTCCGATCTACAGTACATTTAAAATTTGGTGCATTTATTTTTCAACATTTCAATTATTTTTTACATATCAATACGGCAATAGGAAAAAAAAATTGGGATGAAAAGCGATTCGGTTTTGGCCCTTTATCTTCGTAATGGTTACTATAAACTTTTACTTCTGCTGTTTTAAATCTTTTCACTCCTTCTTTGGTTCAAAAACCTTTCAAAACTTTTTCCGGTACTAATCGAAATAAAAAGCCAATTTATCTTCGTAAATGGATGTGACAATAATTTACGGTTGACCGGATCATAAATGGTGTTTAAAATGCTTTTTCAACGTACCATAATAAGACAATACAAATGAGTTCAAAAAACGCCTTTCCAACGGGGTTTTTCCCGTATACAAAAACGCGAAAAAAAACCTTGATAGGAGTAAAAGGAATTTGAGAATTAGGGGTTACAAGAGTGTTTAAAAAGCTGTGTAGGTTCTCATAAGAGGTCCTCCCTTTGCTCAGTCAGTAAAGGCGCAGCTACCCAACCCGCGTTATCCCGGTTTTTTCGACCCCCGGCGCGGGTATGATTGTACTCCAGTTGTTCGTTAAGGAAATTTTTCGCCCCTGGCTGGTTGAATTGTACTTGCCCAGCCACTCCATGTTTATTCCCGGTCTGGTCTGAATTGTTCGTTAAGGAAATTCTGACACCCTGGCTGGGTATGATTACTTGGGTTACTCAATCATTTTAATGCTTGGCATCGAAAACTCTCAACTAATAACTGAGGAAGTGCCCTCCCTTAGAACAACACTAGGATGGAACAAACCTTAAAACTAATTGTGAAAGCTTGAAACGCTAAGAAAGAAGGTTCTCATAAACCTGACTGAAATATTAAACCTATTGGCACCTTCTATTATCATAATAAAGATAAATTTATTTCTAGTGGCTTTCATTAAATTTTAATAAAACTTAATAAAGCGGGATGGTTTTTGCATTGTTACTTGGGATGACTTCCCTCAATGCAAATTTGCCGTTTTATGCATTTACTGGCTTTAAAATGCTTTTTCAACTGAACGTCATAAGATTGTATGAATAAGTCCTAAAACGGCATTTCAAAACAACATTTGACAAGTTCACAGACTCGAAATAAACCTTTGATAAGAGTAAAAAAGGAATATGTGAAAACAAAATTTTAAGTTCGTTGTAAACAAGCTGTGTAGGTTTTCATAGACCTGACTAAAATATGAAGCCTATTGGCACCTCTTGGTGCCATAACAAAACCAAATTGATGTCTAGTGGCTTGGCTTGGCTGGATGGTTTTGGTAATGTTACTTGGGATGTTTATTCAACCTCCTCTCCCATTAAATCCAGTGCAATTTTGCGCCATCTTTTATCCATTTTTTCTTCAAATCCTTGGCGTTTTTGAAGACTTTTCCTATTTTCCGAGCTTTCCCTTCATTATTGCCCAGATTTTTTCTATTGGGTGAAGTTTTGGCAAGTTAAGCGGATTTGCCTCCTTCGGTGACAAAGCAACATCGTTGGCTTCGTACCACTCCATCGCCGGTTTCGCGTAATGACATGATGCCAGATCCCGCCAAAACAGAGTGTCACCTTCGTGGGACCAGATGAAGAGCAGCAGGCACTTCTGGTGGCATTCTTCTATATATATATTTGGCCGTTGATGGTGCCGGTCATTATGTACAGCTTGCTGAATTTGCCCCACCCACAGATTGCCTGCCACACCAAGTACTTCTTGGAAAACTTGTCGACTTTCTTCTTTTGGAACTTCTCCGAAACATCCTGGCGGGACTTGCCAACGAAAAACTCCAGGGCGGGGATCTTCTTGGTGTCCACTTGAATGTACGTCTTGCTTTCCATTATGATGCATTTTGGCTGCACCAACCACTCGTGGTACAGCTTCCTGGCGCGGGATTTGGCCACCGTATTCTGTTCATTGGTTCAATTAAGCGCCTTCCTTACCTTGAAGACATCATGTCCGGCCCGCTTCATTGTCTGCTGAACAAACCAGACGAAAGAATTTACCTTCTTGGCCACGTCCCGAATCGAATGGTTCAGATTGTGCTTGAAGTAATCTCTCACCTTCCTCGCGTTCACGGGGTCGGTTGTTTTCGTTTTTCGAAAAACCGAAGAAAATGAGCTTTAATGGATGAAATCGGTTGAAAATTGTCGAAGTTATGAGTATTTTTGTAAAATCATGGAAATTGAAGGTATAAATGATATTGAAAAGATTAGATATTTAACACTCGTATATAAGTACGCACACACATACATCCACAGATTTATGCACACATACATTCTCACATACATGAATATAGAAACACTACTAACATTACCTTTAGTTTGTTTTCAACCTCTGCCAGCTGTCACGCAAAATAAAATGGGATATTTTCAACAATGTACTTTGCGCTAGTGTTTGTGAGACCGCTCGGCGAGAACCTAACGCAATCAACTCAATTTGACAGCTTCTTTCTTCAACATTGCTTAACCATGTGTACGACAAAACGTGAATTCAAGTGTAAAAATGATCCACAAAAGTTTTGTTATGCCTGTGGCAACTATATTTTTACAAAACCGGTCAATTTCACTGCTTCGTTGCAAACTGCATATAGGCATTATTTTAAAATTGATCCTGGAGACTTTGACGAACTGTGGATTCCAAAAGTGTTATGTAGTTCGTGCAAAACGTGCTTGGCTAGGTGGATGTCAGGCGCAAGGTAAATTGATTTCTTGAGTAACTTTCATATAAACGATATACAGCATCGTAGTACTTAGTACTTTTCTGATCGACATTATCTTACATCATCTAATTTTAATAAGTGTTAATGTCTTACTTACTAACTCACTTATTTGTTATCTCTCAGTCGCTATTTGTCCTTTGACATGCCCACCATATGGCGTCGACCGTTCTGTCATGCAACGGATTGTTATTTCTGCTTAGCAAAAGTTAAGCAACAAGGACGTCACAAAACAGTTGAGTATCCACAAGTGGCTTCTATGACAAAACCTGTTCCACATTCAAGTTCAGTCCCGTATCCTGTTTATCCAAAGCGGAAACGAACGCCCTCTGTTGAATCAACCGTTACAAAAAGCGAGGAGGAATTCGAGGAGGAATTCGAGGTGGAATTGGAAAGAAACCCAAAATTGTTTACACAATCCGAATTTAATGATTTGGTGCGAGACCTCGACTTATCGAAGGAGAAATCCGAATTGCTGGCATCACGCTTGAAAGAACACAACATGCTGAGCAAGGAGGTCAAAATTTCTTGTCACAGAAATCGTCACAAGAAATTTGACAAATATTATTCTACAAAGGACAAAGCATGTTGTTGCCATGACGTAAACGGCTTGTTTGAAGAGTTTGGTGAGCCATATGATCCAGCTGAATGGCGTTTATTCATCGATAGCAGCAAGTTGAGTTTGAAAGCCGTTCTACTGCATCAAGGAAATGAGAAACCTTCTATTCCATTAGCTCATGCCGTTAATATGAAGGAGACGTATGAATCAATGGCTTTTTTTGCTCAATTTGATAAATTACAATCAACACAATTGGAAAATTTGTTCCGATCTTAAAATTGTTGCCATGTTGACTGGATTGCAACAGGGATACACAAAATATATGTGTTTTTTGTGCAAATGGGACAGTCGAGCTCGTAAGGAACACTACGTCCGAAAAGATTGGCCAAAACGGGATAATTTCACAGTTGGTAAAGAAAACGTTAAAAATGATCCCCTCGTGGAAATAGAACGCATAACCCACCCCACACAATATAACTCCCAAATTCCCAAAGTATCAAAAAAAAGTGCCTGCATTCCACTACTTGAAAACAGTATTTCCAAATTTATCTGACGCGAATATAAAGGAAGGTGTATTTGTTGGCCCATAAATAAAAAAACTGCTCAATGATTCCGCATTTAATACAGTTTTGACACCAGATGAGGAAGAAGCGTGGAAATCATCAATCAAATTAATTGCTAGAGAAAATAATTTCCCATGAAAACTTCCCTTGCGATGTTTGGATGAATACAACGACACCTAGTAGTGGAACTTTCTAAAACTGTTGTATTTCAGCAACATTTTTAAGTGTTTTACAAAAATACTCACAACTTCGACAATTTTCAGCCGATTTCATCCATTAAAGACTCATTTTCTTAGATTTTTAATACACTTGAAGAATCAATTATATTATAAAAATTTGAGTCGTGTTATCTCATTGAAAATGTTGATTAAAGCGAAATTTTTATGAAAAATTTGCAGAAAAGTTAGAAAAAAATGCAACAAACTTTTCAATAACTTCAAAATTATTTTTTAATCAGGATATAATGTCTAAGTTAGCAATAAGAAGCTTATTTAACTTCATTTTCATAAAAAAGTTATTAAGAATTGGTGTACAATTTACAAAGATATTGACATTTTAGTAAACGTACTTTTGTCTAAAATTCAAAAAATCAAAATATTTGTAGATCTTAAAAGCGGCTCTACTTTATTTTTTTCTGACCCCGGCATTAAATCCAGTGCAGGATTTTGCGTTGGAAACGTTGGTCAACCATTAAAGTTCACACTTTATTTTTGATTTTGTAAACTAGTGTAATCGACAAGCGATGACACTGTGACGATCAACTTGTTCTTAAGCAATTGAGAACTTTTTTGACGTAGGACTACGTCTGTGTTTTCAATACTGGGGTACACGTTCGAATTGCGAGAATTTGGAGCGTCACGAAAAATATATAGGTTTTGAACGTTAATAACTAAGTCATTCCACGATTGATTTCCAAAATGTTTGCACCAATCGATCGGAAAATTTTCTACGCTTCGATTTAAATATTTAAAACTATTGATTTTTAACATTCAACTATTGAAATTAACGCAAATATAAGGTGATGTCTTATAATATCGATTTTTCATAGTAAATTTACCAAATGCACAGTACTTTCCGCGCACAGACTTCATATTTAAGTAAGGAACGTCTCCTAGGCAGCCGTGAATGTTATATAAGGGGTACACCTTCGCATTCTGATTCGGAATGTTATATAAGGGGTACACCTTCGCATTCTGATCCGGCGGTCGTGGAGCTGTGCAGAGTACGATCTGCAGTTGGACGAGCAGTCGCTGCCCAGAGAGGCGTTGGTGCAGTTGGCTGTTGCCGATGCTACCGTCAACCTCGCTGTGAGAAACATGGCTGCTGAAGCCTACGATTTGGCGGGAAAAAGCCGCCCATTACAATGAGACAAGAATCAATCATCCCACGAGATGAACCAAGAAAGAAATCCCAAGCTCAATCGCGAACTGTTTCTCCCCCGTCAACTAAATCCGTCCTTTTCAGGACGACCAAATTAGTTTGCCAACTGAAGAGTTCGTTTGGATGAATTTTTTCTCTTGTGCTGTTTGAAATTTCCATTACCGCGCCCCCGGCTGAACATGGCGTTGCTTTAAACGCCGCGTCCCGGAGTAAATGGCAAAGCGCGTTGAACAACTAATGAACCAACAGATCCATAAATATCTTCTACGCGTTAGAGATAGTGATCATCGCGACCTACAACCGGGGCCGTATCATAATTAAGAGCCACTAAATGCTTTCTAAAGAGTGTACAATAGAATTTCATTGGCCCTTTTCAGGACTGACTTAAATTAATTAGCGAATGGCCCTGACGTGTATGGGAATTCGATTGCTGCGTGGTCCTACGTGAACTTTGCGTACAACCCCATTGGGCTGTCCCTTATAGTTTTATATCCTCCCTCTCTTCCCTATTTCTTGGCGCCACAACAGATTTACCCAACTTTACAGTCGCCATGATTTCGTTAGAAAAGCTGACAGATTTTCTGCACGCTTCAAATATCATTAATCTGATTAAATTTGATCGACATCCATTGAAATAATAATCACAAGTTCCAAATGAAGTTAGCATACAGAGAGATAAATTGTGATTTTGCAAGAATAAAACCATAGACCTAATGTAAGGATAAATTGTTTTATGTGTTCCTAAGTATGGTTGAATGAATATATAAGAATATTGGCATATAATACTAGCATTGGTAAATGTGCAATGGGGGTTTATTAAATTTTCCAAATAAAATATCTTAATTAGTATCTAATCAAACAAACCTGTATTACGTAAGTTGTAATTTTTTGAATGTTTGAATGTGCGGTATGAAAGAATACATGAACCTATACACCGATATTATATCCATATCCCTCGAATGTGTATGTCCTTAAAAAGGAAGTTTTTTGGTGGTGCATAATGACAAACATCTTATTAAGCAAAACAAAGCTAAATATTAAGTCTATTGAACCAGTTTGTTCGGAATTTTGTTGAAAATGTTTTCAATCTATTGGATCCAAAAAAAAATCAAACACTATTGGATTCAAAAAAAAATCAAACTATGTTCAATAACAGGGTAAAAAAGCTCTAATAACCTGACACAGTCGACGAGTCAATGTCGAACCCAACGATACAAACGAGCGCCTCTTCAACGTTTAAGACAAAAGCAATGCTTTTCAAAAAGGTCATTCCAAATGTATCAATCTAACCATCATTAGAGCTTATTTCCTGGAAATGCATTCGCAATTCACATTCGTACAAATCCCTCATCCCAATCCCTCATCGGAGGGTGCAACATTCAGGGATGGATCAATTCAACAGATAGTTAATACAACCGAAAGTACTGCTAACTCAACAAACACACAGCTCCCAAGCGGCTAAACGTCTCTCTGTTGGTGTTTGTGGATGCATCGATCGGAAGTCTTGTGTTTATGCCGATGCAAAAAAGCGATCGGAACTTCGGTTTGCTGTACCGTGCTAAAACAACAACACTCTATCCCATCTCGTGTCCTCTCTGCCCCCTCGGTCCCAACGAGACAGGAAGTTGCAAAATACTGCATCAACTGAATAAATTTTCCACATCTTTTTCATTTTGCCTTTCACTTACCGCTTGCCGATTTCCTATAATATTGAATCGCACTGTGAATGTTGTTACATTTACCACCTTTTCTGAATCCAATAGAAGTGAACGGACCAATCCATCATACTCCTGTTGTGTGACGTAGGGATGGTGGCAGCCATTGGAAGTTGGAAATAGTTTTAACGAACACGGTATTCATGCTCAGATTCTTTGGGGATTGCACCTTTCCAGTTTGTCCCTCCATGCCGCATCTCAGCTGCATATATGCTAACAACTGCTATTACTGTAGATGTAGGAGTCTCGTTCTTACTGAGTTGCAAGCTGCGAACCGTTTCAGAATTGGCAAGAGACACCCGGCTAGCAGATACCGAGATTCTGTATCGAGTATGAATAGGAAAAACTTCAGATAGGAATCGAATTAAATAAAGGCACAAAATAGAACTTCCAGTGGCAGTAGCTTAAGATACGACGAATTGAGCAACGGCTCGGAAATGTGCAACAGCATTTCGATTCCGGTTGTAGAGCTTCATCTGAAGCATTTTCCTACCTACATGATGTAATGGTGAATAGATGAACTCTGTGTATAGTTCTTTCTCTCGTCTTCGTTCTCTTCTTCGGGTCGATGGCGTTACTGATCGATCCTGGCTCATCATCACTGTCGCTATTAGGTGTGAATGACGCTGTAATCACTGCTTGTCTCGCCTTTCAATGAATGATGCCTTTGAATGTTGCATGGTTATTTGTTGCATGTCTATTTGAATGATCCCATATGGACATTCCTGGACTTTTGGACGGAGACGATTGGGCAAAATTTAAGCAGATTCAAAAGTCATTCGCTTAAACGGGGGGCATTCACACATTTCAACATTTTAGCCACAATGCCTCCAGCACCAATCCATCATTAAGCGGTTGGAAAATTTGACCCAGCCGTGATTCGTGGTTGCCCGGAAGGTGCTAAGTCCCGTCACCGGTAGGTGGTAATAATTCATCAACAACCGTATCATGTGTACAATCAACATTTAAGCGGTCGTGTTTCGGTTGGGCGACAATATTTCACTCTCCGGCAATACGATAACCGCTTATCACCTTCCCACACCTTAACCTGTGTCATGTCGACGATCGATCCATTCTAATGTGAACGTGCGCCAATTTATTTTTCCACACCATTTGCATGTAAATTTAGCGACCTTATGCGGTGGACATGGCTGCGATTGTGCAAAACACTCGAAATCACCCTAAACCGGGAGTGGGATGTGAATTCAATTGTTTGTATAATTGGATAATCTGACCGAATGCAAAGAGCCGTAAATATACACTTATTTTTTTATCGCTGTATGTACTCGCGCACACCAAATTGCATTACTCGACTATTGGCTCAATGAACTATCGGTTTGCTCGAAAAACAGTTGTTTAAATTTTAATTTACCCTTCCATCCACAGCAGAAGTGAAAATTATTGATCCACTCCATACAATGTATCCCGCTGAAAACATCCACACTGCTGACATGGTAGAGAACGGGAATAAATCAAACTGATGTAAAGAGCGATTACGTAATTAAAACACGTCAGATAGCAGCTCACTTCCTCCGACATTGTGCTAGGCTGCTGCTGATGCAAAATCGATATCAATTAAATTTAAAAGTTCTCATTATCAACGGAGGTGCTGATGATCGAATTTCCCATTCGACCCCGGAACTTGACGCATCGTCAGCCGGCAGAAAGTTTAACAGCTGCCAAGTGTTGGCCGGGAAAAGTTGTTGGATGAAAACTTGTTCCGGCAATTTCACCGCTGGCAGCGACAACAAAAGGGCTGCAAACTACAATCGAGAGCTGGACCGGAAAAGTTTCCCTTCTATTTGGATGACCCATCACTGCGGTGCGGAGCCAGGAGGAGCAACCTACCCTTCTAATCGATGGTTCTTGGCAGCTCTCAGGCAATTAGAAAGATCCAATCGAATAATCTGTATGATTCTGGAGGTGGAGAAGTTTAAGTTTCCAGGTTCGAGCCTCTCGCTTTCGGTTTCGACTAAGTTGGAAATAAACAAACCATCATATTAGCTGATTAGTGGCGTTGTTGCCCGACCAACAATGAGGCGGCGATGACGATGTCATAACGTCATTCTTCCAGCTGGTGGAAACAAGCGATCACTGTGATTAGCGCGATATACACGCGGTGTGAATAAAATATAAAATTAGTGAGTGCTTTTTCGCGGAAGGTCCACCCGTGGGGGTTGGGGAAGTTTTAAAGGGTGGAAATATTCAGTGTCTTCCCGAAATCGGAAGAACCTCTAATTCATAACAGTGCAATTGCATTAAGACTTGTATAGTTGTGAGCTGGAAAAGGAACGAATAAATTTGGTTTTGTTTTTGTTCTTGATTATTGAGATTTTTCAGCCTTGGCTGAGTTCATCTCCCGTCGTTGTTACTTAAAAACCTCTTTGGATATTTTCGTAACATGTCCGGGGGTGTGATTTGAACTCGTGACTTTGGCGTGAGAGGTATGGATACTAGCCACTACGCCGAGCCCCACAACAAAAACAACGCCACTACAAATACAAAATATAACAATACACCATTCCACCTTTAAAATATATGTAACATCGATACCCAAATTTTTCCTCCTAACCACATCATTCTTCGCTCTATCTACTACACTCGGCTCTGCATAACCCACCCGCCTCTTTCCCTCCAGGTCTCCGCCTGCGTTAGATAATCACATAATTCTGCTCTCCGCCCTTGTTCTCTGTCCCCCCCCGGCTTCCCGCACCTGTGTTATTATGTCGCCGCTGGTGCTTCATAAAAAATCATTTATTGCAGTTATTGATAGAAATTTTGACGACCATGATATGCGTACTCTAAAATAGTGCTTTGACTTACAAAACCATTGCTGCAGACGACTTTGAACCCTGTTGTAGTCGCTACCTAACTGCCTCAAAAGCCTTAGTTTAACTGTCCTCAATATGTGTTCAGTGATTAAATTTTATCATGCAGTAAAATGTTATGAATAAATACCAATAATATACAACACAAAGTTTGTTCACGTGAAAATTGCAACACCCATTGAAGCATGGAAACTTAAGCCTGTCCACGTTAAATTTCGGACAGCAAAATAATTGCAGCAAAACAAATTTACACATAATTCGACAAAACCGATTGTTTATTTAACAACAATAGATTAATATCTACATTAGAAACAGTTCATTGAGATGTTAATCCTTCTTTCTGTAAAATTCTCGAACTTTCTGTTGTACACCCGCCATCAAGTTCCGTACGGTATCCTCAGATACGCCTGCCGTGACGATTCTCCATATTCTTCGCTTAACGTAAGCCCAGTACTTCTTTATGGGGCGAAGTTCTGCACAGTTTGGCTGTTTTTAGCACGTATTTGATGAACTCTTGTACCTTGTACCATTCCTGGACGGATTTCGCATAGTGACAAGAGGCCAAATCCGGCCAAAACAGAGCAGATGAGTCGTGGCTTCTGATAAACGGTAGCAATCGCTTTTGCAGACATTCTTTCTCGTACACATCCTTATTGATAGTGCTGGTAGAGACGAAACTTTTAGATTTTCGACCATAACTACATATGTAGCCTGCATATAGCCTGCCAAATCAAACACTTCTTCGGAAATTCTGACACCTTCTCTTTTTGCAGTGAAATTTTGTTTGTCATCACGGTTGGGCACCTTTGTCACTTTGTACGCCTTCAATCCTTGTCTCTGCTTCGCTTTTTGTACGTATGATTTTGACTTCCCAACCTTGCGAGCCACATTTTGCACAGAAAGATTGGGATTTTTCTAAATAACCCAACAAACATCGGTATTGAATTAGAGCTTGTTCAAGCAAATTTGGGAGAAGCTATTCAGCTGTTTCTTCTAGAATAGCTGAATAGCTTCTCTAAATTTGTTTGAACAAGGTCTAATTCAACACCGATGTTTGTTGAGAATGACTACCACCTTCTTGTCCATTTTTCGGGAGCATACTTTTCGATTTGTTCCACTTCCAACCTTCCGATCCACAGTCAAGCGCTGGTCAAATGATTTGCAATCACAAAACATGGTACTTTTCGGTAGTTGTAGTTTCTTGGCATGATCGCGTACCGATAAATTCGGATTGTGCTGCCGTTCGTACAAAATGCGTTTGCGGACTTCCACATGATTCGACGCCATTTTACCAAATGTAACAAGAATGTGAACATGTCGTACCATGAACTAAAGGGGAGAGTTTCAGCTGTCATATAATTGAAACGTTTCATCGATCCGTGAAATAATTCAAAATCTACACTGAAAGAAAAGTGTTCAGAATTTAACATGGACAGGCTTTAAGTCCAACAACAACAGGCTCTCGTCTTTGTTTGACTTGAGCAAGCTTTAATAACCACTGATTTTCCTCATCATGCCATTGATGAAGGTCCAAAAACAGAATAGGTGGATCCGACCATACACACTCCTGGATTGGCTGTTGTAGAGACGATGGAAGCGCCAGAAGAGCTGCCTTGGGTGTGACAGGCTCTTCATCCATTGATTTCTTTTCACAACATCTGACCAGGTCCTATTATCAGCTGGAATAGGAGGGAAGTGTTGATTGGATGTCTACTTAAGACGATGCTGAGAACTCATGCTACCTTCATAGACATCTGTAGTTGGAAATTAGATGAGATTGTGCAGGAGGCTTTCCTAGACAAGGAAACATATGTAAATAGGTCGTTGAGACGAAGCTAAGAAAGTTAATGCACTCATTTGTTGTCCGCTCTTTTAGGCTGGAACACAGGCGTTTCTTACTTGAATTCAGGCTCCAAAGGCAAGGGTGTAGTGCCTTTTCTTGCGAAAGAGCTTGTCTGTCGGATAGAACATGAGCACTAACTCTTACCTAGCCCTTTATGGCTTATGGTTATAGCGCCATTACTCGCTGTCTGAAAGGAGAAGAAGGACGCGCCGATAAAAAGCCATACGCACACATAATACCCCCCCCCCCACACACACACACGCATGGTGAATGTACAAAATTTATCAATCAAGTGGTACTTGATTGATGCGTATATAGTGAGTTACTTAGTATGTTCAACTGAGAATCGAATAAACTTACCATATCAGTAATTGTCGTACCACTGTTTCAAATTTTTGACATAAATATACTCCACGGTACTCATGAGACGTTTTTTGTAGTTATCGAGGGCTTCAGATAAGGTCAACCGATATTCGGAGAATGTTTCCACTGCGTTGAATATCCATGCCAATGCCACAAATCAACCGTTGCAGTTGGTGCCAAAAAAATGGAACAGAAGTACCGTGAAACCTCAGGTTAAAAGTGCTCACAGAACTGCACAAGAGCAAACAGAGCTGTTTTAGCCACTTCGTAAGCAAATACTTCCGGATCTCTGGAGAACTGTGACGCGATTTCTGTTTAGAGTTACGAAATAAGCCTGCAATCGCAAATGACTGCAATAATCACTGTTTTTCGTTACTAAGCTTTAATTTTCTTTGGTTTCGAAATAACAGCGAAAAAACTACACGTCAAATGCGTTGAACGGCACAGCCTACTTCTGGTGCTGACTCTGGCGCTGCTGATTGCAGACATTCTATAGTCTAAAAAACTTGCATTCCTTGTCCGGTAGAATGTGATGACATTACACTATTGAACGTTTCCATTCCACACCCAAAATAAAAAAACAAGATTGTAATGCAATTTTGCATGATTTTCTTTCATTTCTCGCTATGGATCGTAACTTGGAAAAAAATGCAACATTGGTTGTGGGCAAAAATGCAACACATCAATTTGCTTTGAAAAATAAAATGTGTGTGTGGAGGTTATGCAGTGGTATTAGTTGATGAGTGAGATTGGAGTTCGAAGATCAGATGACTCACAAAAATAAATACTTCCACCTGTAGAACCGAGATTCGATCCGTGGCCGACGGCGTGGTGGCTTTTGTTATTAACTGTTTGACCACGTTATCAAGTTGAGATTTAAGGAATAGAAACCCTACAGTTGATTCGCTTGGCGAACACTTGATAGCAGAATTCCAACAGAGAGCAACAGCGTTGCCGCAATCCGGGGGTATCAACTCACCCATATTAATATGTTTCGATCTATTTGTGTCTACCAGCCGGTTGCATACATTTTGCATGGCTTCGTTTGGACCATAAAACGCTCTGTGGATCAAGATGGGCGAAATTGCCTTCTCTGAAGCATGGATTTCTCAAGATTTGTGCAATCTGCTTGTGTTTTTTTTGCCCCCTTTTTCTCCTCTTGGGGGCGCTCTCTCTGCTCCAGTTCAAGCAAAGTATCGATTTCAGATTGAATGGCACAGCATTCAAATAGTGACGAAGTAACACGAAAGGACTTCAGGTCGTAGGCAAACATATCCTTTGGGAATTAAATCCACACAAAGATAACAAAAAAAAAACGAACAAAAATAAGTGGGTCCAAGTGACTTCCTAGTGGTAATAACTTGTGGAAATAATGTGTGTAATAACGAATGAACTAGAATCTGTACCAACAATACAGACGTAGGTTCTGCGTGCTTAGATAGGAAAGTATCCAGCGAGTCTAAACTAATGAAACTTGTGAATTTTATTCCTGAAGTGTTCTTTCTTATTTCAAAACTTTCATGCAGCTAAAAAAAACATGAAAACTTTGTAAAAATAAGTCATTTTTGTGAAAGGTTTTTTCCGTCCTTAGAATATGAGCAAAGTGCAATTCTAAACAAACGAAGGAATATGACCCATTTGGCCTAATGGTATTCAAATGATATTTGGACTTATGGCATTCGGCCTAATGGCAGTCAGCCAAGGGGTTAGACACTCGGCACATTGGGTAGGTCACACAGTGCATCTGTACTACGCGACTTAACGGGAGGGAAAATCTGCAACCAGACTCCTGAAGAACTCAGGGTGGGGAGTTGAGGATGCCAATCCCTCGACCCAGTAAAAACCCACCCCTCCCTCACCTTTCGGTATTACTTCGGGGAGGAGGCTATTGTGCGTTAAGCATCCGCTTGTGTCTAACTACATGTTACTTCAGTTAGTTGGTCCCTCTAACTGGTCATTTCGCCATTTGACTTCGAGCTTGAGGACCATCTAGGAGGCCGCCGTGTTTACCACGTCCCAGTTGTCCCGGTCTTAACACATTCTCCGAACAAGGTAGTCCGGAGTCGTGTCCCGATCACTCATGGTCGTCATGCCATTTCTTGCGTCGTTGAAGAGAGGGTCAAGTGAAGAACACAAGTTCTGCGGAACACGCGGAGGACTCTGCGTGCCCGTACTTCTGCAGATACTGTCTAAAGCAGTCGTGTCGTCAACCGCCCCATCCGGATATCACCGGGATTGGTCTGGCTTGGACAGTCCGTTTCTTCCTCGTGTACCCTCCGTGTACTTCGACAACCTGTTGAGGATAAACCTCTCTAGCACCTTACCCGTCGTATCCAACAAGCATATTGGAAGGTATGCCAATGGATCAGCTGGTGGCTTCCCTGTCCTCGGCAGTAATACTAGCGTCTGGCGTTTCAGGGGTCCAAGAAGATGCCCTTGTCCAGAAATATTTGCCTCACCACCCAGAACATTTCATTTCGGAAGCCAGAAGAATAGCCGACTTGATGGCCAAGTTCGGTATGCCATCTGGCCCTGGCGATTTGTTCACCTTTAGGAACTTGGGTCTTTGTGTGTAAAGAGTCACCAAATGACCACCTTCAGCAGCTCTGGTGATTGCCGCTGCACCTTTAGTTTTGGCCATTTCTACCCAATAGGTGTTCCCCCTGGGTTCGCATTGGCTTTCGAACACAGGCCCTCGATGCAGGCTCGTCTGCTGGTCTAGCGACTAGCGCCACTCAACGCTCCGTTCTTTTGGAGTCCGACCGCGCGCTCTGCATCCTCCTTCTTGCGCGGTACCAAATTCTACGGAGGTCGGTGGTCAACTCTGTCCACCAGCAATCTCCCATTGACCTTCCTAGGCATGGTTGCATCGCACACGCGTTTCACTCATGTTCTGTTTCCGCTCAAGTGCCTCTTTGAATACTTCTTCATCGAAGTATGATGTTCTCCATCTGCGGGCGAATAGAGTGCGTGCTCTTCCTTCTGCAAGCTGCCTAGAATTGTGGACGATACTATAGCGAACCGCCAAGTGGTCTCTATGAGTGTAGGCCATCCTCCACTAATCGTCGTAGGAATAAGGGTGCAACAAGGTTGCCGTTTTGTTAGCAGAATATGCTACAACTGTAATTTAATTTTCCGGTAAGTACAACATTACAATTTATGAGAATTTTTCCAACTTACAATACGGTGGGCCTCTTAATATGGGCACCCTTCCACGCGATCGTAGCCTCTACCGATCGTAACCTCTACTGATCGTAACCGTAACCTATGTTAAGTTTTCTAATTAACTTATTAACTTATTAACTATTTTATTAATTATTTCTTACTTTTCTTTCAGGATAACGCGTTAACCGACGAATTTACTGAGTATCACCAGAAAACCACCTTTTAACAATGTCTTTATATAATTAAATTTCAATAACCAAAAACTTTTACACTTGACTGCTGCAACAACTGCTTTGTGAATAAAAATGTGACAGTTCGTTGCTCGGACGTCTGTCATTCTAATTTCCGGGTCGCTTTAGCTAATTGACGTGAACTGCGGCGATGACTTGACGCCTCGCTGTATTTTACTGATTGCTATGGGCAAGGTTGCCAGTTTGACCCTTCTCTGCGTTGACAGTCTCCCCTGGGTGTGGTCCGGAGTTTTCCGGAGTCTCACGTCTCTCCATCAGGTCAAGAAGCGCCAACCTTGCTACCGGTCTAACCAGAGCCTTCCCTCCAATCTTTACCACCGCCTGTCGATGACGACCATCCGGATTTTCAATAGTGCGAATGACCCGTCCTCTCTCCCAACCGTTGCGTTTAGCTGGTTCTGCGACCATCACAAGATCCCCCGCTTTAAGCGGCCGTGTTTCGTTGAACCATTTTGATTGCCGGCGTATCACCGGCAGGTATTCCATCAGCCATCGCTTCCAGAATACCAAAAGCTGACACTGGATCAACTCGTACGACTTTCCCAAAATCTGTCGGCGAACAAGTTCGCTGTTCTGCGTAGTGAAAGTAGGCGTATATTCACGTATTTGTGGCTGCATCCCATTGGATCTTAATACCAAGAAGTGGTTAGGGGTGAGAGCCTCTGTCTCCTCGGCCTCGAGCGGCAGGTACGTCAGAGGCCTTGAGTTTACGATATTTTCAGCCTCCACGACCAATGTCTGCAACCCCTCGTCATCCAGCTTTCCTTCGGAGTACGCTTCGTTCATAGATTTCTTGACGGATTGTACTAAGCGTTCCCATGCTCCACCCATGTGCGGCGCTCCCGGCGGTATGAAGTTCCACTTCGTGTTGGCACTGGTGAATGTGTTGTACAGTCCCTGGCTTATTTGGTGTCGCAGTACTCGATCAGCTCCTTGAAAGTTTGTGCCGTTGTCGCTGAAGAATTCGTTTGGCGATCCCCGGCGACCCACGAAACGGCGCACACAAGAGATGCAGGACTCCGTAGACAAAGTGTACGCGACTTCTAGGTGAACCGCGCGTACTGTTAGACAGGTGAACAGCGCGATCCACCGTTTGACGTTAGATCTTCCCAGTTTTACTAATAATGGTCCAAAGTAGTCCACGCCGGTATAGGTAAAAGCTCGTTCATGATGAGCTAATCGGGCAGGCGGAAGCGGTGCCATTAGAGGTATCGCTGGTTTGGCACGGCGGATTTTACAGGAGCAACATTCACGATCCACCTTTTTGACAGCCGAACGAAGCCTCGGGATAGAATAAAGTTGACGGACCTCGTTCACCACCGTCTCTGCATTGCCGTGACTGTATCGTTGATGGTACTCATGCAGCAGAAGTTCTGTAACTCGATGTTTACCCGGTAGGATAATAGGGTGACGCACATTGTAACAGACGTCCTTCGCAGCGCCAATTCGGCCGCGTTCCCGGAGCAAACCATTTTCGTCTAACATTGGCAATAGTCGATAGATGGCGCTAGTTTTCCCTATGGTCTCCTGCCCGATAACGTTTGGTGGTTTATTCACCAGTGCGGCGATCTCATCCGGATAAGCATCTTGCTGCACCAATTTCAAGATGGTTATCTCTGCCTTTCGAAGCTCGACTTGCTGAAGTGCTCCATGGCATTTCGACACATTCTTGGTCGAGTTGTGTAGGAATCTTAGAACGTATGCGACGACTCGCTGCAGTCGATTCCAGGAGGAGAACCGATCGAAGTCTACTGCGGGTTCGAGCGAGCAGTGATGTAGGATTGATGCACGCATCTCTTCAGTTGTGGCAATAATCGGCCCTTTAGGCTGAGGCCACCCGCTTTCTGGCATTTGCAGGAATTCGGGACCCTGGAACCACTTACTGTTCTGGTCAAAGTATGGGCCACTACCCCATTTAGTTGCTTCATCAGCTGGGTTTGATTTCGATGGTACCCATCGCCAGTCGCTCGCTGTAGTGTACTCCAGTACCTCGCTCACTCTAAATGAAACGAATTGGCGGTAGTTTCGAGGGTCAGCCTTGATCCAGGCTAGGGCTGTTGTGGAATCTGTCCAAAAGACTTTCTTGGAGATGAATATTCCAAGGTTTTCTGTCACAAATTTTGTCCAGCGCACCCCTAGTACACACCCCTGCAGTTCGAGTCTGGGGATAGACCAGGGTTTCAGGGGAGCGACCTTGGATTTGGCTGCAATAAGGCAGCACCGCGGGCCTTCGCCCTCGTTGTGCTTGCGCAAATAGACTGCGCAAGAATACGCCACTTCACTGGCGTCGACAAATACATGGACTTCGCAACTTCCATAGGATTCTTGAATGGCTTTCCGAAAGTAGCATCTCGGGATTCGTATTTCGGCGATGAACTCGATCATTTTTATCCACCTCTGCCACTTGGCGTAGACCACGTCGCTAACTTGATCGTCCCATCCCGTACCTTCTCGCCACAGGTCCTGGATCAGTACCTTACCGTGGATGATAAACGGCGAAAGCAAGCCCAATGGATCGAACAACGTCATTACACATCGTAGCACCTGCCTTTTTGTCGGTCGCGTGTTGGTTCGGATTAGTGATTGTACCTCCTCGCTCATCTGAGTGGAAAAGCTTAGTTCGTCGGTTGACGGGCTCCAGAGCATTCCAAGCAGCCTCTCGACTTTCACTCCTTCTGACAAGTTCAACTGCTTATCTGCATCGCGTTGGTTTTCACCGAGTTTTTCTAGAACCGTGCTACTGTTTGACCGCCAGTTGTGAAGCTTAAACCCACCTTTACCGTGAACGTACCTCACATCACCAGCGACTTTCACTGCTTCTTCCACGGAGCTAAAACTCGCCAGGTAGTCGTCCACATAGTGGTCGTGGACGATTGCGTTTGCCGCTTCGGGGTAAATATCAGCGTGTAATTCGGCATTCCGATTCTTTACAAATTGTGCCGACGCTGGAGAGCACGTACTTCCAAACGTAGCAACATCCATTAGATATATGATCGGCAACTCGGACGGACTAAATCTCCAAAGGAAGCGTTGAGAATGCTTGTCTTGCGCCAGCATTTCAATTTGGTGAAACATCTCTTGGATGTCCGAGCTCACCGCCACATGGTACAGACGAAAGCGAAATAGGATAGCCGGGAGGGACGATAACTGATCGGGTCCCTTAAGGAGAGCACTGTTTAGGGATACACCGCCTACCTTTGCTGCAGCGTCCCAAATAATTCGCACTTTTCCCGGCTTTTTTGGATTCGTCACCGCTCCTATTGGCAAGTACCAGACTCGTCTGGGATCAGCTGCTTCTAACTCATCTTTGCTTGCTTTATGCACATAGCCCTTCACCTCATACTCCTGAATTTGTTTGTGTAGATTGTTCTTCAAACTCGGATCTCGATCCATTCGGCGTTCGAGGCATTCCAGCCTTCGTAGGGCCATTGTGTAGCTATTTGGAAATTCGAAGTAATCCTCCCTCCATAGAAGCCCGGTTTCAAAGCGTTCGTTCTTGTACTGGGTCGTGGTTTCCATTATCGTGAGCGCTCTCTCGTCGTCTTTGGTTCGTGGAACTACCACTGCTTCTGCTCCGACTGCCTCGATTGCAAAAAAGTCCTTCACCGCGTCATGAAGGGTTTCATCACAAGAACATTCGCATATGTGAAAACTATAGCCTACGCAGTCGCTTCCTCGAGGGCCATACACACACCAGCCCAATCTGGTTTTCACTGCCACCGGAGCCATCCCTTCACCTTCCTGCACTTTCAACGGTAGCGCCAGACGTAGATTATCCACCCCGATGAGTATTTTGGGTACGGCATTCTGGTAGCTGGAAATCGGGATGCCCTTAAGATGTTTGTGCATTTTAACAGCTTCCTCGATGCTAAAACTCTGACTTGGAAGACCTAGTTTATCTACGGTTCGTGTATTCATCAGCTTATGCCGCTTGCTTTGTCCAACGCCAGAAATCTCTATTGTGATCTGCTGCGAACCTTTTTCGATACGAGATGTATTTCCAGTCCATCGGAGACACAACGGACGCGGTGTTCCTTTTACCCCGAGCGATGTAGCCAAGTCGCTTTCCACCAATGTCAGGTCAGAACCTTCATCGATAAATGCGAACGTGTTAACCGAACCAAGAGATCCGTGAAGAATTACTGGAATGATTCGAAATAACGTCGATGAAGTCGAATGTCGATGAGTGTGATGCTCTGCAGCTCTGCTCGGCAGCGTTCTGGATGGTGTTCTAGTAGAGTGTAGGAGCGGGTGGTGGTGATACTGGCAATCATCAATTTTACAAGGTTTCTGACCTCGACAAGCTCGTCGTCCGTGATTAAACAAACAGTTCTGGCACAAACCCAACGAACGAACCCGTCGCCAGCGATCGTCAACGTGTAGCTGCTTGAAAGCAACGCAATCTCTCAATCGGTGCCCGCTCTTGTTACAGTGAGCGCAATCAAATTTTTTAGACGCGTCTTGTGATTCACAAGCTGACACCCCAGACCTTCCTGGTGCGTCGTCTGAATGGGAGTAAACGAATCCTTTGCCTTTCGGGCGATCACGAGGATTAGATCGCTTCAGTTCCGGTTCGAAGTTAACAACGCTGGACGCGTCTCGTACCACCGTTGCCATGTAGTCGCCGAAGGTCTTCAGGTCGACGTGCTGAAAACCTCGTACGTATCCTGCCCACATCATTCGTTGGTCCGCTGGGAGTTTCGTGACGAGTTCCTGCAGCAGTGACGGATTCGATAGATGAGCGCGTTCGTTCGCTGCTTCAATGTGATCGCTTAACGCCTGCACTGCCATCCCGAAGTCAATTAGCTGATCCAATCGATCGGATCTCGGGGCCGGAATCTCACGTACCCTACGAAGCAGCGCGTTGATCAGCAGCTCGGGCCGTCCGAACCGCATCCGAAGGGTCTCCATCACCTGTGGTACTGCTGCTGGTAGCACCAACCGACTTCGCACTGCCTCCAGCGCCGGACCTGTTAGACATCGCTGAAGACGAAGCATGTTTTCTCCCTCCGAAAAGCCGCAGGCTTCTGTAGTGTAGCGATAGTTGGAGATGAAAATCGGCCATTCTGCTGGGTCGCCGGAAAATCGAGGAAGTTCCTTGCCCAGGGACTGCCTTGCTGCTAGTTGTCGTTGTGTTGGTCCAACGTTGGGAGCATGGGAATGAATGACTTGGTTTGGCTGTAAACTTTCTGATTGACGAGGGGACTGCGATAATTCAACCGTACGCGAAGGGGGGTTACGCGTTTGACAAGTTACTGAATTTCGTTCGGGTTGACCGTCATATAATGTTACTTCTTCCGGGCGTGCGATTGGCATTCGCAACTGCTCACGGGAATAATAGGAGGATTCATAACATTCTCCCGGGCGCGCGTGAACTCGCAGCTGCTCTCGGGGAGTTTGATTATTGGTCGTGGGGTAATTATAGGGCGCATCTTTGTTTGTATTTTCTAATGTAAAACTCAAGGCTTGACTCTTACCTGGGTGTTCCATAGCGTTCGAATGACTTACCGAAGGCCAATTGAATTGGCTTACCGACTTCTGAAGTGTATGTTCTGGCCTTGGCGGGATCGTACTTTCCGCCACTCCAACGTCTGATCGCTGTTCGAACTGAACACGATGATCTTGCGGAATCACCTGCTTCTTTCGATTCGCTTTCGGAATAGTACCGGAATGCATCTTCGCACACGATGCGCTCGCCACTGGCTGTGGTGCTTTCGACGGATTGTTCGTAGACTGTTGTGGCAATGGTTCGTCGACGGGCTGAATCCTTTCAAGAAGTTTCCTACACAGCTCCATCTGATTGTGTAATTCGGTTAATTCATCCGGCGTTGGATTAGCGACCTTTTCGCACTGTTCAACCCGGGTTCTGAGTTCCTGCAAGGCAGCATGAGGGTCCTTCCTTCCTCGCAGATACTTCACTGTTTTCGGTTCGACCGACGTAAGAGGAATTGACACCATTATTGGTGCAGCTGAAGTGGGAGTGCTGGACTGTGTCTTCGATCGACGATCGCGCACCGTTAGAGGTGCACCAGGAGGGGCCGAGGTTACGAGTCGTTTGTTTGATGTAGGGGGAGTCGCTACGTTGATCGCTACACCAGACGAACCACTTCCGCGATGGTTCTCCTCTTCCCCGCCAAGCGTTTGGTCAATGAGCTTCTGCTGCTCGTCCAAATGACGTCGTTGCAGCTCTAGTTCCACACGAGCACGTTCCAGTTGCTGCCGTTCAACCAATTGACTCAGGCATACTGAGAAAGCCGACGCTGCGCTAGTACGGCTGGTTCCAGATCGTACAGATGCTATGTCATCGTTTTGACACGTGGTGCAGCTTCCACACACCCACGAGCGATCTGCGACACTCTCGTTTACTCCGCCGCAAGAGAAATGCATCCACACGTCGCATTGGTCGCACTGAACCATGTTCTCGGCCGCGTCCGGTCGTGGGCACGCCGCGCAGCAAGATCGCTCCTCATGTCCTCCAGAAATGTCACCACTCCGTCCGGCGTCGGTCATACTGCCAACGTATTTTGTAGATTTATCGTCGTAGGAATAAGGGTGCAACAAGGTTGCCGTTTTGTTAGCAGAATATGCTACAACTGTAATTTAATTTTCCGGTAAGTACAACATTACAATTTATGAGAATTTTTCCAACTTACAATACGGTGGGCCTCTTAATATGGGCACCCTTCCACGCGATCGTAGCCTCTACCGATCGTAACCTCTACTGATCGTAACCGTAACCTATGTTAAGTTTTCTAATTAACTTATTAACTTATTAACTATTTTATTAATTATTTCTTACTTTTCTTTCAGGATAACGCGTTAACCGACGAATTTACTGAGTATCACCAGAAAACCACCTTTTAACAATGTCTTTATATAATTAAATTTCAATAACCAAAAACTTTTACACTTGACTGCTGCAACAACTGCTTTGTGAATAAAAATGTGACAGTTCGTTGCTCGGACGTCTGTCATTCTAATTTCCGGGTCGCTTTAGCTAATTGACGTGAACTGCGGCGATGACTTGACGCCTCGCTGTATTTTACTGATTGCTATGGGCAAGGTTGCCAGTTTGACCCTTCTCTGCGTTGACAGGTCCAATTTGGCTGTTTGCTAGCTCGATACGACTTGATTCCTTCCCGGAGTCGAGTTCTCCTCACGGTACTATGGGCAGCACCGAATTTTCTGGCCCAAATCACGGTCTGACAGTTTGGGATTCCTCTCAATCGTCTTCAAAATCTTACCACGCAGTTTCCGGGGTCAACAGTTCCACTCCGACGATTGGCTTAGAAGATTCCGAAAAAAGATCACCAGAAAGTCAAAAATGGTAAAATTTGGATGAAAGGAAACTATTCTGATTGTTAGTTATTTTTATTTCAGCAGCATTAGAAAAGCTAAACTTTTCACCTTAAAAGAGAGCCATTTAGCGCGGCAACTTAAGTCCTTGAATTTCAAAATCAAACAAACATTAAAAAAGTAGATTATCACTAGTACCTCTACTGGTAATATCAAAATCATTGTTCTTCATTCATACGAACGGATCGTCTGGTTTCTAGTGCATTTCGAGCATATGCTACTGACGATGTCGAAAAACCAACTAGCCAACCACCCAATGATGCATGTCGTAACACTAAAAAGTCAAACACCGAAGGCCAATCACAATTTATGTCGGTCCATTTTTTCACTCCATTTGATCACCACCATCATCATCATCATGAGAACGAAAAACGCCAAGCATTTGCTGTAAATGGCAGCAAGATGTGCAGGTTGTCTTCCTGGTCGTTTGGATCGAACGGATACGGAACGGGAGGAATGTCATACAAGTTGTTCATTTTCTTCGATTTACTAGACACCGACGCCGCCACAAACGCCAGGTGTGCACTACGAAGATGGATGGTATACTGACGCGAGCAATCACAATTAGCTTCAGCTATTTAGTGGCCTGGAGATGGCTATGGCTACGGCTGCCCAGAAACAAATTACTAACATTAATTAATTTGTTTCCACAAGGCTAAAGTTGTATTTCCAAGTGATGGACGAAACGAGGGAATAAGACAAACAGTCTGCGAAAAGGTAAATACTTAATCATTTTCTTCTGGACGTACTTGATTGGAGAACACATGTTTCAATTTAGTTTTTTGCGATTTGCGTTCACATGAGTACTAGTGGCAATTGGATGAATTCCCGTACTTAAGCCCACTTTTATATTAATATCATCTTGTGTTGAATATGAGAATGATGGTGCACTTCACCAGACATCCGTAGCGGGATTCGGAAGCAATAACTGTGACGAAATTGTACCCCAAATTGACAGAAACAGAGTGTCCGAAAATAGCTCGCATCATTTGTAGATGGGTAGGTAGGATAGGAAGCGCACCGTATCAAGAGATAAAAGCAAAATGGATATGAGTTTTTTTTATCGCATCCATTTTCCCTCCCCAAAATACACAGGTCGTTCGTTTCATAAATGGGCAACCATTTCACGGTTTGGTGTGACGGAAACAACGACGACGATGGCAATCGATTTGCTTCCCTCAACGGTTCGCACTCTGATGCCCGCGTAGACATGTTAAATATTGCTGCAATGTTGGAGGAAAATGTGACACTATTTACATACTTCTTCGATCTCATTCGCACGCATTACGGGAAATTTGTGCCATAATTCGGCGAAGAGTGGATCTGGGATTCCACGCCAAATGAAGTGGCAATCGGATCCGACCTTTTCCAATTTGATTGAAACGAAAGAATAAAATGAATGAAACTGAATTATATGAAAATAAGAGCTCGACCCCATGTAAGGCTCTATTTATTTCAACGAAATCGAGGGTCTTTCGAGAACGAAGGAATTGCGAATACTTTGTTGAAGACGATGTGTTCATCCGGGGGAATATTCTATGCTCCTGGGCTTGGAGGGTTCGTAATTTCCTCCTGAAATACGCTGTTGGTCTACCTAGCCCTAACCCTTTTTATTTGTTTATCTCAACCAACAACAAATTTATTTTAACAGACGTGTAAAGTTCCAGCATAACCAACAAAAATGCAAGCATAACCAACAAAACCGTGTGCAATCTTTCATACAACATACCTAATTGAGGTTTGCCATACATGTTCACACCAATGGAAATACTGATTCTTTCATAACTGAATGCTGTACAGTTACGCTAACAAAGCCAATAAAACAAACTTCAGGCTGCTTATTCACGACTAGAACGTCCGACGCTCGTGCAGTGCTTAAGTTCGGAGCTATTTTGCTGTTTTAGATTAGGGTGTCTCTTAAAAACCAGTTTTTTCATTCTAACTTTTGAGTTTCAGCTGTTAGGAAAAAATAATCTTCAGTCGAATTGTAGAACAAGTTATGTTGCATGTTTTTGCCAAACTAAGTATTTGGGTATATTTTATTGTTCAAAAGTTAGGGGTAATTTTAACGAAAAACATGTCCGATTTTAAGCAGTCCTCGCTCGTGTGCCCCGGGCTCAATTATATAGCATTTTGTTCCTTGAGACCCATTAAAACAAGAATTTGATGGTTTTCTGGCCAATTATCGCCCAAACCTTCATAAGTTCGAAAAGAAAAAACGCATCGTTGTGTGTTGAGCAATAGGTGCGCTATTACATTTTCTATATTTTGTTTGAAGATCACTTTTTCTCAAAATGGAAAACTCAATTTTTTTCGAGACACCTTGATTTAAGCAGAAAAATAGCTCTATCATGTTCGAATGAAGAGTTAGAAAAATGGTGTCCTATATCCTACAAACTTGCATTTGACATTGTACGAAATAAGAACTAGATTGGCTCGGTATCTGAATACGATTTATTTTACGCTAGACGGTATGATCTTGTTGAGAATCTTTAATTGACTAACTTGATCTGGCTATTCTATACTGGTTATAAAAAACGCACAGATCACGATTGGCTTTCCGAACTATTGGCGACGATCTTTCGCTCACATATCATATGGATAGGCGATAAGATTGTGTAATGGTATAGATAGATAAATCTGTTGTACTCGTAGGGATGTGCACAAATATTCGAATTCTTATCAGACATCATCCTTCTATTGTGTTTCGTTCAAAAGTTAGCAACAGCGCCGCACTTGCGGTTAAATTTGGAACTACAAAACTATCACCAAAAGATGGAAAACTTGTTTAAGTACAACTTTGTACAAGACACTGGAAACGTAACCCTTAAGAGTTATTAATTTCACCGAGAAAAAAGGCTTTTCCGACCACTGTGGGCTGGTTCCCAGTATGGAACGTCGCCCCAAGAGCATTCGATGAAATTTGGTACATGTTGAAGTTTTGTTCTACGTGATTAAGCAATTTTGTGCGAGTTTGTGAAGCAGAGCTTTGATGGTTCCAACGGGAAATCAATGCATTATCACAACACAGAGAAAAATAATGAATTTTACCAGGCTCGTAAAATTTCCCCTCGTTTAATTCCAAACCGAAACAAGCGTAAACAACGAAATTGTTTCATACGCCATACAGCATTGTTGGCAATTTTCCATACAAAAGACCAGATTTAAGCAATATCTGGCGTAAATTTACAACAAATATCCCATGAATTTATGCCAAACCTAGCATTTCATTAATGTGCATTCTACAACGCAGAAAATTATATTTTTTTTTCAAACTGTGTACTACAACGTTTGTCTTGGATGCGCAATAAGATTCGATGAGAAGAAAATTGGACATTAGGATACGCTTGAAATTCGAGAACGCATGCTGACATTCCTAGAACCAAATGAAACTCACGTCCTCCTTCAACAAGGGGATGACGAATAAATTTTCCGTACACACAAAGAATAATGATTGTTAGAGTTAAGAAAACCATTGCTAAAATTGTAAAGCTGCGTTGGTTCTTTTTCGTAGAAAACGGTTTGCTTTCAGAACAAAAACGTTCAAACTTTGAAATCAAAATTTTCCTGCTGGGTACATTTAAAAGTTGAAACTTTCAAAACGAATTGTAGAACTGTCAAATTGAAACCGTGGCATCGTTGAAAATGAAAGCAAATTGTTTTTATTCCAAAATAAACTTTCAACGAGAAAGTGTCGTGTAATAAAAATAAAAATATGCCATATGTATTGAAATAAAAAATAGTTTTAACATTAAAAGGTTTATTTTTCAGATATATTGTAGAATTTTCAAACCGAAAGCGTAGCATAAAAGCAAACTATTTTTATTCCTAAATGAAGTTTCAAGATGATAGTGCCGTGCAATTAAAATGATGTTTGGAATGAAATAAAAAATGTTGTGTCATAAAAAGCTTCTTTTTTAAATGAATTTTTATAACTTTCACAGCATGCGTTGAACAAACTGCAGGTAGTCTGTCTGACCGATTCTTTCTAAAACATAATTATGAAGGATTCTTATATGTAAGTCGTAGAATGTCATCAGCATTTGTCCACTCGAATGGCAATCCGCATTCGCCCATCCTCACGCAGTTCTGGCAACAACTCGGCTAAAAGGTGCTCCGAAGGTACTCCCAAATCACGAACGAATTCCTTCAATGTTTGTTCCATGCGCAGTCAAATGTGATCGACCAGCGATTCCATTATCACCCTTTGCCTGGAAATAATGGAAGCAAAAGAATTACTCACTTACCGAAACTACTTAAATCAAAAACACAGCCGACGTACTTTTTTTTTTATAGAAAACGAACACGAACAAACCATTTTCCTCGCAATTTTCACCCAACTCGTATGACACCGGACGGGAGCAACAAAGAACGCAGTAGATGCGTACGCGGACAACAACATTGAGAAATTGCAAACGACGACGACGACGACTTGCTTTGTGTTGGTGGATTTGACAGTTCTACAATTTTCATTGTAAAAGAAAACACTTTTAAATTTACACACTGAACCGAAACATAACACTTTCAAATCAAAAGAATAACTTTCGTTGTAGACAATTTTACTTTCAATTTAATGAAAAATAAACACTTTTCAGAAGTAAAGTGCAAGACTTTTAATAAAACAAGATTTATTTTGTGTGTGTAGAAAAAAAAAGGGAAAAAAAACGACCCCAAAAAAAAAACTTAATTAAGACCGAAAATTGGAAAATTCCTGCGGAAACTTTAACTGGATCCATCTGGTTCATCTCTTCCAGTGATCTCTTGGCATAATGAACCGATGTTAGATCCGACAAAAAGATCAAATCCTCCTTCACGTGATATTTTATGAAGGCGACAGCTTTCAGCAGGCACTTCGTACTATATCGCCATTCACGGCAAGCCTCGACGGAGAGAACGGCGTGGACCTTCTTGTCGATCGTTAGCCACAGAAGGACCTTCTTAGTGAATTTGGTGTGGGAGATATATATGACGTTAACGCTTACCTCCTTGGTGATGAACGTAAAGTACCCGGTCCCCTGCCAGTCGTTGTCATCTAACGTCAAGCAGCTCTCGCCATCCATTATTACCACGATATAGTGCTTTGCTGAAAAGATGTGTTTCACCAGCACCTTCAGCCCGCTCCTACTGGGCGATTGCCAGCTGCTCAGACACGACTTCGACTGACGCTTCCGCATATTAATGTTCAGGATGAGGCCACCTCGGTCTTCATCTTTTGTTACAGCTGCACTTTACGACCGCGCAGCACTGTCGAGTGGCCGGAGCTCTCCAGAAGGGAGACCAAGTTGTAATTGCCGGATCGGCTGCCAACATCTTTGTTTCGGAATAGATCTGGCAGTACGAACAAATCATCGAACATAGTTGCTAGACTTTTTCCGTAGTGACTGCTGCAAATCAACTGATAACGCTGTCAACAGAGTTGCTATTATTGGCGATGCAGAAGTGTTTTCAGGTGGTTCACTTGAAAAATTGCAAAAGTCGGTCCATATTTTATGCATACGTTACGCAGCATCTTCCGTTCAAGATACCAACCCTCTCGTGTCCTGGAAGGTTGAGGGTGTGCAATTAAAGCTACACTTTAAACGGGTCGTCCAGGTTCTTGGAGATCTGTATATCTGGAGAATCAGAGTTCGAAATTTGATCTGCTTTCTGGGTTGAAATAGAATTCTTAAATAAGATGAGGGAAACTCGATGATTTGCACAGGATTCTTTGGTTTACTACTGGTTGTGATAATCCGGTGACTTGGGTCAACAGACGAGTGTTCCGGATCTTCATTCACGCATAACCTCGGAAAACAAAGCTCAAGGCACTTATTTCTCGCCATTCACGTCTTTCTCCTGTAACTTCTTCAACTTGAGTTTTCGTTTTTCATCGCTATTGGAATCGGCTTCAGAAATCCTACTCTTCAGAACAATATGAGTTATAATAAATGAAAAACTTTAGGAACTAATTAACTACGTCTATTTATATACACTTTTATAACAAGAACCTAAATCTTGTTTCTGCAACTGGTGATTTAGTTTTAATCTAGGACAGGACCTGCCAGCTCAGAAACAGGAATTTATTCTACACAAATAATCAAAGAACTAACTATGCCCAAAACGGACCCGTAAATAAGATGATGTCTTGCTATAACAAATACTGCACCACAATTGATATAACAATGAATAAAAATCAATTAAAAAAAGTATTTTTCTCAGAAGATCTGTAAGAGTAGAATTAAGGCAAGAATGTAAAACCGGTCTACACATATGATTGACGACAAATAAAACAAACAAACAAAAAAATGCCCTCTTATAAATTTATGTTTGCTATGATACGGGGGTCACTTCAGTGTTGCCAGATATGTTTACACAGTAATCCCATTGAAAAAAAAGTAATTAAAACCAAAACAAAATTTGTCGATTTTTTATACTTGGTAATATTCCATAAAGTAAAGGGTTTGAAAATTGTCAATATTTTATATGAAGAAGTCCAAGAGTTTAAGGCACTGAGAATACAAAACTTCCTTACAGGAAAGATAAGGATGGTATCAAAAATTCATAAAAATAATACACGTTACTTTTGAATCTTCTTAAGCTTATTTTCGGTCTTTTCTGCCACTCTTCATCAGGCGAAGTGACGGCAATTGGAACGTTCCAAGTCCCATTGGCATTTCTTTTGCCGTTCGGAAAATGAAGCTGCATCAAACTAAACGTTAATTTATGAGGTTTCATTGATGCTTACGCTGAAAATTCTGCTGTGGGGAGAAAGCTTTATCAAGAGAATGTCTTCCTCGCTTGCGTTCCCAATGCAGGCCTCAACCCACTCTCGGCGAACGATTGGATCTCTCGGGAACCGATGACCCGTATGTGACACGTCACTGCGACCACAATTTATCACTTTGCACTTCATTTCAAACTGATTTAAAATAAACCACTGCAAAAGTGAACTTTTATTTCCGCATTTGTTTTAGTTGTCACAAACGAAAAAAATGATAAAGCAGTGACTACTAGCAACACGGCAAAACCAACAACAGACTGCCTGCATTTTTTTTGTGGGGCGTAGAACCACTCCCGAGTAACACATCTTCATGATTTTATGTTGAGTAAGCTTCTATATAACCAAATCTAGTCATATAAAAGTATTTTCAACCGTTATGAAACTTGTGTGTTGCTTGGGCTGCGTCCACTGAGTTGAACTTGTGTGGTAGAAAGACTGCCTGCTTGTAACATAACTTGGCGGTGGCGGTAGGGGCGGTTGTAACAGCGACCAATAAAAAACGGTCTTTTTTGACAGGTAATTGGTGAAGTTTTTGCACCAACAGCTGGCAGGTCCTGTTCTAGGCTTTGAACGATGCTGTGATCGCAATATCCAGCCAGGTCTTTAAAATGTTACTTTTGAAAACGGTTGCTAAGCAAGAGTTGTTTTGTTGCAATAACGTTTATATGAGGTCCAGCCCGAAAGGCACCTTGTTTGTGTTTGAAGAAAAAATAACATTGCTGAGCATGCAAGAGGTGACGTCGCACTACCATAACATTTCCGGAACGTGTATGGAATTAATGGAAATGATTGATTTAAATCCTTTGTTAAGTTTATCGTTGAATTAAACTAACCCATAAGCTTCATATAGTTTAACCCTTTCCTTCCCAGAAAGATTCTCGATGTTTTGAAATGCAAAAATGTGTTCTTATATGTAGAACAAAAGTAATTTCATACTCTTCTACACCCTGTTATATTCAGTACTTACAATGTTAAGAATTAACAATAAAAGTACTTAGTAGTTCTAACATGAATAAAACAGGCCATGCTTAAGGTGACCTGGGACAAGGTGACCGGATCATTAGGTAGTTCGAAAATGGAATAGCTTTAGGAACTTTAGGGGTAGGAAAATTGACAATTGTTGCACAGGTTCAAAATTTGCCAATCGTTGCACAGTCTGTGCCTTTTTTGGGAAGTGTACAAAAATTTTCGACTTTAAAGACTGTGCAACAATTGCAGCAATCACTGTTCCTCGTTTGATATTTCCTTGCTCATTTCTTCTAGTGACGCCACGCAATGTGGCATTTTGTTTTATTTTGCAGCTTCCTTTTCGGACTGTTCTAACATTTTATTGCTATGAGCGGGACTTTTCCTCCATACGCTTGGCATGTTCCGATGAATTTTCTGGATCGGGAGCTGGATTCAGGATTGGTGGAACAGCTACAAATGTACAGAGTATACTAATTGATTTGTTTTTCAAGAAGACCAGGAGAAAAAACTTACCATCTCGTTTTAGGTTGCGTCTTTTTATGTCCGGATGCATGTTATTATAATCGCCTTTTGAAATTTAATTGGAGCTAATGAATAGTGATTTATTGGTCTTCTGATTGTTCGATCCACAAAAAAAACAACCGCTTTCTTCTACGAACTTTATCCTTCAGAAGTGCGAGCAATTTGACGGAAAGGCTATTTTTTACAATGCCGTAACTTGTTATGGAACACTTTTTCACTGCACATCGAACCAGTGCTCTGCAAACACAAGCGAAAAGAGAACAAATTATTAGAAAAAAACAAAATGTTGATCACTTTCTTTAGGGAAACAGAAAATAAACAAGGAGATTCATGACACTAATTTGATGACCTTCGATGATTTTCTATATGATACAAAAACATTACCATGCGATACTAATATCACTACAAGCTTCATCATTTCACTAATACCTGCAAGCTCCTTGAGCCGGACCTTATATAAACGTCATTGGTTTTTTTTTTTTTCATTTTCATTTTGCAGCGTTTGGTGGGGCAATGAGAGCGCAAGTCAATCCAAAGCCGAGGGTTAGGGAGGGGTAATGGCGAACTGGTCTATGCGGACTACTTGAACGCCATGGGAGGTGATAAGGATTAGGTTGGGGTAAGGGGTTTGTAGTGTTTTTTTGGATTGAGATGGCCGCGTTGCTACAAAATGACCTGAAATGTTCAATTTGTTTGTGATTTGAAACTAGTAGTGACTGTAATATAACTTTTTGATCTTAAGTAAGATGAATGTTTTTGATAGTTTGGCAGTTTTGATTTCGCATATACTTATCTTAGTGCTGTCTTTGATTTTTTCGAGGATGCTTCACAGGTACTTTTTCTTGAAATAGATGTGATCACTTCCTTGTCAAAACCGCATGTAGCCTAGGGCTGAGCAGGTCCTTCGCACTTCAATCGATCCATTTCACAGCCGTTCTCGATCAGGAAATCAATAAGAAAATAAGAGAGAAGAGGGTGTTAGTGTTTCATAGTATGCAGGGCGTAGGTGAGAGATTATTGGTGATATTTTCACGACGATAATTTCGTTTCTCTGACTAAGAATTCCGAATTCCTAACCTAACAAAACTTGAACAGCATGAACCAGAAGTAATGATGTTTGAATCAAAAAGGATTTAAAAAAAAAAATACTGGATTAAATTTAGACAACAACATTTTAAATTCTAGCCTAGCTTTGGATCTAGTAACCATCCCCATCCCAAACTTAACAATATTTCAAATCACTGACTAACTAATCTGACACTTGGAAATGAACAGTTCTATTTCCTATCTAGTTTATTTTTTATTTATTTATTATCTGGTATGGAGGACACATGCTATAAGCTACATAGAAAGGTAACGATATAATAAGAAGAAAGACTAGCAACCCCCATCCAACCCCAACCACCTCCATCGCCTATCCCGACAGACACGCGCATCCCGTCTACAATGCGCAGATCCCCCCCAGCGTAGTGCACTAATACCCGAGAGTCGATATTAGTACACGACACAGAAGAAGTCCGCACACCGTAGACGAAACACGCGTATCCGTCAAGACAAGCAACAAATGGAGCTGAGATCAAACGGAACCTACCAATTCCTCCTCTAATTTTCCAGTTACAGGTATTCCACTAAAAAGCTCACACTTTCCAGGATTCATACATGGAAAGGTTCATTCTATTGTTTCCAATGGTGTTCCCTAAGCGGGCCCTCCGCGTCCTATCTCTAATATACATGCTTGTCGTCGTCAGTCTCAAGTAACATTTTTCTATGACTATGTGCTTCATTTCGAACAGTCAGATAATTACCCTGATCAAAACATTCACCCCTTTCGAAAATGTTGCAATTACATTTAGTTATTATACCATGAGCAAACGGGTATTTCGGTTATTCATTCCATAAAAAAATGGATGAGTAACAACATGAGTTGTCAATAAAATGAAAAGTGTACTTTTAGTCGTTTCCCTTAGATTGATAGTAAGAAGTCTAAGAGTGAATTGCGGCTTAGCTCGCTAGTATCACACCTGATGTTAGTGCCTTTATATAAACGTTCTACGACGTGGCAGTGAAATAAATGTGCAGAATATGTGATACTTTCACGACTGGTCAAATTCTTGGTCTCACATGCATGTTTATAGCATGAGATAAGCCCTCTCACCGTCGACAAGGTGACGAATTTGACCTACGAGAGGGATAAACGACATTGGTTTTGTTGCACTAATAATGCAACATCAAAGAATTTGAAGCACGCACAGAAAATGAACCTATTTATTTTGTTCTTTAGATTGACTTGCGTTGCTCGAAAACTGACACCATTCCAATTATTTTCAAAGTATTTTGCACATAGCTTCAAAATACATTCGTTATTCTATTAACAACGGTTCGTTTTCTTTGGCAGGAAAGCATAATACTGAGAACTCAGAATCGCAAAAGAAGATGACTTTCAAGAAGATTATGAACAATGAAAAAACAATAACGATTATCGGTATAAAAGAGGAGAACTTTATTGAACCAAACTCCTCTTAATCTCAATAAGCACTTCTCTTCATGCACCGAAAGGCGCAAATCGTTTGGAAACCAATTTGCTGGAAATTTATCCATCAACATATCTTTAAACTCTCTACCCAGCTACTGGTTTCCCATCCTTCCCGGAAGCAATGGGTAGTAGACAGTATGCCCTTAAATTTATCAGCTTTCGAGAAAACTTTTAATTGCTCACAAAAATCAATCCATCGCTTATTGTTGGAAACCCCCTCATCCTCACCTCATCCTTAATTGGTGTGTGTGTGTGTTTTTCTTTTTTCTTTTTTCATCCCACAAAACAACGCAAAAGTCAAACCTTCCAAAGTATGGTAACCACCAATGACGACGACTCCAAATCGGCTCCAATAACATTGACCGAGGAAAACAAAAGTTCGCCTCCATTTTACGTTGCGAAGTTTTCCTCGTTAAATTGCTGGTGTTTTCCTGATTGCGTTTCGTACCCAGAAAGCAAAGATCCATTTTGCTGTCCATTTTGGCATTCCTTAACCCGAATGTTCTCTCTGAAATGGAAGACACAGTGAAAGGGTTGATAAGTGGATGCCAGAACATGGCGCATACCAATGTTGATTTCCTTTTTCTGATGATCAAATGGTATCTTACACTGTCCATATGGACAACTATTATTCTATATTAATAACTCCCAAGCTTCTTGTTCTACATATAGGATAAGTGTTTTCTCAATATATTTCACCGCATTGCTTTCCTTTCAGTTCGGTAAAAAGTATAATTTGCTGTCAGATAAATTCACTCATTCGTCACCTAGAAAAAGTGTTTGGTTCACCATAGCCATGGCAAACTAGATACATACGATAATTGCTCCCATCGGAGTTTTCATCAATTCAAAGTTACCTTCAGACTCTGATGCGTTAAATGAGTGATAACTAGATGATGTAAAAGTTTGCTTTCATGTTCGCGTGGAAAATTTTACTACCAGGGACCAGACTTAAAAACCTTCAACTTTGTTAAATTTAATTGAATTTTCATTGTTCCTTCAGAAGGGTCATTGAAACTTGTTCGGTCAAAATGTATCCTAATACTTCAGATCAAAAAAAAAAGAAAGGAGTTCAGAGACAAGTTATCCCTCCCAACTCACCGTACCAAGTGGTCCCGTTTCAGAAATATCCCATTCATCTCAAAATGGAACACTAGTGAAAAACCCACTCCGAACCCCAGCAGAACGACGATAGGCAGCGCGTGGTGGAATCTCATCCACCTGCCGGAAACTCTCTGTCTGACGCCACTTCACATGCTGTATGGCAATAAGGTAGTTGAAAATAAAAGTATACAATTTCAGCCCAGTCCCGTTCGATAGCGCTCATCCATCACTCTTGGCAACTATGACAGTGGGACGTTCGTCGAAACTTTTGTGCTGAATTCGGGTCGGCATGTCAGGACCTGATCTACCGACCGACAGCTGTGGTCTGGTCCTAATCTTTGAAAGGAGCATTATATCCGCATTCTGAGACCGACGTGGGTTATTTTGATATCAAACTTTTCCCCTCTCGGTTGACGCGAAGATGAAGAGCTTTGTTGGTGGCGAAATAAAGAGGTGAAAGTGTATGACAAGAAAAGTACTCGTCTTCGATTTTTGTTTTTGCCGTGAGCTTCACTGCACCCGAGTTATTTATAAACCAAATTTCACTTGACGAAAACTTCACCTGAGTCCATGTTTTCGGATCAATTTATCAATTAATTATTTTTTTTAAACCCTTCACGAAATGAGCTGAAACACAAAACAAAGATTAGAACTGTTTTGAAGACATGCGATGGTACATCAAATTCATAAAGGTGATGCTCCCCTCCAACCTTCTATAAATTAAATGTCATAATACAATCACTACATATAATTCACGCTAATGGCTATGCTGCTAAATAAGTGTGGGAACGAAAATAAGTAAATTGAGAAATTTTCGAAGCTGTTACAACTTTTTTTTACACCCAAATCTTGAAGTATGATAAAAGAGTCCACCCTCTGTGGCTAGATATGAACTACCACCCATTGTAGCACGGAAACTGAGCCCGTCAGCAATAGGCTCTGCTCTCAGCTTGACTTGATCACGCTGTAATAACCACTGATTGTCCTCGTCATGCCATTGTAGGAAGGGCCAAAAACGGGTTGGGTGGATCGATAGGCAACATCAATTATACCTTTTCACGGGGATACAAAAAATCTCCTTCCAACTACAAAATTGAACGATTGATCAAATAAGCGAGCTATCTAACATGAGGATGTCCGTATGGGAAAAATTTCGCATTGAACTGGTTGTTTTTTTCATTGATAGATAGTATAACATGGATCTATTACAGCAAATTTCTCGGAATAACACCGCTTTCAACCTTCTTGACCAGTTTTTCAAACCCATCGCAAGCTGCACGCACGACTTCCATCGGCATTTAGTCCCACATTCCAAGGATTACGACTTTGAACTGAGCCAAAGATACGTTGTGCACCATGTATGATCACACAAAACAATCCAAGGTCCATATTTTCGGATCAATTCAAGAGATGTGATCAACACACCAAATGATCTGATACCCAAAACAAAGATTAGAAATGTTTTGAAGACATGAAAAGGGATATCAAATGTATGAAAGTGACTCATTATATATTTAAAATCATATGTTTTACAGAAGAATTTAATTGATAACAAAATCATTAAGAATACTTGACCCCATAGATCTATGCTGCCAACCAATGGCTGTTTTTGGATGTTGTCTATCTGGCATGTTAAAATCTTTATTGAAATCCAATTATAAGACTTTGGAATATTGATTATCGTTGAACTGAACGGGATATATAAATTTAATAAGTGTGGGAGCAGAAATGAATAAATTTAAAAATCTTTGTAGCCGTTGCAACATAATTTACGCCCAATGCTTGAACTATGATTAAAATGCCCACGCTCTTGGATGAAGATGATGATGATATGAACTACCACCCATTGTAGCACGGAAACTGAGCCCGACAGCAATAGGCTCTGCTCTCTGCTTGACTTGATCATGCTGTAATAACCACTGATTGTCCTCGTCATGCCATTGAATGAAGGGCCAAAACCGGGTTGGGTGGAGCGATGGACAACATCACTTATAAATTTCCACGGGGAAATAAAGAATCTTTTTTCAACTACAAAATTGAACAATTGATTAAACCAGCGAGTTATCTAACATTAACAGGCCCGTATGGGTGGGGAGAAGAAATTCCCAATCTGTTAGCAACAGGAAGTTGGCATTTCCACTCATACCACTCCACCCCCCCCCCCCCTTAATCGGGTGCCCGGATGGTCCCTCCCATTTGCCAGTATTAGCAACAAATATACATATCATTATGTATATATTTCTATAAGAGAAAAATACTACCATCTATATATATGAGCTTCTGAAAAATCTAGAGAATAATTTCTATATGCTAAGACAAACTTTGATTATTCTGAATTTTCGATTGGAAGTCAACAATTTATTCTGATAGATATTAAGTTTTGACACAGGCAAACAAAACACCTTGAAAATTTCATACAGTAGCTCCTTTTTGCGCGAAAACTACTGCCATCTGTTGTGTGAAACCCGATAAACTAAACAGACTTCGTGAGAGCGTAAGCGTCAAACACCAGGTAAAAAACATTCGTTTCACAAGTGGCACTACTACCAATTTTCGACCATTAGATTGAACGTTAAGTGATTGTTCAATGAATAGTTTATGATAGTTGTATGTGAATCTTTTTATGCAAATTCAAACTTCGATTATTTCACAATAGTTATTCAGATTTAATTGTTAATTTGATAGATAATATTACATTGATCTATTACAGTATCTGTCTCGGAATAACACCGCTTTTTACCTTTTTGACCAGCCTAAACGTTTTTCAATCCCATCGCAAGTAGCACGCACGACTTCCATCGGCATTTCATCCCAAATTTCAAGGTTTACGACTTTGAAGTGGGCCAAAGTAGACACCTTGTACTCGTTTATTTTCAACAGAATGTACGATCACACAAAATAATCCAAGGGTTTTAGAATTGGTAAACTGGGAGGCCATTCATCCTTGGCCAAAAAGTCGGTAAAATTTGCCCGACACCATTTTTGGACCAATTTTGCTGTATAAGACACGTAATGCTGAAACACGTAATCATCTTTCTCGTACATTCTTTGCTTGGCTTCGGGAAACTCTGCAAAACTTCCATTTTATATTATAAAGCCTTTCTCGATTAAAACAAGCGGTAGCTTACCATGCTTACAAACTCCAACATCCTTCAAACAAGCTTTTTAGCATCATTTTCAGATGGCTACTAAAAAGCATAAATTTTCGACTGTAGTTTTGACAGACATGTTGAAACATAGAAACGCCTTCTGGTACCTCGAAACACGGTCAACACTAATCTGTCCGCTAATACTATTCGGATGGGTAGAAATGCAAAACACACCGATTGAAGTCTAAACAATAACTGAAGCTTTTGCTCCGCTTTATTCGTATTTATGTTTCGTAAAGTTCTCACCTTGCATTGATTGACAATGTTTTGATTGTGTTGGTGAGTGACTGACAGCACACCGTTAACTCTGAATACCCAGAATAGGGCAGATATTACAAACACAAGCACAACGTGGCAGAGCGATTAGCCTCCTGTTTTATAACGATTTAACAGAATACATTTGCAAAATAATCTGAGAGAAGCAAGAAGTCTGTTTGAATAAAAATATGGTAACCAAGCAACCAATGACTGATCATCGCTTAGAATGTGCCACCAAAACAAATTTCATGTCTATGTTGACAAATTGATTCATTTTGGTTTCTTCTCCAGGTTTTTGAAATTTCACGAAGTAAAACGAGTAGTATACTTACTAACCTAACCAATCAGATCATGGCCTGCATTTCGCCAGCCTCACAGTCTACAAAAGGCCCACACGTCACCATCAACTTGATCGAACCATCTTGCGCGTTGCGCGCTTCTTCTTGTTGTTCCTGTAGATTCGTTTTCGAGAATCATTTTAACTGGGCTTTCGTCCGAGCTTCTTATGACATGACCAGCCTTTCGTGGTTCATTCGCCTCCTCCACGTTCCGTCTCCCATCTGCACTCCACCGTAGATCGTACGTAACACCTTCCGACTTCTGAATTATTTGTAACTTTTTATTTTAAGGACGGCTTGTTGGGCCTTGGGTTTCGTTGGGTCTCGCCAGAGGACTATCGTGCACAGCACTGTTTAGAGTCCCGCGTTGACACAAGGACGATGATCAGCTGCTGCTAACATGAAGAACAGACGCTCAGATAGACTGCACCCTTCGGAGAGGGCAGCCCCCCTTCTCTGTCAGCATATGACCAAGGTCCCTTAGGAGTAGATTACCCGATCTTTCCAATGGTTACTCATAGCCCAGTCGGTACCACGGAATAGTAGGGATATGAGTAACTGAACAAGAAGCAAGGGACCATAGTAGGATCTTTTTTACCTATACCTGCAACTACGCGAAGAACCAATGGTATTCATTTTTCAGTCATTTACCAAACTTAACAGGCTTAACCGAACAATAAAACCTTTGATATAAAATTTCGTACCGAGTCCAACAATAACCGTCAGTGTTGGTTCGAAGTAACTGTGGAATACTAATAGTAAGTAATTGTTGGTTATTAATTACCCATATTTTTTCAAAGTTTTACTATCAAAGCCGCATGTTGAGCAGGGCTGAGAAAGTCCATTTTTCTCTCGGTCAAACACATATACGCCCTCGGCCATGAAGGTTAATACTCGTCTTTACTCGCTTTCTTATGGCCAGGAAGCAAAAATCAGAAGAGAGACAAATATGCAAATACAAAGATGCAAATACTCTATCCTGTTTCAATCTTTTATATAATCCAAGACTGATAAACATTCAGAGTATTGAAGAAGCCTTTAACAGTTAAAACAAGTATAAATAGAACGTAAGGGTCCTTGCAGATCGACCCCATTGGGCTCAGTGACAGATACTATGCCGTCGTGTGCAAGTTGTCTCAACGTACAGTTGTTACTTAGACCACAGAGAAAAGACGTTTATCTTCAGTTTGCTACTTGTGTAAAACTTTAAACCGACATTTCAAATGTATGTCGTTATGCTCCTGGTAGGCGGCGCTGCAGTTGTGCGATAACTGTCATGTCAATGTTTATCAATAAAAAGCCTAGCACATAACCTGAACAGTTTTGTTTGTTTTTCTTTGCACTTGTTTCTTGTACCGGCTGCCCATATTAATGGAAGTTTATAGATTCGAAAAATGGGTTGCAAATGTGAATTTATTGTTTTATAAATATCAAAAGGATCCGGCATTCCCTTTTATCTTTTCCCCCCCGAAAAAAAAATGTAAGTTTTTCTTCACCTTCGAAATTATGAATACTATTGACAATATGTTTTATAACGCAGGTACCATGCCTGGGTAGAAAAATTTTGCTCTTCTGAAGCTTTCCAAATGTTTGCTGCAGCAGGACCACAATCATTCAAGAACAAAAGAATTTGTTCCGTTCACTTCCACTTTGTTGTGGATCTGCCACAAGATTGAAGAAATAAACTTTTTCGTTTACGCAATACAAAGCTTACATTCAATAAATACATAAATAACAAACATACATAATTAGTTTTATTCCTAAATTATATCGTGCTATTTAACATTTGCTAGTTTTTTCTCACGCAATTGAGTTTTCAAATTCGTATCTTTCGAAGTATTTCTGCAATTGATGTAATTGGGCTTCACAATTCCATTGGGCCGATGTTGTCTACATATTGTCTGTGCTCTCACCACCCGTTCGCTCCTGTAACAAAAATGTATTAATTAAATTATTACCACTCACAAATTAGTCTTCTATCCTGTTCGGATTACGAGTTTTTTGACGTGATCTAGAGTATCTTGATGTCATTTAAAATGATATCACGTTATAATGTTCTGAACAGGCTATAATTTAAATTTTAGCTGTTTTTTAACAAGTCTACTAAGGCCAGGACTAAGGCTCGATGCCCACGTACCGGTTTTAAAGCAGCGTCCACCCAGTACCAAATGGAGTCATGCACACGCATATCCGTAAATACGTGCGCATCACTTCATATGATCATGTGTACCTTGCGTGGGCACGGCATGCACGCTACGTGCTTACTGTTTAGTTCAATTTCGGCTCACTACTGACTATAGAGTGCTTAAACTTACTCACCATAACTCTTGGTATAAAAGTTATATCGTTTTCGGGTTGTTCCACAAGTTTTCCACGAAAGTAGCATTTATCTGAATGCGTCCTTCCAAGTGAGTGAACCAAAAAGCTGCAATTATGCAAAATTAGATATGGTATATATACTGCGCAAATATTAGTACTTACATTGAGCCATAATCGCGATTTTTGGTGAGAACCGCTGCAAAGCAGAGGATAATTACCATCTTCGTAATTATTGGTGACAATCGCTGCAAAGTAGGGGATAATATCAACTGCATGGTGATTTGATTGAGCTGCAACTGCATTCACTCCACAACTCCAAACGGAACGGGTAACAAGACAATCCCAGTTGCCATTTCGTTGTATCCAACAACTTCCGTCAAGTTGTCCGTTGGTTGTTTAATGAATTGGCCTAATTATCACGAGTGCTGATGTTTTGGAAATCTTCCAAAATCCATTGTTAATTAAGAGCTGGTATACGTACTTTTTCACCCGAAGAAATATTTGTTTGTTTCAGATACCGATTGACTTGTTTTGAATTTTGACAGCAACGCTGCCGAACGATGTGTTATGTAGAAAGTATAAAAATCACTGGCAACATGATTCAACATAACTTGGGCAGTCGGCAAAAGATGGCGTTAGTGTTTCAACATATTTTCGTTCAAACTTTTACACACGTTTTTCAAGAAAAGATATATGGACATCAATGTCTGTTCTCTGTGCTTAGACAATCGTCAATGTGTTTGACTTAAAAATTATTCAAAAGAAGGCTTAAACATGATCCCTGAGGGCCATGTAACTAAATCGCAAAGCTGTAGAGTTTCCATGAGAAAAGCTCATATGTTTCTCTCACAGCAAATTGTACGAAAAGTTATTCATTAATGAGGAAAAGCCACAACCGTGGAGTTTATCTGAAAGAACTTCAACAGCTACTGAATCAAAAGCCCCCTTGATATCCAAGAATACAGAAGCCATTTGCTCGTTTTTTGGCAGCAGCTAACTGAATATCTGTGGAGAACAACGCGAGACAGTCGTTCGTCCCCTAACCCCCACGGAAACCATATTGAGTATATGAAAGAAGGTTGTTCGTCTCAACCCATTTGTCCAGGATCTTTTTGTCCAACAACTTTCGAATACAAGACGTTTGCGCGTTATTTGAATGGCAATAACTCTCACCTGTCTCCAATCATTCGGTACAATGTTCAGTTCCAGAAACTGATTAAACAAGTTCAACATAAACCTCGACGTCTGGAAGGTTCTTAAGCAAGTTGAATTTGATCCGGTCAGCCCCTGGAGCCGTAAAGCCACACGAAAGGAGTGCGATTGAAAAGAGCTGGCTGATCTCATCTATCGAATTCTTGGTTTCGCGAGGAATCATCGCGTCCATTGGTCCAAGTACTCTTTGCTCTCATTGTTTGTAGTTTGGTTACGCAATCTTCGCGCCGTGTTCCAAAGAGCACTCATCCACGTTTCACGTGTTAGTCCGTCCACGAAAACTCGGGAATTCCATGGATGGTCTAATATTAAAGACCGTATTAAAAATAGTATATTTAAAATCTGAATGTACAACTCCGTTCCCTTGCATCACAATAATAATTTGTAGTGAATCTCATAGGTACTACAGTGATTTTAATTTATTAAATGAACCATTTGAAACCCATATGCCGGAGTATGTAACATATGTAACATGATAACATAACATAATTATACAAAAAAATGAATAGATAATACGTTAGAAAACTATTGGATGCGCTGTTACCTCAATGTAATTGTCTCTTAGCTTTGGGTCTTAACAAAGAATCCCTACTGACCCTTGCGGCACGACAATGTGGCCAGTTCAGCGCCAGGGACATCACCTGTCATCTAAAGCTCTCAATAAATAACTGTAAATGCACATTTAGAACAATAAATTCAACACTAAAATTAAATATTATAGTGATGAGCAGTATTCTTGCAATGCCCAGAAAGAAGAAAAATTCATTCAATTTCAATTTAAATATACAACTATTATAAACCCTTCATGTATTGCGGTACAATCAAAACCAAATTTCATGAAGACTTCAAAAGGCTCTCTAAAACCCATTGATGATGGCATCAAATATGCTAACCTTATTAATCAGGCTCAGGCCATTCTCCATCCTCCATCCTTCGTCAACGAGCAGGCTAGAGAAACAAGTCACAAGCGACACAAGTTCTCCCGATTGCACTTTGCACGGAAAACTTCTGCGGAGGATAACCTTACTGATATGATGAGAGAAGCTTTGACTTGGTCTGATCCCAAGATGGCGTATCTATCGGTCAAATCAAGCGGCAAAAAATCATTCTGGAAGCATGACCCAGAGTTCGAAGCGCAGATGCTACAGTTCTGTATATCTGACGAACAGGAACACGAAAACATTTCCCAATCTAGCGAAAACAATGACAAATATAGTGAAGATGAGCGACAACTTTGAGTGAAGATGAATTATCTGATGGTAATGGATAATATACTTTTTGTGGTGGTCCAAAAGAGCCCAGTAAACTTGTTTTATTCCAAAGACTTCTGAAAAGCGTATGGATAAATGAGCAATATTTCGAAAATATGGGGAAGTGGGGTAAAATATCTTGAATGAAAGAAGGATGGTCCAATTCGTTCATCATCTTTCAGACATAGTGGACATGCTTTAGTGTTTCGGTTTCCTACAATGGCGTTTGCCGCCTTGCCATCTATCATCGATTAGACTGCTCTGATCTTCACTAGCAAAGTCACGTTTCCAGCGTCGAAGACGATGGGTGAGGCATTCATTTCATCCACCTTTTTAAAAAACTGGTCTAAAAGCTTTAATGTGATTTCATCCGTTTCCTTTGTCCAGTGCATGGACCGAACGCGACAAAACTTGTCGGATTGGGGATTTGGATTTACGTAGATTTCATGACCACTTTCCGGTACCAGTTTCAAGGACATAAAATGCTCCGTCAATAAGGAATCATCTTTCTCCATAATCCGCATAACATCGTTCGATATCATTTCCCGAACCGAAACATTCGAAGACGCCCATGGAACAAATGCCTTCTGTTTCAATTCCTTCCGCATGAATGTGGTCATTCCGGTATATTTGCTCTTTGTTAATCCCAATCTTGTTTTCATCATCAAAGATGATTCCGATGAAGGCCCTTTCGGATCTTGCTAAAGTTTTGACGCTCTTAGTACCTTGCTTGCCCACGCTTCTTCTCATTTTCTCAACTTTCTCAAAAGTCTACTTATATTGGGACATCCGGCTTTACGTGTTGCTGTTTCCGCTGCACGTAAAAGTTCTTCGACGCAGCGGCCACGAGCCAAGTCTTGGCAATACTTGACTTTAGTGTGTTCAGCCAACTGTTGGAATGACAGCGACTTTCTGCCACGATTTAGGGATAACGGTGATGTCCGTAATGCATGAGTTTCATGAGAATTAGATTGAGTTAGGACTGGTGATACCTAAGGCGTTGGTTGCAGATACATATTAACAGCAATAATAACAATTTGTTTTGGATTATGTTTCTTGTTTATTTAATTGGCAGTAGTACGGCAAAGAATTTTAAAAAACTTCACTTACCTGGAACGGCAAAACGAGCCAATCCGCCTTTCGTTCGAAGAATCTATTCATACTTCGAACATTCCACCAATAATTTTGGAATGTGTGTATCCAAGTGTTCACACTCCTTTCAACAACATCTTCTTCCACTTTAAGATTCTGCCGAACAAAATCCAAAACATGCTGTTTCTTCCTGCTTTTCAAATACATTTCCGTAACTTCCTGGTTTGAAAACATTTTGAATCGAAAAACACAGAAAATTTGACAGATTTGTTTCATTAGTGTGCGTGCAACAGCGGAAACAATATGTCAGAAAAACACAGAAAATTTGAAAGATTTGTTTCATTAGTGTGCGTACAATAGCGGAAACAAAATGTTAGTCATAATAATAAAAAGTATTGCGTAGGATTAGGCGATAAAATCAGAGATATCTCCGTAAAACGAGAAATATCTTCGTCGGTGGTGGTCGAAACCACTTTCATTCGATTTCTAAGGAAATTTTACATAAGAATAGGCCTATTTTGACTACCCCTCCGACCTTAGATTAATGAACAATCTTCAAAAACATGGGGGAAGTGGGGTAAAATCAGCCCAATATCTCCGTTACCCGACCCGTGCGGTGGCTGCAACTACCTCCATTCAGTTTCTAGTCAAATTCTTCAAAAGAATAGGCCTATTTTGACTACCGCAGACCCCTCCGACCTTAGATTAAAGAACAATATTCGAAAACATGGGGGAAGTGGGGTAAAATCAGCAATATCTCCGTTACCCGACCCGTGCGGTGGCTGAAACTACCTCCATTCGTTTTCTAGGGAAATTCTACATAAGAATAGGCCTATTTTGACTACCACAGACTCCTCCGATCATAGATTACTGGGCATTATTTGAAAATACGGGGGAATTGGGGTAAAATAAGCCCAATATCTCGGTCCAATTTTGCGGTAAGGGAGACCACTTCCATTTGATTACCCTGGAATTTTCACATAAAAAATGCTGTTGTTCACTAACCTTGTGCTACTTGGAACTGAATTATCGAATTCTTATCAAATCCAAAATCCAAGTAAAAGCGCTTTTCCTCGTTATCCTGAGAAAATTGAGGACACTAAGAAAAACAAAGCTAGTGACTGGGAAAATATGTTATTTCACTATTTTTATCCATGCTTGTATGGAATTCTTCCAGCTTTTCATGGATCACTTTATGCTCCTTTCTACCAACATTTTTATCTTGCTTGATCAAAGTCTTTCGCCTGCCACAAATTAACGATTGTGAAATATCTCTGAATAGCAGCTGATTTCGAGCATTTATATGGCGAAGATAACATGGTGTTTAACATACATTTGGTAACCCATTTATCTGACAGCGCTTGGAATTTCAGAGCACTCTGGAATTTATTCTTGTTCCCCTATGAGAACGCGAACGGAATGATTCTCAGTTACAGGACAGGAAACGATCACTCAGTCGTTCAAATGAATACAACATACATATTCAACCAGATTTTTTAACATATGACTGTTCCAAAAAACTCTTCAGTTCATGCTTGGCATTCTAGAAATTGGTTCTCGTCAAAAAAACAGGACCTTAAATTTGACTCTAGATTTTTGTGTGAAATTCCAACCGACATCAATATTGAAGAAGATTTTTTCGAAGATATTGAAAAACTTGAATTTAGTTACCATGATCGGATTTCTATTGGCAACATTTAATATCGCAGCAATCATTTATGTCAGAAACTCGGGTACGATGATTCATATGTTTTTATTACTGGTGATTCTTTTTCTAATAGAACAAACTTTAACTGATAAAATTAGTGAAACATATATGTATTATTGACTTGAAATTGATCACTCATAAAAATTTTGGCAGTATGTTTTCGTATTCAGTTAGCAATTTATTCATACTAAAAAAAAACTTGCAAGTATTTTCGCCAATCTCTTTTAACTACAATGAGAAAATCATGCATTTTATATATTTGTGTTAATATAGCAGCCAGATTGATTGATTTTAAATTAAAAAAACTTTGATAAACTTCATAAAATTAAAATAAAGAAAACAATAAACACATACCAACTTTTAACTTTTAACTATTTTTTTATCTTGTAGACATTAAAATCTGATATCCTTATGATTTGATTTTGATAACTTATCAATGCAAAGTGAAAACATCATTTGTTCACCGACTTTGCGCGGGTATCCACCTTTGTCGTTACGCGCCTCTCCTTTTGTGTTTGTGCCCTTTGGTTCGTTATCGAGAATCATATACTAGTATGTATCATATACTGGTCTGCCGTCCGACATTGTTACAGCTTTACAAACTCAATCTGTTCGGTACAATTTTAAACAGCTGGAGAGATCGGTCAACTTAAAAACAATTCTTAAAGATTCAAGAAAACATAAAATCTTTCTGAAACGCACACTGAATGCTTTATTCCAACATTATCTATTGATAGAAAAATAAAAACTAAGTGTGTAGTCGAGCGATTTAAAGGGTGTGAACGATTGGAGGTTCTCCCAGCAACTTATGCAACTCGTAGGACATTCGCCTTCGCCACGTTCGGTCTTTTATCTGCACTCTACCTTAGATCGTACGCAGCACTTTTTGTTCAGAGACAGCAAGAGTTGGTTCCCCACGAGTAATGTTTATGTTTCGTGGCCGTAGAGGCCTAATTTATGTCTTGTAGTTGATCAATTTTGTAGTTCGGCGAACTTTGTTCGATCTTAGCGTCCCGCGAAGTCCAGAAAAAGGACAATTGCCAGCCATAATGCGCCTTTGCATCTTTTTGCTCGTGTCGCTTTTGGCGGTCACCAATGAGCCCAGATACACGATTTAATCTCTGCACCGTGGATCTATACTCATGGTTGCAGGCAATCATTGTTATCTTGTGTATTTTGCCTTTGACGCATTATTGATAAGCCCAAACCTACAAGCTAATTTGATGAACGTTTCCGCCATCTTCTCAAAGTTGCGTGCTGCGATATCAACGTCGTCGGGGTAGCAAAATATGGGACTTTCAATTAAATTTATGATCCAAGAAAATAAATTCCAGAACAAAATTCATCCACGCATAAATTTTGACCTTTTTATGATGTTAAACATCCAAGCCAGCAAATAGAAACTTTTTTCCCTAACTCGATAGCAGCGGCTGGGATAATTTCCTGCTTCCGCAAAGTAGTTACGTAACTTTGGCGGATGCCTTTTCCATGTGATTATTTTAAGGCTGCAATGGAACGTACAGCTGAATTTAATCATGCTCTGCTCTCGCTACGATTCATCCAGGGCGGATGATGATGATGATTCCGCGTTTTTATAGGATGCATCTCGGATGACTGTTGTCGCAAGAGTTACAGCCAAACCTGCGGTGGTACTGGCTGGGGAACCGTAATTTAATTACATTAATTTTCAGGAAAATTTTTGGAACCCCCTCATTTAAATTGTGGAAAAAAGTTTCTCTTTGTGCTTGCGGTGGTGCAGATCAAATAAGTTTCAACGGAAAAATCTTAATTTAACCACCTATGATGAGATCAGATCAGATTCTAACGATAAGTAACTCATAATGAAAATTCTCGTTTTGAAACTGTTGTAACAGTTTGATGCTGGAAAACGTGAGTAAGTGAGGTCGAAAGCAGAGCGAATGTTGTTTAGCTTTGTTTAACGTAGAAGCCGTCGGAAAATCCAGTTTTAGCTAGGCAACTCCTAGCTTCGGCCTTGCCCTGAATGCGGTTCCACTCTTTCTTTCTTTCTTTCGTTAGCGTTTCAAGCTTAGTGCTTTCACAATTAGCTTATTGCTTGCCCTCAACTTAGTGTTCTATATGCACTTCCTCAGTTATTAATTGAGGGCTTTTGATGCCAGGTACCATTTTTACATTAGTATGATTGTGTGGCAAGCACAATCATACCCTATGCCCAGGGAGTCGAGAAATTTTCCTTAACGAAAAATTCCTAGACCAGACCGGGAATCGAACCCAGCCACCTCCAGCATGGTGTTGCTTTGTAGCTGTGCCTTTACCGACTGAGCTAAGGGAGGACCCAAGAGAAAGATCATGCGTTGCTTATTTCCTAAATCTTCACTATAGTATGAAGAACTAAAAAGGACACTTATGTAAACCGAATAAACGAAAGTCCTTCCCTTACGGTCCAATTAAACTCATAACCAAATTAGAATTTCAGTTTTCAACTTTTCGTTGTATAAAGGGTGTCCACGATGAAATTGCCACACACAAAATTGATTCGCAAAATTCGAGTTTTCATCCGATTGCCATCAAATTTTCAGGGATTGAGAAATAACTATTAAGCTTCATTTTACCATTTTACTCGTATTTTATTTATAGTCCATACGCAAATGCCCGCACCTTGGCCTTAACCCCGGCCATAAGATTCTGCACAACCTGTGAATCAACCGTTTTTTGCATGTAAACCCATACTTTCTTCAGTTCCTCGACTGTCTTCACTACCTTAGGTCGTTTAAGAAGGTGCTGTTTCATAATCGCCCAGTATTTCTCGATGGGACGGAGCTCCGGAGTGTTGGGAGGGTTGAACATTTTCGGCACGAAATTGACCTTATTGTCCGCATACCACTTCAGCACGTCCTTGGAGTAGTGGCATGAGGCCAAATCCGGCCAGAAGATTGTTGGGACGTTGTGGGGCTTCAGGAGAGGAAGCAGCCGCTTCTGGAGGCACTCTTTTATGTACACCTGTCCGTTCATCGTGTCCTGGGTCACGAAAGGTGCACTCCGCTTCCCGCACGTGCAGATGGCTTGCCAAACCAGGAATTTCTTCGCAAATTTGGACATCTTCTGAGTGCGGACATGCTCCGGAACGCTGAACTTATCCTTGGCCGTGAAAAACAGGTTGCCGGGGATCTGTTTGAAGTCGGCCTTCACATATGTTTCGCCGTCCATGATGCAGCATTCAACTTTCGTCAGCATGTTGAGGTATAACTTCCTGGCACGGGTTTTGGCGGACTTGTTCTGCTTCTCGTCGCGATTAGGGGCCTTTTGTACCTTGAACGTTCGAAGCCCAGCCTTAGTTTTGGCCTTCTGGACAAAACTTCGGCTTAGGTGCAGCTTCTTAGCCACATCCCGAACGGAGGCGTTCGGATTTCGGTTGAAGGCCCCAACTACGCGGTTGTGATTTTTGGTGTTGTACGGAATACTTTTTCCTTCACTTCTGGGCTTCCGATCGGTGGTCAACCGTTCCTCGAACCGCTTAATCACTCGCGACACCGTGGAATTCGCGATTCCCAACGTTTTAGCGATGGAACGATGCGAGAGATCCTTGTTCTCGTGATGAATGCGCAAGATTTTATCACGCACGAGCTGTTCTTTCGACTCCATTTCCGCGAGTTTTGATCACAGGACTTTAAAACTCGCAGGATGTAAATAATGCACTATGAACTAAATCCACCCAAATTTTCATTAAATTCTACCCAACGGTTAAAAAGTTAGAGCAATTTCATAGTGTGGCAATTTCATCGTGGACACCCTTTAGTCCATGTAGGGAGAGCTCGTGAAATTCATTACAACTGTTGAAGTGGAACGAAGCTATGCAAACTGACAACGCAAGTCATTTTATTATTATTTTTTTTAATTCGAGAAAAGCGAGAGAGATTTTGAAAGGTCAGTTTTGATCCATGGGGATTTTTCTGTGATTCATCCAAACACACCCCTCTACAAATTAAGTTTCTTCCTTAGAAACAATTTACTGAGCTAACATAACTTCACGGGGAGCGCCAGACGGTTAACTATTTAACTCATCAAATGTTATTTTCGATTTGTCGAGAAAGTTGTGGTCCGAATAAATTCTCCGATGTAGACAATTCATGTTAGAGTCTGGGTTACAGTAGCTACTGTCCACACTGATTTGTGATAAACTTGCTTTCCGGAATCTGAAGATAAACCCAGGCTGAAACCCTCTTCAAAATAAATCACCTTCCAACATTTCCGATTGTGTCAATGACCTTGCGAGGAAAGCAAGTCGATTCTCATTATCGTTGCTAGGGCGACCTTCCAGCGCCACTGTTACCTCTGTTGATGTTGATTTGCCTTGCCTGCCTTGGCGATAATCATGGCACACTTCTAAAAACACCTGCGGCAATATCTGCAGCTCATCTGCTACCACCGCCAACGACGCCAAGCGGATGTAAATAGAGCTAAAAAATCAGCACAACAAACACGTCTGTGGGACCCAGTCACTTCCGACATGATGCCGGAAGAGCTTGGCAAACGGTCGAAGAACAAGGGTGGTGCAACTCACGGAAGTGCGGTTTTATTAATCTCGAGAATGTAATTATTCTTCCTTGATTCTGTGAAGAGTAAAGAGCGCAGACGATGCGGGACAATAAGGAGGACTTATTATACAAACAGAGGAAAAGTGCCGTCTGGTAGCAAGCGGGAGGAGAGACAAAATTACGCAGGCTGAAGTGGAAAGTCAAACAGGATAATCTTTAAGAATTAAATTTTCCTCATTCTTCGGCGAAGCTTCATAACTCAAATGATGCGATGTGTAGCAAGTGTATTCTCTCTCGATGGGTGACCGAGAAAGGAGGGGATGGACACAATCAAAACTTTCCGAGTGGACTCTGATGCTGCTGCTGCCGGATTCATTAGAAAAGTTGACGTTGGTGGTTCAATCGGTGGGTTCGGGATGGGCAAATGGACTTGATTCTGCGTCCGTTTTGGGGGTGTTCTAGACGATTCCTTCACATGTCCACGCTTCTCCGCTTTCGGTTTTTGAAGTTAAAGTTACTTTTTTGTGGCAGTTTTTTGACCACGAGCCGAAACTTTTCTTCTGTCAGTCGTTGTTTTTTTTTTTTTTTTGGTCTATGTGAGCTGGGCCTGTCACCAGCTGTGAACTTGTAGGAGGACCCGAAATTTTTTAACAAGGGTTTACTTCGCACTTTTTACCCGAGTTCGAAAGCGGTTCCGAACAAATGGAAAGTTTCGCTTCGGTCTCTTTTATGACAGCAAGCTAATTAAACAAGTGGGGTATTTGCCGGGCGTTTTCGTTGTGTATGTTAATTCTTTTCTCTTATTTGTGGCGCACAGTTGATACATGAACGCCACTATCTGATGCCGCAAATATTTATATGACCAGCGGACGATGGACAAAGGCAGATCCAGCGTTCATTACCAGCCTGTCATTATGAGGTACAGTCAAGTTAATTACTGTAATGAGGCGAATTAATCCCATTTCGCTGTCTGGGTTGCTATGCAAACAAATTAAAGCCAACATTTGCTCAGAAGCACGGTAATAAGTGGAGAAAGAAATGTTGTCTGGTTTTGAAGAAAAGTTATTGCCCAAACTTCAAAAGCGCCAATAGCAGATTAGCGAAGCTATGTTTTATGACCGTGTGAGTCGAACGAACATATATTTTTTTAATTTTATTTTTTATCAATTCCATAGTGATTTCCTCTTCAGCTACAACTAAGCACCTGTTTGAACCTTCATAAACTTCAATTGTCTCACCGAATCTTCACAGCATGCTACGAACAGGAGGGATGCTTAGAGAATTGTGTACCTCATCAAACAATCTTTGGACGAAAATTTGTAACAGAGATGACCCAACAATCAATAGAGCATTTCCAGCCAGAATAGCAAAATGGTTGGACCCTATTCTCTCCGATCTGAATGAAATTTTGTCCATTTTTTGGTTTTTACCCAAAATTACGTGTTCCATAAAAAAATCAATATATTTTTTAGCGTTTCTGACTGGAAATGCTCAATATTTGTTCGTTGGGTGGATTAAAAGCTGAGCTATTTTTTAGCTTAAGGAACTAATTTAAAATTGAAAAATCTCTTATAAAACATGCAATGTTTGATGAGGAAGCTCTTGAATATTACAAAATGACAATAAGTTGTAATGGAAAATTCATTCCAATAAATTTTACAGCAGCTTTGTTTGAACGTATTATTTAACAAACAAGCAACATACAACCCTGCAGAGTTATAGACAACCACAGTAATGGAACAGTTAAGTGCTTTTTGCTTATTTTTTTTTATAAAAGTTTTAAGCGACAGAAAGATTTTTCTCACAACAAGGGGGCAACCCCGGCGTAGTGGTTAACATCAATACCTCTCGCGCCAAAGTCACGAGTTCGAATCTCTCCCCCGGACAAGTTACGAAAATGCCCAAAAAGCGGTGTTTGAGTGACTACGACGGGAGATGAACCAGCCCGAGGCTGAAAATCTCAATAATCAAGACATAAAATAAAAAAATAAAAAAATTTCTAACAATATTTAATTAAAGTCTGTTCACGTTAAGTTTCGGACACTAATATAATGTCAGCAAAACAAAATCTAGACATAATTTACTAGGTTAGTCAAAAAGTTTTGAAAGCGACATCTATGGTGCAGTAGAAAAACCAAAATATCTACGCCATTTTAATATTTCATCTTTCATAAGAACATATTCAAAATTTCATCTTTCGATCTGTCAATTCATTCTTTGTTTACAAGCCGTTTGAAGTTGACATGTCAGTTAATTTTTGAACAATGTAAAAATCCAAATATCGTGCAATGATTAATCTCTTTGTTTTGGAAGGTTTATCGGCTACTGAAATCCATGCAAAGATGATGAAAGTATTAAAGGAGTCTTTTCGTTCACTTCCAACCGTTCACCGATGGGTTTTGGAGTTTAAGCAAGGCCGTACAAGCGTTGAAGATGATCCACGCTCAGGGCGTCCAAAAAGGGCATCGACACCAGAAATCATAGCGAAAATACAGGATATGGTTTTGGAAGATTACCCATCGACTGTGGATGTGATAGCTGACACCATCGGCATCTTACATGTAACAACATGGCATATTTTGGCTGAAGTTCTGAATTTCAAAAGATTGTGTACAATGGGTGCCTCATTTGCTAGCAATGCAACAAGAACACGTTAGAATGCGACTTTCTGAGCAAGATTCCGTACTGTATCCTCGGATACACTAGCGGTGGCGGTTCTCCATCTTCTCTTGAAACCGTCGATTCTATTTACTGTCGTTTTAGTCTCGAAGAGTTTCCGCTTAACCACAGCCCAGAATTTTTCTATCTGGCGTTGTTCTGGAAAGTTAGACGGATTGGTAATTTTGGGCCCGTATTTGGCCTCTTGTGCCTTATACCATTCCTGGGCGGATTTTGCACATTGACAAGAGGCCAGATCAGGCCAGAACAGCTTTGTGGACTCATGGCTTCTTATAAACGGCAGCAACCACTTTTGCAAACATTTTTTTCTCGCACACAACCTTGTTGATAGTGCCGATAGAAACGAAACTTTTGGATTTTCAAACATATGCCAAACCAAATACTTCTTGGGGAATTAATACACCTTCATTGCGGTAGAAAAAGCTAGACTGGGAAGCTGTTGAAATTCTTCAAGCTCACATATTTCATGGTCAATTGTAATACAAGAAAATTTACAGTGAAATTGTGCTTGTCATCACGGTTGGGCACCATTTTTCACTTTATACGCCTTCATTCCATGCCTTTGCTTTACTTTTTGCACATATGATTTTGATTTTCCAACTGTGCGAGCCACATTTCACACAGAGAGGTTCGGATATTTCTCAATAATGGTTACCACCTTCTTGTTCATTTGGCTTGAGCATACTTTTCGGTACCTTCCTGCCCAGATTCAAGTGCTGGTCAAACAACGGTACTTTTAGTTTCTTGGCAAGATCGCGTACCGCAAACGTCGAATTTTGCTGCTGTTCGTACAAAATGCGTTTGCGCACTTCCACTTGATTCGACGTCATTTTACCAAATGCAACAAGAATGTGTACATGTTGAACCACGAAATCAAGAGAAAAGTTTCAGCTGTCATATAAGTGAAACGTTTCAGCGATCCAAAAACTACACTGAAAGAAAAGTATCCAAAATTTAACACGGACAGGCTTTCGTGTCTTGTCATTTATTACAATCGGTATTTACTTCTTACTCAAAAATATTGCATTAAAAACAATTCCAAGTCAAATTTTCTAAAAAGGAGCCACAAGTCACATTAGAGAAAAAATAAAATAAAAATACTGTAAAATAAATTACTATAAGACAAAATAACTTAGTTTTCAGTTATATTTATTTAGAAATAACAATGATTCATAAAATAGAGCTTTGAAAACGAATTGACGATAGCTTTTTTTTTTAGTTTTTCTGTAGATTTACTGTTCTGGAAAAAGATTCTTTCAGCGGACTTTGATCTCCTTTACGCTTTTCCCGGCGCGTACTTAATAAAACAACGACGACTGACCAATTGCTCTCTTGTTACGACATCTTTAGGTTGACTCAATACTGTTTGTTTACATCCGACACCTTACATTATAAGCTATCCAGTGATGCCAAATATACCTGAATCATGTCCCGAACACAAGAAAAAATAATTTTAACAGACGCGTAAAATTCCCCTCGTTTACTGGTGAGCTAAAGCAAGCGTAAACAACGAAATCGCTTGCAATCTTCCGTACAACACACTAGATTCAGGCGTTATCTGGCTTAATTTTAAGTTAAATATCTCATGAACTCATGCCACATCTAGAATTCCATTTATGTGCATTAGATAGCACAGAAAATTACATGTTTCTTCCAAACTGTGAAGCATGAAAAACTACTATTTGAAATTTTATCGCAAAAATTCGTCACATACTTTGTAAAATCAAGGATATTTGCAATCTACACAGAAAAAAATAATAAATTTTAACAAGCGCGTAAAATGTCCCCTCGTTTAATTCTAAGCCAAAGGAGGCGTAATCAATGAAATTGTTTGCAATCTTTAATGTGCCATACAACAATGTTCGCAGTCTTTCATACAACAGGCTAGTTTCAGGCGTTATCCAACTTAACTTTACATGAAATATCCCATTATTTTCTGACAAATCTAGCATTCCCTTTATGTGCATTAGATAACGCAGAAAATTCAATGTTTCTTTTTATTTGTGTATTTCAAGATACTTGGCATATCAAGCTTATTGCATATCAAAATCAGCTTACTGCCTGCCTCTCTTCAGAACTCTGAAAATAATGAAAATACCACAAATATTCGTGCGAGCTTAAGATGTCAGTTCTACTTTTGAATTAGTACGAGTATGTGGCAAACACAATCATACGCTATGCACAGGAAGTCGAGTACTATAGCTAAAAAAAAATTTCTTCAGCAGACCGGAAATCGAACCAACGCACTTCCAGCATGGCTTTGTTCTGTAACTGCGTCTTTACCGACTAAGCTAAGGAAAGATTCCAAAGCAGAGATCTCATAATTTTCGAATGAAATTTTTAAAATTACCATTACTTCAGAATATTTAACCTCATTCTAGGTTGAATTTGAACACAATTCAATGAAGCATGTATGTCCTATTTTGTTATTATTTACATATGCATCATAAGGGATTTCTAACTTTCCTTGAACCTTTATTTTTCATGTATAAATGCGTTTGGGAGCCGACGGTAAAATAGCAAGAGATGATTTTTCCATGTTATTTGAAACTTAGCAAGCGTAATCATGTTGGCTCATTTTTTAAAAGATGTTTTGAGGAATCAAAATATTTCACCAACACAGCAATTTTTAACCTTCGAGTTTTGTAGGCAATACTTAATTATCAAACAGGCGTTGAGAGTAAAAACTCATTTACTTAAAGAAGAAATGATAAGAATAGTTCAAATTGATAGTCCAATTAAAGAATGGTTTTCTGTAAATCAAACAGAATTAAATTTTAAATAAGCAAAGGCTCATTGCAATGACAACGCATGATAAGACAAATATACTTAATTCTAATTTCCTAATATCCATGCAAAAACGACTAAACTATATTTCTTTACTATATGACTATGATATTATTTGCATATTCTTATGAATAGATTTTCACTCTCGAAAACTTATGTACTAAAGAAAAAAAATATTTCCAAGTCAGCTTCATGCATGGAAGAGAGCATTGAAAAAAAAGACATTTTTGCTGATCTATATGACCTAGAAATCAATTTAATTGCTGCCAAAATCCACAAAAAGTCATGCATCGTTTAGCATTCAACAGAACTCGAAGATCTTTGCAAAGACATTAATTCGCATTTTTTATAATTTCTTTATTCGCAAACATTATGATGCAAGACATTTATGGTTAATATAATTTGAACCATCTTCTTTCAAGCAAAATGAATCAGTTTTTACCTCCTGCATTCTAAGACGAGTCATACCAGGAAATTGTAATTGATGGGTGAAATTTTTCACTCTGCCATTCATCAATTTTTAATAGACACATTTTAAATTCTATCAACATGCTCCGATGTCCAACATAACCTGCTGTCAATAAAGTTTGTGATCGTTTGAGGATCAGAGCATTTTTAACTGCAGGTTATAGATTAAGTAATATGAAGGAAGAAGAGTAAGTAGAGCAGTGATGTAAATAATCCTTTGCAACTTTACTGCTTGATTATCGACCAACAGATAAGTCGTGCATTTGTGGTTTTGTATTTTAATGAACCCAGGTATATTACAGATTCTTAAAAGCACTCGTTTTGCATATATTGAAGATTTGTATGTGTATTCAACACATACAAATCTCCCTTAGCTCAGTCGGTAAAGGCGCAGCTACAAAGCAACACCATGCTGGAGGTGGCTGGGTTCGATTCCCGGTCTGTTCTAGGAATTTTTCGTCAAGGAAAATTTCTCGACTCCCTGGGCATAGGGTATGATTGTACTTGCCACACAATCATACAAATGCAAAAATGGTACCTGGCATCGAAAGCTCTTAATTAATAACTGTGGAAGTGCATTTAGAATACTAAGTTGAGAGCAAGCAATAAGCTAATTGTGAAAGCAATAAGCTTGAAATTCTAAAGAAGAAGATGTGTATTCAACCCGTTGCCACCCGTTGCCGGCAATGGTATTATGGAAGGAATCTGTTTGCAACAATCCATAAAGTGGCATCTGAAAGCAGCCTTAATCCGAGAGCTAGAAGGTTATGGCTCTACTGCAGATTCAGCAACCTATTTCAAAATGTCTGGAGAGTCACGTCCATTCCAATGTTACTTTCACATACAATAAGGCCCATGTTTAAACATTACCGATATGGATAAAGGAACTGCAGCACACTCAAAGATTTGGGAACGTAAACTTTTACGGCACGTATTTATTATCATTTAAAAAAAGGATTTTTATAATATATTTATAATCAGACTGATCTCACCAAAGTTCACCTCTAAAACAATACTAGCTTGTTCATATGTAAAAATGAATATTTTGGCAATTGATTTAATGCACTCGTGATAATGTAAGTGCAAAAATAAACGTTGCAAAATCAACCGTTTGATATGCAACAATCATAACAAATTTCACCTCGTGTTGAGTGCATATTGTTTGATTTTTTTTTTCTCGCCAAAACGATGCAGCAAAAGCAAAACATGTCGGTTTCAAAGCACGGCTTATTGCAATCCCTTTCTGCATATTGTCATGAACAGATGCAAAAAATCTGTATTGCATTTTTTCTTGTTGCTATTGACAACCATTTGTGTATTATTAATTTGATTTGTTGCCCAAAGAACTCAAGAAAAGGTGAATAATAATTTATTTAATTTATATTTCCAATGAAAATATCAACTTAAGCCTTATTCTCTTTGAGTAGCAAATAACGAGCAAATATCAATAAAAAATGATGACCTAAACATGGAATATTTTCGGTCAGTTATCTTTCATAAGATATTTTGGTTGTTTACAATCCTGAATTTTTTTTTATTAACTAGACTTTCTAAGGGTAACACACCATATTGAGTGTGGTGAATTCATAGCATATTTATTTCTTCTTTTGCATACTTTCAAATATGCCTATTTTTAATAACTTCATATGGCCCAATGTACCAGCTAAGTAGTGATATCTAGATCCCTGCAATTTAATATTAAATGAAATACCAAAAATTGGCTAGTGTAACGTTTCCTTTGCGAAACCAAATACCTTAAACCTATAGCACCTACGCTCAGCTTACGACAATTTACTGTACTCCAATCCCAGTACTTATGCACAAGATTGCGAAGACACAATATGAATCAACCGCAAGTGTGTAACAGGTGCCATTAGCAGACGTTAAACAATTTTCACAAGTCTCATCCTCCTCGCTTGATTACAGCAAATAACACTGCGCTTGCAGGCAGAAGTAGTGGCACGTAGATGTTTGCAGCAAAGTCGCGTCCGCCGCCACTATCAGATGGAAAGTAAATGACGTCCTTTTGTGTGCGAGCTCGCACATCAGTGCCCTAATGATGAGGCTTACACGGTTCATTAATTTACTTGAGCGATGTGTAGAGGTATAACGCCCGCTTGTGGCATGTGACAAGGTTCGTTGTTGTCTAATATGAGCTCGGAAAGGATGGAACTTTTCGGTCTCCCAGTGGGTTTCAAGCGGCACGAGCTCTACGAGCCCGGAGTGCAGCGTCTTTTGGTACGTCACGCGCGTGATCTGAATGTGTTGATAAGCCAGGAAAGCGACTCTATCGGGTGTCTTTCCAGTAGTTAACGGTATATTCCACTGTAAACCAGTTGCTCCTTACATTGGTTGAAAGCAGGCAATGAAATCAATTAAGGCAGCTGAAGGGCAGTATTATTTCAATGGCTTCTTGTTCTGCTAGAAGAAAACACTCGCCCTATCAGGTTTTGAACTAATAAAATGTCGTATTGATTTCTCTCGATGAAGGCTTGAGTTGCACTTGTATACAAAAAAAATCTAGCTATTCAAAACATGTTCACAAACTTATCTACTCGGTTGTGATGTACCGTGCAGCGTTGAAATCCAGATAGAAAATTAAAAACCAATGGTTCCTTTGTTGCTCTGATGTTGTCGATCGATGCTGATATTGTGAAAGTCTAAAAATAAACGTCGAACTTTTTAAAAATCAATCCGGTGAAAAAAAAATAACAACTGAGGATTTTAGAAGCAGTAAGAAGTTTCTGATTTTCAACTGAATTCAAATTTTTGTCAATTAAAAATTCTTCGAACGATAAACAAATTAATTCTATGTTCAATTGCGTTTTGTTGACCTAGATTGTTCAGAGGTATTACGGTTATTGCTCATTATAATCTTCATTGTGAACGTGGAATCAAAAGTTAAATATTATTATTTTTGGTTCACTGAAACTTTTTCAAACAAGTGCAATTACATTTGCTAGAAACATTATCCTTCCACTCTTCGATGGCACGTTTTTTGGGAAATTAACTGATAATTTAATGCCATCTAGTAAACTTATTTTGGTTTTATAGAAGAATTTATAATTTTTTTTTTACGAAGGATTACTGGCGGGACTCTGAATAGAGTAAAAACCTGTACGCCAGGCCTTTGATGATATCGTTGCGTAAATCCTTTCGAATCATGTTGCCAGCCGCACACAGAAAATGTCGCCCAAGAAGACGCTGTTACAAATGACTCAGAAGGAGCCACGTCTGAGAATTTTGAGTCCTTTCGTCTATTTTACCAATTGTCTTTTTGTTATTTTGTTTAGTAATTTCTTTATTCTTTTGTAGTTTGATTCTTTGGTGTGTCATTTAATATGCTCTGAGAGACATTCGGAGCAGTTTTCTCGAACCAAAAATAAAAAGTTATTGTATTGTACCTTGTGCGTTATGATGATACAACATAACCTCTTTGAAAGTATTTCACCAACCGTACAAGGATCATGTCGTCTATAGAGACGCTGGTGACACTGCCTTGAAAGATGTTACATATTCGAGTTTGCTTTCCCTTTCTCTCAGTCATGTTCTTGTTAACTGTTTTGTATGGTGTTGTGTCGTCTTTTGTCTGTTTGTTATTTAGTTCGTCATTGTCACGTTTATAAGTTTAATAAGGTGTTTTACTTATCTTCGTTATTTTTTCATGATTTCTGCAGTCTTTGTAGTTTGTGACTTTCTTCATCTTCTGTTTGCCTGGAGCCACTTCGTGCTATTCTGTGATTTAAATTCCACTCCTCTCAATGTCTTGCCATATGCAGTTTTGCCATGAATATGCGGGTCGTACTATATGTTCAAGGGCTGTTTTTAGTATAAAGGGTGATACGGTCAAAATTTGGTCAAGGGAAAACGCGTGTAAATCGGTGAAATCGTTTATTTAAAAAATCAAATTAAATTTCTTTTTCAAGTTCAATTAGTATAAAATTCAGGAAAAATATTCAGTTAGGCTTCCGCTTTTCCAAATCCGAATTGCCGGGCCTTACGCTTGACCCCTGCCATCAGATTTTGTACAGCCACCTTGTCCACCTTCTTCGCCGCAGAAAGCCAGTTTGCCTTGAACTGCTGCTCGTCCTTAGCAGTTTTTTTGGTCTTCTTTAGGTTCCGCTTGACAATAGCCCAGTATTTCTCAATTGGGCGGAGCTCTGGCGTGTTGGGAGGGTTCTTGTCCTTGGGAACCACCTGCACGTTGTTGGCGGCGTACCACTCCATGGCCTTTTTACCGTAATGGCAAGATGCCAAATCCGGCCAAAACAGTACGGAACAACCGTGTTTCTTCAGGAAAGGCAGCAGACGTTTATTCAAACACTCTTTCACGTAAATTTCTTGGTTGACAGTCCCGGAAGCTATGAAAATGCTGCTTTTCAAGCCACAGGTACAGATGGCTTGCCAAACCTGATATTTCTTTGCGAACTTTGACAGTTTCGTGTGCTTGAAAATATCTGCTACCTTTCCCCTTCCTTTTGCCGTATAAAACTCCTGTCCCGGAAGCTGCTTGTAGTCGGCTTTGACGTAGGTTTCGTCGTCCATTACCACGCAGTCAAACTTCGTCAGCATCGTCGTGTACAGCCTCCGGGATCGCGCTTTGGCCGTCGTATTTTGTTTATCATCGCGATTTGGAGTCACTACCTTCTTGTAAGTCGATAGTCCGGCTCGTTTTTTGGCTCGATGCACGGTTGTAGACGATACACCCAGCTTATTTGCGGCATCTCGGAGAGATAGGTTAGGGTTTCGCTTGAAACTACCGGCAACTCTCTTTGTCGTCTCAGCGGCTTCCGGTTTTCGATTTCCCCCCGATCCAGACTTCCTGGCTGTCGACAAACGTTCCCCAAACACTTTAATTACATTTGTAACGGTTGATTTGGCAACTTTTAGCGATTTTTCCAACTTTGCGTGCGAGTAGCTCGGATTTTCGCGATGCGCGAGCAAAATTTTGATACGCTGCTCTTCTTGCTTGGACGGCATTTTGACAACTGAAGAGTGAATTCCAAAATCAAAATAGGAGCAACATTCTACACACACACACCTTCAAAATGAGGGGTGTTCAGGTTTTTTAAATGCAAAATTGAAAGAAATACGTCAAGTTGATATTGACCAAATTTTGACCGTATCGCCCTTTACTTCCGTGATCACTTTTTTATGATAATGTATCGAAAGTAGTTCAGTCTGGCAGTTCTAATTTTCTTGTTAATGGTTCTGTTCTTAAGCTAATTCGATGCAATATGTGGATTATCTCTTCCTTCTACGACGTTATTATTTACACCGTTTAGTTATTGCATCACCCATTGCCGGTGCACACTCTAAAAGCCGCGTTGTCTTCAAAACTGGGTTCCTAGAATTATGTAATAATGTAAAATCACCTCACGCTTAAAGACCTCGATAAAAGTATAGCATCTAGGGTTACCATTCCCATTTTAATCTCATTTCTGATTTCATACTTTTTATTCACTGTAAATTTTATATATTTTTATTTTTCGTTGAAAGCAAGCCAAAAAAGGAATCAATACATTGATTGATACATCAAACCTACATTTCCGATTTATATGAATAATGGATCATGAGATAAATAATGGAACAGTTCCCCTAGGTTGTAATGCTTTCCAAACGTGTGCCAATTTGTGATAATAAACTATTTCAGATTTTTCAACTGATTCTATATGATCAAATGCAGCATTTCTAATATTTGCAAATACCCTAGCAGCACACTTGTAGTAAATCGATAGATATAACTTCAACGTGTCTCAATTCAGTGACAGTCAAGTTGCTGAAACTAATTATGCCGGTTATGTGCTGCTTGGGTACTGTACATGACCATTGATCACCATCTCAGAACTATAATGTTCATCGATAAGGAGTACTACAGGATTTTCAGAAGCACTTTTGGGCTGTATTTCCACTGATCTGGCAACACTTGTGTGCTTCTTTCCAAAATGGCAAAGAACCAGACCATTCCTGGGACCTGGTAATTGGAGTTAAACTACTTCAAGGTTTTTCAGGTGTCCAGGGTTATTTTGGTCAATTTATAAAGCAATATATAAATCTAGATGATCGATAAAACACACAGTGTTCAGAAAACAAATCTCTTACAGATGATGTACAAACTAACAAAATTTGTTTTATGATTGAACAAGCCCATCGACACGTAGTGCGGAACACAACTTCGGTAGCGTATCGCTTCCCGTTGATTTCTCGCTATTACTCGGCCGTATTCAAATTGAATGACTTGATATTATGGAATTGTTTAGAGTCTCACTTGAGCTAATCACGTTCAAACAATCAAGTCGTTTAAATACAATATGGCTGAAAAATTCCGAAAAACTGCCGAGAATTGGTCCGCTGCTGAAATAATACAACACCCAAGGAAAAGTTCAAAAAAATCAAATTAACTTGCAAAATCGTCCCTAAAATATCTTCGAGAAACATCGCGACCTTTTCCCACGCTACATGATGGCTATCTAAATCTGTAGAAAATTCAATTAACATCCTCGACGTTCGTCATTGATACATAATTTTCATAGTTTTCTAGCATTGTTGTTTCTTTTTATGTTTAAAAAGTATAAAGAAATCGATATGACAACTTTCGAGTGAGAACGTCGTATGACGTTTTACTCGGTGTAATGACAAGAGTAAAATGTGATAATCCGAAGTTACCGTAGCTTGAAAATGAAATTTCTTCACCAATATAATAACTGGCTGAAAATTATGTAAATTGGTCATTATCCACTGTATTCTCATCGATCTTCATAATAAGCTATTTGTTTATTCAGGCTACATGAACTACTTTTTGGCTACACATAGAAATTGGAATCATTCGAAAATTAAGCCCTAACCTCTTCACCCACAATTGTGGCTATGTTTTTCTGTACTAACCGATACTTTTATTCCATCATAACCATAAGTTTCAATTCACTCTCTCCGCAAACGAAGCAATCCAACCAAACTAGACAACCGTATAATGGAGAAAGTCTGGGCCTCAGCCTTGCTTCTCTACCAATGTACGTCATATATGTAGTTGAGCCCCAGTCTTCTGCTGACCAAAACAGCCTTCACCACCACCATCATCATCATCATCTCATAACCATTCCGTGGTTTTGCCTGTCTGTCACACTTTTCCCACCCTCGTTCACTTCTCAGTGCCAATAGCCAGAAAGCACAAAACAGGCAGCTCCTCAGCGAAACGTGGTCCCATAAGGATCTAAATTTACGTTTTACCACAAACATACCGAACATCTCGTATCGGCTTCTGCAGGAACGCGGCAGCAGAAGGCATCTCGAAGCTTATGAAAATACCGCCGGCGTCGACGGCGCCGACGGTGAGCGAGATTTTCTTGTTCATCTTTTGCGTTACACTCTATCATTGGGACCATTTCCGCCCATCCCATGCATGCCGTGTAGATGGACTCACGTTTAACGACCAAGTGCCACAAAATCAGAACAAATACGCTATGTACTAGATGGCTGATGCCTAGGCTACACTTTTGCTCCAACGCTCTGCTGCAATGCAGACGTAACGGAGTATGCAATTCTCTTCAATCCCTCAGCATGACTTTGTGGACGTATTTTCCACTGCCACTGGAGAACTATGCACGAAAAAAGGTTGTGGGTGGTAACAAAAAAAACGACACTGCTTGTTTCACGAATGCAACCGAATTTATGTCAGAATATTTTGTGTACTTCCAGTTCGGTGAATTCTGATTTCGCGCTTCCTGAAGTATTCGTGGTAAAGCTGTCTGAAAAATAGAATTTCAATTTACGTCTTTTGATAAACTGGTTTGTGATTAGCTTGATGAGCTGACATCTACCATAAATTAGTAGTGATTATCAACTTTTGTGATAAGCAAATTCTATGTGGAAGGATAGAATATGTAATTTCTGGATGTCTCATGAAGGCCAATTTTTCCCAAACCGGCCAATGAACTCAATGATTAGATAGAGGTTGGTGATAACCTTTTCAGATTGATGATGTTTTATTTATGAGAAACTATGAAACGACCTACAGTGTCACAATCATGAATTATCATGAAAATACAGCATTCTTTGGAGTATCGAAAAATTTGTTCAGAGACGTGTAATAAGAGCTACTGAATCAGAAAGTACTCCGTTTCAAGCCTATAGAAATTATTATGATGAAATACCATGAAGAAAGCTGGTGCCTGGTATGTTAATATGAATAAATTATCGAATTGCTATTCAGGCCCACCTTCAGAACCGATTCTTAGATGATGACCATATGTCGGTTGATTTGAAGCCGAGTTTAGTTCTGGATTTATCATCGTTTTAGGAACAATTATTCGTTCTCAGCACTAAGGAGGATCAAAAAAGTTTCACTATAAGTGCACTATAACGTTAACTTTTCTCAGCATTTGTAATCTCTGCATTTGTAATCCATTGAAAACAAAGCAAGCGGAGGAACAACCACCAGCACTTTGCTTGGCCACCCGCATAGAGTCAGCAGCGCTTTATGCTTAACTTATCACTTGTTAACAAAATATGCGAGAGCACAGTTACATTTGGGTTGTTAAAAATTTACTTACACACATTTGCTGAGTAACGTTTGCATTAAAACAAATGGACAAAAATTGCCGATTTTTCATGGGTTTACCTTCACCCGCACTGACAATACTACCCATGCAGCATCAATCATAGTAACCCATGAGTCAGCAGACAACATTTGACAGCTCTATCAGTCGAACTCTAACCGTGATTGCAAAAACAGTGAAGCAGCTCCGTTCAGAAGTGTGCGCGTTCAAAGAACGGCACCCCGCCGCGTTGAAAACGGACATCGTGCTGCACTTTGTGAGGTCGGTTCAACCGGCCAAACAGTGAAAAAGTACCTGGCGAACATGAACATACATGTCAGGAAGCGGAAGTCGCGTCCTCTAGTTTCGGAGCTGCAGGCAAGGACGCAGCGGCAGCGGCTGAATAAGATGGTCAACTCCATTTTCCCGTCGAATCGCAAAATGGCGGTGCTGATGGACGACGAGACCTATCCCACCCTGGATGGCAGGGTGAGCAGTCGTGGCAAGGCATTTCTTATTTTACTTCCCCCACGAAGGAAGTGAGCTCCGAGGTTAAATCCATTTCACACACCAAGTTCCCCCAGAAGGAGCTGCTGTGGCTGACAATCAGCGAGAAGAGGTTGTCAAAGCCGCTCTGCTTTAGCTCGGGACAGGCCGTAAACGGGGAAATTTACAGTGCGCAATGCCTGTCAGAAGTTGCGTCGTTCATCAAAAAATACCATAAGGGCGAAGACGCGGTGTTTTGGCCGGATCTGGCGTCAGCTCGATGCGATCGTTGGAGGAGATGGAGCGGCTGAATATCGATGTGGTACCCAAGTCGGCGAACCTGCCCAACGTCTCCAAGCTGCGTCCCATCGAGAATTTCTGGGCTAACTTGAAGCGTAAGATCTACTCCAACAATTTTGTCGCGAAAACTGAGGAGGAATTGATAAATAAATCGAAGAAAGAATTCAAAAACATGCCTACACGCATGTTTTCGTCCGCCATGGCGAATGTTTCGGTTAACTGCCGGAAGGCCGCACACAAGGGCTTAGAATTTTTTTGCAAGAAAGCCTAAATAATAACCTTCCATGGGAAATTTATCTTAGCTTTTTTTTATCAGCATCCGAAAAAAGTCATTTTTTTTTAAATGCAAACGTTATCACAGCTAACTTACGAAACTACACTCTCCGATCATTCAAAACGATTTTGTGGTTTTTTGTTGATGTTTGGACGCCCGCTGAGTTCTGCATCGTCGAAGTCTCTACGACAACAGTGAAGTCAGCAAACCAACGTAATGTTGTTTATTCGGATGGAGTGGATTCCCCATAACACTTTTCAAGCCATTGCTTTGTTAAACGGTATTTTCCCCACCACACGCTTAAATCTAAATCGTTTTTTATCCATTATTTTGAAAATAAACGAAGTACCTTCACTCTTAGCACAGTAACTCGCAAACTAATGACGAAATGTCATGAATTTTCATGAAAGCTGTCGTTTGAGGGTTCATACTACCTGCAAATAAGGTGATTTCAATATGTGATGCTAAGGACATTCCTACATATCTGATACAAAAACCACCGCGCAAAGCTGTTTAGAAGTTCCTGAAGTTCTCTGCAATCCACTTCGTTACGAATGATGAGGAAAACATTCAAATCATCGGCATAGATAAGTGCAAAGATTTGCAAGCAGAATAGTCACATCCGTAAAAATTAACGAGAACAGCAGTGGACCTAAATTGCTTCCCTGTGGCACACCAGATGCAGGAGTGAAGGACAGAGATTCTAGTGATCCTATCTTCACACAGAGGCTTCTATTGCCAAGGTACGAACGTAGCCAATTACACATCCTTTCCGAAACACCCAGTCGAAGTAGTTTGGCTAGAAGAGCATTATGGTTTACAGTGTCGAAGGCAGCCTTGATATCGGTATATACAGCATCTACTTGCGCACAGTTGTCCATAGCACTGATGCAGGTCGATGCGAAATCGCATAAATTACTGTCCACCGATCGCTTTGGGAAGAAACCATGCTGTTTTTCACTAATGTAAGCGCTGCACAAACCGAACATCACTTTGTATACGATGGTTTCCAAGCATTTTGAGCCCGCTGAAAGGGAAGTTATTCCACGATAAAGGGTGTCCACGATGAAATTGCCACACACAAAATTGATTCGCAAAATTCGAGTTTTCATCCGATTGCCATCAAATTTTCAGGGATTGAGAAATAACTATTAAACTTCATTTTACCATTTTATTCGTATTTTATTTACAGTCCATACACAAATGCCCGCACCTTGGCCTTATTCCCGGCCATACAATTCTGCACAACCTGTGAATCAACCGTTTTTTGCATTTAAACCCATACTTTCTTCAGTTCCTCGACTGTCTTCACTACCTTAGGTCGTTTAAGAAGGTGCTGCTTCATAATCGCCCAGTACTTCTCGATGGGGCGGAGCTCCGGAGTGTTGGGAGGGTTGAACATTTTCGGCACGAAATTGACCTTATTGTCCGCATACCACTTCAGCACGTCCTTGGAGTAGTGGCATGAGGCCAAATCCGGCCAGAAGATTGTTGGGACGTTGTGGGGCTTCAGGAGAGGAAGCAGCCGCTTCTGGAGGCACTCTTTTATGTACACCTGTCCGTTCATCGTGTCCTGGGTCACGAAAGGTGCACTCCGCTTCCCGCACGTGCAGATGGCTTGCCAAACCAGGAATTTCTTCGCAAATTTGGACATCTTCTGAGTGCGGACATGCTCCGGAACGCTGAACTTATCCTTGGCCGTGAAAAACAGGTTGCCGGGGATCTGTTTGAAGTCGGCCTTCACATATGTTTCGTCGTCCATGATGCAGCATTCAACTTTCGTCAGCATGTTGAGGTACAACTTCCTGGCACGGGTTTTGTCGGACTTGTTCTGCTTCTCGTCGCGATTAGGGGCCTTTTGTACCTTGAACGTTCGAAGCCCAGCCTTAGTTTTGGCCTTCTGGACAAAACTTCGGCTTAGATGCAGCTTCTTAGTCACATCCCGAACGGAGGCGTTCGGATTTCGGTTGAAGGCTACGCGGTTGTGATTTTTGGTGTTGTACGGAATACTTTTTCCTTCACTTCTGGGCTTCCGATCGGTGGTCAACCGTTCCTAGAACCGCTTAATCACTTGCGACACCGTGGAATTCGCGATTCCCAACGTTTTAGCGATGGAACGATGCGAGAGATCCTTGTTCTCGTGATAAATGCGCAAGATTTTATCACGCACGAGCTGTTCTTTCGACTCCATTTCCGCGAGTTTTGACAGGACTTTAAAACTTGCAGGATGCAAATAATGCACTATGAACTAAATCCACCCAAATTTTCATTAAATTCTACCCAACGGTTAAAAAGTTAGAGCAATTTCATAGTGTGGCAATTTCATCGTGGACACCCTTTAGTTGGATACATCCGTCTTGTCGCCCTTCTTAAAAACAGGCCGCATATAGTACCTCTTCCAAAACACTGGAAACACCTGCTGTTGAAGCGATTGGTTGAAAACAGCTACGAGTGGTGCAATCAACGTAGCACCACATTTTTTGAAGATGCAGGCTGACATTCCATCGGGACCAGGACAATAGGATGCCTTAATCTTCTGTAACGCAAAATCCACCATTTGCTCATCAACTTGGAAGACATCTAGATCAACCACATCTCGTGGTACAATATGATTGGCAGCGTTAATTTCCTCGGCCGTTGGAACATGGCTCACGAACACATTGGAAAACTGCTGGGCCAAAAGATCACAATTTTCACTGGCACTGCTTGCGTTGACGTCACCAAGGTGCATCGGTGAGGGAAGTCCAGTCTCCTTTCGCTTCGAATTGACAAAACTCCAGAAACGCTTTGGGTTACGACGACGATCCTCTTGCTTTCTTCACACGTAACGTTTGTACAGAAAACGGTAGTATCCACGGTAGGCTTGCATCATCAAATTGTCGTTTTGAGAACGGGCACCTTCGGCGACAGTACTGCTGCAGCAACCTGAAACGTCGACGACGCAGAATACCGAGATGAGGGTTGGACCCTGCCGGTTTCCTTGGCGGTCTGTTTAACGGGACTGTTTGGATGATACAGTTAAGAAGAATGCTGTTGAATGAACAGCATCCACATTCACGCTCTCATAAACTGTACGCCAATCACTCTGCGAAAGTAGAACGTTCATCGTTTCAAAATCGCCACGACGGAAGTCATGGCCCGAGAGATATAAAACTGGTGATGGTAATGCCACAGAGCATTCTAGAACTGGATGGTAGCGATCAAGGGGGACCACATGTTCCGCCGCTAGCGTAGCAAATCCATTGGTCATGTTTGAGTCGTTGCTGAAGATTAGGTCTAATATGCGATCATTGCTGTTGTGAATTATGTTGCATTGCCGTAGTCCGTGAAATACCATGTTGTCGAGAAGAGTCTGAGTAGCTGTAGAAACCTGTGACTGAAGTTGTTTGATTGCTATACGAGACGAGAATGATTGAAATCCCCCAATAGAATCATTTGGCTCGTATCCCTCTGCAAACTACAGACTTCAGATACGGCATCAAGGTGAGACTGCATGTGTGATATGTCCTGAGTTTTTTTTCCGGTGGAATATACAGGACGCCGACAAACAAATCAGTCGCTTGACCAACCCACAGATGTTCGATATTAGTGCTGTTAGGATGCTGAACGAGTGATGATCCAAATCTTTCATTAACGGCGATCAAAACACCACCTCCACGGCGGCGGGAGCTTTGCGTAGAGCAACGATCAACGCGAAATACACCGTAATCGCCGCAGAACAACTGTCGAGATTGTATTTGATCGTCTAGCCATGTCTCGGTGAAAACGTAGATGTCGTAGTCCAATTCGGATGTAGAGAGGAACATCATCAGTTTTCGTCCTTAGACCGCGAACATTCTGGTAGTTGATTTGCAGATCAGCAGTCATGTGGGCGGGTCCAGAGCAACTGTTCATAGCTGGATCAGGTGTACTGAAACTTGAAGGAACGTCAGGCAGAGAAGAGTTGTGGGTAGGAAGATTCGAGATCCGAGGCTGACCATACTTGCCTTCATTCGGTGCTTGGAAGACCCCATCATCCAACCCACACACAAGCCCGGAACGACTAGAGAACGTTGGCTGCAGTGGCAGGACTGTAATGGGAGGACTAGGGGCTTCCATAGTACTTGTATACATGGTGCGTTCCGGTGATGAATGGGGACAGCAGGTTCTCAATAGATTTCCATCATGGCGATTCGGAGTAGATAAGCTGTAGAAGCGGGAAGAAGCATCACTAGGACTAGGGGTTTCCATAATACTGGTTGAAATTATGCTTCCCGGCTACGAGTGGCGGTAGCAGGTTCTTGATGCAATTCCATCATGGCGATATGGATCAGTTATGATGTAGGAGCGGGAATGAGCATCACCAAGAGTATGGTCTTCAACATTGAAATTCAAATCGTACTTGCCTTTGAAAGACCCCTTCACGTTCCTCAACTGCAATCGCCGGCAGCAAACAGAGTGACTGAGTTGAGGAGATCAGGGGCTTCCAAGAAGCTTTCTACGGTGCGTCTCGCTTGATGACTCTGTCCAATTTCAACTGATACTGTTAACCACTACGCCGGGGTCACCCCAGTTCACTGCATTCTGCATCGTCGGAGTCTGAACCAACGTTACATTGTTGTTTCTGATTGAGCGGATTCCACAGAACCCCCTTTCATTTTTCAACACTTTTTTGTTGAACGCTATTTTTCCCATCCAGATGCAGCGTAAAATTAAAATCTTCAATGGCAACGTTTTTTATTTGTCCAGATTAAATTTTATTCAGATAATCTAATAAAGCACACCACTCACCCAAATTGTTATAAATGTGCACCGGACTGAACACTATGATGAAGAAGATAACAATAATTAAAATAAAATTTTAATCGATAATGATCATTTTTCATCAAACCAAATATATTGCGGTTTTCCTACGAAAATTCAAGCTGTATTGAACACACATTCGTTTTCCCTCATATTTTTTTCATAATATTCCACATCACATGAGGTTTACCATCATATTGAAACCCACAGAAATCAGGTCAAATTGTGGCAGAATTTCAGCAAACACCGTTCCGCATTATCCTGTTTCATATCTCATCCACAAAACCGTTCATGGCTGGTTATATGAATTCGTCACTCAACGAGCTCATTTTCTTTTGTTGCCTCATTATTTCAAAATTAACTTTTCTCGCGAGGCATCGAGCGAAAAACAATCACTGCAATTTGCACCCCGAAGCCTGCACCGGTCTATTGTTTATTCACGGAACAATTTGCATCGGCTGCCCGGAGTGACACTCATCCACAGTAGTCTAGGTGGGGACCCTGAAGCTGGTTGGATATTTATAGCCAAACACGACGGAGGCATACCTATTGGAATTCACCGCTATGACTGTGAAAAGAATCCAAGAGGGATCGAGGCTGGGGACTAAATGATTCCGTAATCATTTTGCGGTATGCACTGTGTGCTATAACAGTGCTTTGTGCGAGAAAGTTGAATCAAAAAGACAACTAGGCACTCCGTGGCATAACTATCACCGCACCGCGTTACCACCGACGCAAAACCTATGGAATGAAATAACAGCATTGCAATCACTCCTGTTCGATCCTAGAAAAGAACAAGAAAGTCGAGAAAATTGGTTGATTATCACCTTCATTGCTGGAAAGCTTAGCTCAGATCGATGTTGTTGAGTTATTTGTGGCAAATATAATAACATAATTTCAAACAAAATTCTATCTGTGAAATGCTTTGAGCTCAGTTATGAACAATTTAATCCATGCCGGGAATGCCATTAGCCAAAGCAAACAGCAACTACGTGCACCCACCGATTGGCATTGAGAGGATAGAAGGGGGAATCGAAACAGAGTTTCAGTTATGCAAATACAAAATTGACCAAATAATCGATTTCTCCTGCATACTTCCTGATGCAATTAAAATTTCAAGTGATACTGTACATGGTGTAAGATGGTATGCAGATGTTCTTGAATGTATACTAAACAGTCATAATCTTGCACAACAAATCCGCACAAACGATCATTGCTGTAAACTTTCTTTAATACGAAATTCGAAAGGAGATAAATTGACTACACAAGACAAAACATGGCTTAGTGAGAACCCTTTTCACAGACCAGCAGAAGGTGAGGGCGCGCATCCAGTTTGGTCCGCATCATTCATCATCGTAATCACTGGCAGAGGATTTTTCCACTGAACCAGAAACCTCGCACCTCTCACCCTCGAGTTCCAGTTTCTGGCTCTAACGTAATCCGACGTCTCTCCATAAGATTACTTCCAATCTGGCAGGTTTAATGTGCTACGACCTGAAAAAATGTGGGCAAGATTCCTATCCCCTCCACCCTTCTGCATGCCATGGAATCGCTATGGGTGTTCTCCTTTTCTCGCGATACGTCCTGCAGTTCAGCAAGTTGATACGAGCGGGCGATAGTGGACGAAAAATATGCCCACTCAGACCTGGGGCACAGTTGATTTAGTAGAAATATCTGCTGAGTTGACCGGCCGTATTCTTCTTCTTGGCATTGCCCGGTAGCCCGTGGGCGACTGGTGCCTGCTTCTGGGTATCATCCAATTGGATGAGCAGTAGGAGTCATAATTTCTTCCTTTGCGAGAAATATCCATGCCAATGCGAAGTTTCATTCGAATGGAAATTTTCAATCTCGGAAGCAATGATTCTTTGCTGTTTTCTCTCCATAGTTTTGTGATTCATGGATCATACTAGGTTTCGTAAATTGAATTGGGCTGTAGATTGGAGCATTCGATGGGGTACATTGATCAAAATGAAGTATGATTTTCCGCTCAACACTTTGTAGGTTACAAATATAAGGGGTTCTGCAGACCGCCTCGTTTTTTTTTCCGCCACGGCAGCAAATAATCGCGGCGAAAAAATGGCCTTGATGAGATTACATGGCGGGTTATGGGAGGGCACAAACGAACGCGATTAAAAAACGCGTCACGTCGGTTTGTCCGCTCCCATACACGCTAAGTGCAATTTATCCAAATATGGGTGAAGAATAATCGCGAAACGTGCACATACCCATTTATGTTGACTTGTTGACTTTACCCATGTCTGAGTAAATTTGTATGGGAAAAAATACTTAAATATGGGTAGGTAGTAATGTACCCATAAATGAGTATGTGCACTTTTTTGCGATTATGGGTAAACTAAGCTTACAGTGTAAGCCGCATCCAGTTTTTTTTTGCCACGATTATTCGCTGTCATGGCGAAAAAAAAACGCTGCAGTCTGCGTAATCCATAAAGTAGAAAGCGAAAAGAAAAAACAAACTTTCCATAACAAGTAGGCTCTGAACGATTTTCACCAGGTCTGTAGTTTACAACAATCACATTCTAGTCCACGTAGTTTCAAAATGCTGGCAGCAGATAACCTGCAGCGTAAAGTACTGAAATCCTAGCTGTATTGACAAACAAATCCCAATCCTCCACTGAACATGAAAAATGAAAATTCATTGATCCAAAAATCATCATCTGGCGTAGTGTTGGCATGGTTTCTCGTTATTGATAAAGACCGAAACGATCCGCAGGCAGAAAAACACAACGAAAATAAGACAAACTACGCCAAATTCAGCTTGATGTAGCCCAATTGTTTTTTTTTCATTCCAATTCCACCATCCACAACCGACCGACGGAATCCAGCCGATGACGACTTCCAATACGCTAACGTTGAATGGTTGCGCAAAGCTCTCTCTAATAACCCTACCCTGGAGCTGCACAAGCATCGGCGAGCAAATCGGCGCAAAAAGTACAATACTCCGCATAGTCGCGACACCACCCACAATTACCCATCTTGCAGGCGTCGGGAGAAACCTGAACGAGGGAGATTGGCAACGATTTGTCTTTGAATTGGCCACAAATTGGCGCTGATTGGAAATATCGACTGATAAGCTTGGGGTGTACTTTTTTGCTCGTTGCGGAGGAGCGCCTCCGAGGCAAACCGGGAAGGGAGATGGAGCTGGATCGAAAGCTAATTGAGGAAACATTGCTTGGTCGTGTGGCCATCAAACGAACAGTACTTTTCAAACTGGCAAGAGCAAATCGAAAGCATTGGCAAATGGCAAATAATTAAGGTGCAATTAGTATTTGGGGGATTGCTCTTGTTACCTTCAGCACCCCAGATCGAACGCCTCGAGGAAGTGGGGAGAGTCTGCTAGGAACCGCGGCTATCAATTTCAACGCTGAATATGAACCTCGGGTGACGAAAATGCATTCGCGTGTTTGAATTTGATTTGGCCTTAATTAGTCGGAGATGGATTGGATATTTATGGCAACGTCCATTTTGCATTGAATGAATTGTAACAACGTTTGGATTGAGACCATTTGGGGACTTGGCAACCATCCTACTTTAGTCACTTATTTTTGGACGCTTTAATTTTCTATCAGATAAAGGTGTTTCCAATCAAATTAAGATTCATTTGTTCCTCAAAACACTTCTCTCGGAAATTTCTACTAAAAGGGCACACGAAATATAGCTTAGAGAGTAATAATTAGGCCGGAATGCAAACTCTGAAACCAGAGCCAACATTAATAAAAAGGGCGAATTTGATTTTATTAACAATGGGTATCGACGTCAATTTTGTAAGAACAAAATCTCATAAAAGCACACTGCCAGAAAGATGCATATTCTTTCTGTTGGATAGAATTTAAAGTTTGAAAAAATCATCTCAAACTTCTGTGAAATTGGTGAAGTTATTGATTACAAAAGCAGTTTCGCCCAAACGTTAGCTGGTTACCAAAAACCTAAAGTGTCGGTATAATTTACCGACCGGTAACGTTTCATTTGAATTATTTTTCTAGCAATGTGAAATTATAAATGTTATTATTAAGTTATATTTTTCCTAAATTTAGTTTAAAATGCTATCATTGAGCTGCATGCTATTTTGATAAAAAGAACCGTAAACAAAATAGGTAATTATTAACATTTTTCCCTTCTTTCCAACACTACCGAATTTTTCCATATTCACCGAAAATTTCCGTATGTGCTCTTTTGTACGGGTTTCGGTATTTTTATCAACTTTTCTGTCTTCTTGTTTTAGCGTGCAGTTCGTAATAAACATTCATTGAAGAATGAACAAAAACAACGAAGCTCAGTGGTTACTTTGGTCAAGAAAATTGTATCATTCCAAAAATCAAATTCAGGAAAGTGTTTGACCTTTCCCTTAACTGCCCTGGGATGCATAGTTGACGTAACCACCATCATGCCGATTGTTGAGAGAACGCGTTTTTCCGAGTTTAAGCTGAAATGCAATGTATACCAACAATTATGAACAAATGTTCTGTCCATTTGATGAAGTTTTATTAATGAAAGTTGGCAGCAAGATAATTAGAATCGTTTCATTTTTTTATCATCTTTAAAACGCATACGCCAACTTATGTGAATAAACAGGCATATTACTGAACGTTTATTCTCATAGTTTGGCGTAAAAACCAGGCTGCTAAGTTCTGAATAATATATCGTACATTCACGAATCGGGAAGTAACTGGACGCGTGTGGTGATACGTCAGATTTTTTTTCCGAAAAATCAGTGATTGACAAATAAAATTCATTTGAAAATGTCCGACAAAGCTACTCTGTCTCTATTGCTGTCCTATTCAAGTTCAGATAACGACGGTTAGAGTGATGCAGATTTAACGGTGGAAATTCCCGATAATCAGCCGATACCACAAGTACAACAAGGTAATGATCCTGAGGCTAATGATCCCGAGAAAAATGAGCTCGAAGTGCCGGCCGACGCTTTTGTTGTAAGACATAGTGTGGTCGAAAACCATTTGCTGAAAGGGCGTGGCCGATGCTATATACTACCAGAATACCCTCTCGTGCCTGAAAAGAAGTCGATCGCCTAGCACTTCCACATTTGTTCACTGAGAGCTTTCTATGCCAAAGTTGCCATTTATGGATTCGTATCATTGTGTGGCCGGTACAACGATACTCTTTTCCCAGGGAAGCCGAGAAAATTTCCTACCTGTAAACTTCCTGGACCTTACCGGTAATCGAACCCAGGCACCTTCAGAATGGTCTTCCTACGCGCATACACGCAGAGCTTTTGAAGGCCCTAAGGATGGCCGAGGTGGTGTTATGGCGGGGTTTTAATTGCTCGGAAAGCTGTAAGCTTTCGGAACGTGTACAATAAATGATGACGTCAATTTCAACACCCAATTGCTAGTTCCTTCTGCAATTTTACTATGGTTTTAATTATATATCAGAATGGTCAGAATTCCAGGCTCATCCCTTTTCACTTTCTCGCCACGAAAAAAAATCCATCAATTCTATCCCATTTTCAACTCCAAATGTCAAGGCAGTATGAGTGATACATTATCCTGATCCAGTATCCTTACTGATCGTAAGGAACCAGCCAGTTGTTTTCCATAGATCGATGGATTGCAAGTATGTATGTAATCTCTAATCTGCTTTCCCTGGTGCATTCAACTTCGCTTACAGCCACCCTTGATGTGCACGGTCAGCTTTGCATAGCTATGGGTCAACATATATGTGGAGAGTCGTCATTCATGCGACCAAATGGTGCTTACGCCAAACCGTTCTTTTCAATTTATCTCACAATTTTTCGAAGAAACTTTTTTTGTTTGTGCTTGGAGGCAATGTATTATAGGGTAAAGAATGCAAAAAAACAAAAAGTGAATTTTGGTCGTCTTGGCGCTTACGTCAACTATGCATCCCAGGGCAGTTAAGGGTGCCTTCATTTTCAGCACAAATCAGTGTACAGTGTGAATGAGAATTCAGTGAAGTGTATGGTCATAAAAAAGAGAAACTTGCATGAATTTTAATTCTCAATGTACTTCTTTTTTGGTATATCTTTATCATTTGTCTTAATTAAGTTAGCTGCCTAAATTGCCAGCCGCATGCGTTGATGAAACCCGTCACAGCTGGTATGCACGATATCTTGAGGCATGTCATTCCATATTTTCACCAAACGTCCATATTTTCAACCAAAAGCTACCACGGTTAGATCTTTGTATTGCCCAGTTTTCCCAGCATGTAGCCCCAAGCATAGAAGTCGAGAGGATTCAAATCAGGTCAATTCTTTCAACGAATTAATATCCGGAACATTTTCCTCACACCAAGCCTGTGTAGCATTCGCCAAGTGCGATGGTGCAGAGTATTGTTGGAAGCAGTATGGTGCATTCTTGTAGTGTTTCTTGACGAAGGGATGGTTTTTTAAAACATTATCAATGTTATAATTACTGTTGATTTTTACACCAGGTTCAATGAACAGCACTGGAACCTTCAGGGTTTTTGAGAAACACCCCCAAACCATCACCCTTGAAACATTCTGGAACCTTTGAACAGCTAGTTTATCACGAGGAATATGAGAAAGATGTGCTGCATACACCCAATTATTTTGCTGGTTGTGATGATTCTGTAGCAGGAACATTTTTTGGTCCAAATACAGAATTTCACAATCATCGTACCGCTTGAGTAGCTTCCGAGATCTTTCAACTCTTGCAATCTGCTGCTTTTCAGTTAAGCCATGCACCCCTTGTTTTTTTTTGTATGAATTCAGTCTAAGGTCGTCTTTCAAAATACTCATGAACCGCGAAATTTCCAGTTCTTGGGCCATTTTTCAGCCAGATTTACTAGGATTCCACCGAATCCACTCTCTAACTCGTAAGAAAGCTTCCAGAGACCTGTCAATGCGTTTACGGCCAGATCTGGGAGGTTTAGCAAGAACCAATTTCTTTGTAACGTTTGATGGTGCGAAAGATGAATCTCTCGTTTATTCCAAGTGTTTTCAATTTCTTTAAAATAGTACACGGTCTAAAATGTTTCCAAAACAGACTTATCAAGAGCTTGTCACGTCCATGATTACCACGAGTCTAAAACGATTAAAAAATCAAAACAACATTTGAATTCACTCTTAAAGAACAGTATTTCAAACATGTTTGTGATTAATCCATCCAAAGTAACACATGTTTTAAATACACTAACAGAAATGACCACTCACACTGTAAAAAAAATGATTTTTATCGGCACACAACTTAATCACAAGAAACCTTGTTTAACCCACCAATGTACACAGGTCCAAAATGCGATAGTAAAACCATAAAAGCAAGAATGACCCCTTGAATAATCCTTATTTACAAATAAATCATGTATCTTTCTTTTATATTTGCAGTAATATAGGTACATCAGGATCAACATTTTTCATAAATGTTGCAGATTATCAAATTGTTAGCACCTTGGTCTCCAATATTTGCCAAACTTTCTTACGTGAGCAAATAAGAGAAATTTAAAAAAATAAAATGTGGTGGCCCAACCCAAAACTCAGCTACAAAGCACTAGCTTTTTAAACTCAAATTGCTTGGCAAAAAAGCCTTGTAATGACTACTCAAGTAACACAACTTGTTATAAACAAGTTGCAAATACTGTCCAATGACAAATACAGGGTGCGGCCGAAAATAATGCGAAAATGTTCAAACTTGAGTATTGGGTTAATTCGTGTAGCTAGTGACTAATTTCTGTCGAAAGTGTATTTGTTTATGTTTACTTTCAAGTGCTGCATCCAAACCTTCTATTTGTTTTAATGCAAATTCGTCAAAATATTCGCGAAAGAAGTGATCACCAGTTTGTTGCTCGGCCAGAAGAAGCCGAAAGAGATTGCCAAGGTGGTAGGGTGCCATTTGGCAACAGACCCTGCAAGATGGTCCTAATCAGCGGAAGCCGGGAAGCGGACGTCCGGGCTTTGCACGCACGCCGAACATGATCAAATCGGTCCGTGCAAAATTTGCTCGCAACCCGGTGCGTTCCATAAGAAAACTTGCAAAGGAAGCCAATATTTCGGAGAAATCCATGCGGAGAATCATCAAAGAAGACCTGCATGCATCTTCCAGAGCCAGAGTGAAACGTCACTTGATTACGGACCGGGTCAAGGAACTACGAGTGACTCGTTCCAAGAGATTGCTTTCCTTGTTGAAGAAGGAAAAAATGATAATTCTGTTCTCCGACGAAAAGCTTTTCAGCATCCATGCTGTGGCCAACAGCCGCACGGACCGGTTCATTTCACCGCAGAAAATAGAGAACGTTCCGGAAAAAGTGAAATTCAAATTTCAAACCAAACATCCGGCTGGTGTCACGATGTTTGGCTAACATCGGATCTTACATTAGTACACGTTGCAAGGATAATAAATCTCACGGAACACGTTTTCCAATGCATATTCATTTTAATTTACATGATCGTGTAAATATAAACCTTCTTACATTGATTTTTTTTCGCATGAGCTTCCGTGCTGCTATTCCCGTTTACCTGTCACTCAGCGTTCAAGAGCGGAGCATAAAAAAGGTCATTTTTGACATTTCAAGCAGTTTACTCTCGTTACTAATAGTAAATAGTATATGAAGTAATAATTGTCGAGTCACGTGAAGCAGATTTAATTGCTGTTTCAGAATCCATTGTGTTTTGAGCTGTTCACTGAAACCTATCCGGATTCGCCCATCGCTGCAACCTGAATCTTTTCATAATATGAAGATAAATGTAATACCATTTTGAATGAAACTTACCAGTTTTAAGGAACGCATTTGATTAACCTTTTGTCATGTTGGAAACATGAACCGCACCCACCGCCTAAATGTTTTTGTTTTTCAAAGAAGTGAATGTCGTATAATTTTGAAATTGATATTTTTCATTCCTCCCGCCACTTGACGCCCATGGCTTACATGTTTCGATAATAAAGCTATTGGTTAGGGAAATCAATAAGCCAATAATATTTCTCTCCCTCGTTCATTATCTCTTCCGCTCTCACGTGAAAACATACATTTGGATGTAATAATCAACGATTCGAGTATTTGAAGTAGGTCATGTAAAATTCTATCCAGCAAATATTACAACATGTGATTTTCAAGTCGTGTAAACTTAAAGCTTCCTGGGATTTTGAAGTTATTTGCATGCTCTTTTTATGTGCATGAAAATAGATTGAAAATTACAAAATAATTTTAACTGTGTATGATACTTTTTTTCGTTCTTTAATATGACGTGAAAAGTGCATAAAGCGAAACCTTATAAAACATAAATAGAAAAAAAATATCCTCATACAAAAATATAACATGACCAAGCAAGGGATTCGAACATAAGCCCTAGTCGTAAGAGGTTTGAAACATCTTTGCTAAGCCAACATCGATCGTAGATGACAAGCAGTAAGAATGTTGCATACACTTTATGAGACATGTGTTAAAATGAACGAAAACTGTAATTACATAATGAGCGTAAGTAAATTGAGAAAAAAATATTTTCAGTGTAACAACCGAGTTAAGGATTTATACTGCTTTTGCCATGGATTCGGCAAAACAACTAACATTGCTATCAATTTTTTATTAAATTTGGGCAAACAGTAATGTGTGGGAGTCGATCAAAGTTTTTATTAATAAGTCAAATTCTTATTCTTTTTCAAGTTCAGTCAAAACAGAATACAGGAGAAATATTCAGCTTAGCTTCCTATTTACCGAATGTGAATTTCCGGGTCTTTCGTTTAACACCTGCCATAAGATTTTGTACTGTCTCCTTGTCCACTTTATTCGCCGCAGAACGCCAGTTTGCCTTGAACAGTTTCTTGCTAACAACAGCTTTTTGAGTCTTCTTAAAGTTCCGCTTGACGATGGCCCAATATTGTTCGATTGGGTGGAGCTCTGGCGTGTTGGGAGGGTTCTTGTCCTTGGGCACCACTTGATCGTTGTTGGCAGCATATCACTTCATGGCCTTTTTCCGTAATGGCAAGATGCCAAATCCGGCCAAAATAGAACGCTCAGAAAAGACAGTAGACGTTTTTGTAGGCACTCGCTCAGATAAATTTCCTGGTTGACGGTTCCGGTCGCAATGTAAACTTTGCTCTTCAAGCCACATGTACAGATGGCCTGCCACACAAAATATTTCTTCACGAACTTTGACAGTTTAATGTGTTGAAAATATCAGCCACCTTTTCCGGTACGGTTGCCGTATAAAATTCCTGTCCAGAAGGCTGTTTAAAGTCTGCCTTGACATAAGTTTCATCTTCCTGTACCACGCAATCAAACTTCGTCAGCATCGTCGAGTACAACTTTCGCGATCGTGCTTTGACCAACGTGTTTTGTTTATCGTCGCGATTTGGAGTCACCACCTTCTTGTAAGTCGTTTTTATGCTCTATCCTCGGTTGAAGGCGCCGCTCCCAGCTTCTTTGAGACATCTCGGACGGAGAGGTTGGGGTTCCGCTCGAAACAGCGGGCAACTCTTTTTATCGTCGCTGTTGCCTCCGACTTTCGATTTCCCCCTGATCTTGCTTTCCTGGCTGTCGACAAACGTTCACCAAACACTTTCCATACGTTGGTAACAGTTGATTTAGCCACATTCAACAATTTCGCAACATAGCGTGAGAGTAGTTTGGATTTTCGCCATGCACGTGCAAAATTTTGATGCGTTGCTTCTCTTCGACGACATTTTGATAACTGAAGTGCTAATCTCAAAATTAAAATAGAGGCATGATGCTACACGCACACATCTTCAAAATTAGGGGTGTGCAAAAAATTTCCAATGCACGATGAAAGGAAACACGTCAAGTTTAAGTTGACCAAATTTTGATCGAAACACCCCGTATTTCACTATATTCTTTATTTTCTATCTTACAAATAGTATTTTATAATATTTAATACAATAGAAAGCCAAACCCCTCAACCAAAACCGATACCGACAACGACCCCTCCCCGCTCATATCACCCCTCCCCCCCCCCCCACCCGACTCTCACACCCCCCCCAATATTTAACAAAATAATCAACGGAGACAAACCACCCCCGTGAAAAACAACAATATAATAGGAACTAAAAAAAATCGATAAAAACTTTTGATAGAAAATGATAATTTTAAATTAATATATAGAAAATATACGATAGGTTTAACACATGAAAAGTTGTGTCTCTAGTTGTTCTAGGAGTGTTAGCAAGGCTACTTTGCCCAAAAGATGCAAACTAAAAATATGTAAATAAATTTACTTAATTTTATGGGAACACCCTTCCCTAACTAAGAAAAATTGCTTTTACCTAGTTATTTAAAAAACAACAGAAAAACTTTTCAGAACTTTTCTGAAAAAATGCCAAATTTATGCAAATAAAAAACCCAAGTTTATTGTTTCTATAAATATAAGCACCACCCTAGTTTTCAATGCCACCGAAAGAAGGGTCTTAGTGTTCCAAGCAACTTTTTAAAGTTTCACGATATTTTACGAAACAGTAAATACCTCTCCAAATGCTGTTTAAGGCTTGTTCGCGACAAAATGTGGACAGATTAAATTTGGAATAAAATAAATTTACTGTAAGTTCAATCCAAGATGCATTTTTTATTCATTTAATTGTGCATTATTGGTTATCTTAAAACTTATTACAGTTACTTAATTAGGCTGCATTATGAAACTACGAACTTTTGAATTCAGTCCAGCCATTAGGGTCTGTGCAGACTTCTCTACAAACGATTTAGCTGCATTTGCCCAAGATTTTCGATTTTTTTTTGTATTGTTGTAGCTTGTTGTTTATATTGAGAGAGTTCTCTCTTCACGAGAGCCCAATACCGCTCGATAGGTTGCCACTCCGGGCAGTTAGGTGGATTCGCCTCTTTCGGTACAACATGGACTCCATTCGCTTTATACTATTCCAAAACTTCTTTGGCGTAGTGACAAGATGCCAAATCAGGCCAGAATAGCGAGGGAGCGTCATGGCTGCGTAGGAATGGTAACAATCTTTAGGCATTCTTCGCGGTATATTTCCTTGTTTACCGTTCAGGTAGTGATGAAGCTGTGGCGTGCTCGACCCGGGTTTAAGCCGTCAAATTCTGTTTATCTTTACGGTTCGGTACAGTTTTCACCTTGAACGACTTCATACCTTGATCGGTGCTTGGAAGTATGCACGAAAGTTGGGAACATTTTTATTTTTCTAGCCACAGTACGTACCGTAAGATCTGATCTCTTCTGCAATATTTGCTTCACCTTCGCGTCCTTCTGGTGGTTCCTGAGATCCGTTTTTGTTCCGCTCTCAGCCTTCCTGGCTGTTGTCAAACGTGTATCGAAAGATTTAAGAACGTTATTGACAGTGCTTGTAGGACAACTAAGCTTTTCTCAAGTTTTCTTACTGACAGATCCGGATTTTCATTGCGACCGCACACAATTGCTTTTCGCACTTGCTCTTCTTTCGACGCCATCTTCGATCAAAAAGCTTGTAGTATCACCAAAAATTGATTTTACACAATGAAAAGACATACGTTCATCAGTCTGTGAAATATTTCACGCATTGATGATTCATTTCCAGAGATATACGTACTTGGGGGTGTCCAGATTTTGTCGCAAACAAGCCTTAGGAGTATTTTTTCGCTCTCAATTTGTTCCTGACAGACGTCATTTTTCATCTTCCTTTGTAGAAGTTTCTCTTATATTTACCTATTTCATTGATTCTATTCTAAACTCATACCAATACAGACAACTAGCTCTTTAATGCATCATGGGAAAATAGATAGGATAGGGGATATGCAAAATGCAGCTTTATCTTTATGATTTTTTTTATATATAAGCAAAATGATCGGAGACGAGACAGGCATTTTTATCCAAAATTTCCAAACCAATCCAAAACCACTTTAATGTGGATATCAAACTTGATTTTATTTTGTAGCTATGGCTACAAACATATTTTCAGAATCATAAGATTCATTGGCCACTCCGGGGGATTGCCCAGTTTTTCAATTTCTGATGATCGAGATTTTCAGCCTCTGGCTGGTTCATCTCCCATCGCAGCCACTCAAACGCCTTTTAGGGTATTTTGGTAACTTGTTGGGGGTGAGATTGAAACTCGTGACTTTGGCATGAGAGGTATGGATGTTTACCACAACGCCCTACTATGTTTCTATACTTTCTATAGAAAATTTCAAATTTTACAATGAAATAAGAAAACATCTGCAAGCACAAACCATTGATTACCTAATTAAAAATCTAAAACTAGCTATATATGTCCATAATCAAAAGCCGCCTAAGGTTATCGAGATATCGATTTTTGTTTAGATAAAGGGAGCGATGGTCTCTGACGATGCAAATTTACGATTGTTGTTCTAAAGTTAATTGAGGTCTGAATTAATTGAGTCGGTAAAAGCGGTAAAAGCACAACCACTGAACACTAGACAGAAGCATAACTGTGCATGCCCTATAAATGGATATGAAAACGTCACTGGTATTTTTTTCAACATGTATTCAATTTGCAAGAGCGAATGAATATGAAAAAGTAACACCACCAACTGCTCATTGCTAACGTATGTCGATAGCACTAGAACGAGTTATACTAAAGTTCTGAACATGATCTGTTTCATTTCCATAATCCATAGCAAATAAAGCCGCAACAACAATGGGAATTTTCCATTCCAATCGTACATTGTACAAGAATTCAACAATGTACATAAAATGCGGACAGCATTATTAGCCACAGTTTAACATACCATTCTCCACCTCAAACAAAAGCAAGGCTTCAAATAATTCTATCGTACCTGTGCTGAGTTTATGATCTCAACACATTGTTTCAAATAGCATGAAAATTATCCGTTCACTCCAGAAAGACTCCACACAACATACACTTATCCTCTCAACCTGAAATGCTTACCACCACTCAGCAATTAAACCGTTTTCATAGGATTCTCTACTATTCGTACGAGTGGTACCATGCATGAAAAAAAATTCTATTTGCTGCACATTACCCACCAACCAGCAGCGCCAAACTTGAACCGAGTACGTAGATCATGGCGACGGCTTCAACCCCTAAGGTCATTACCTAGCCTATTCTGATACGGAGATCGTTTTGACGATTATTATGGACAACGCATTATGGAGAAGAAGACGTCAACGGCGACGCCAACCGATGAAAAGCTATTTCCATTTCCCATCACCCCGCCAAACAACAGGATACGGAAACAATTTCATCCGTACTAAAATAGTTTTCGAAGCACAAACAAACACACATCAAACGGCTGAATATGCGGTGCGCTGCCTTCCAAACGACTGGGTGGGATGGGATGATTATGGTTTTGTCCCCATGCTTTTCAGTGCTAGGAAAAACTTTTCCCATTGTCACTTGCTTCCCGTCCCATGACATCACTCGCTCCCAGTCTTATTTATAGCCCATCTCAAACTCGTTGTTTGTATACATCTATGCAAAGTGGGTGGCATATCCGAATGGAGTCGAACTAGCAAGATGTTACCTTCCTTGAATGAGATACGATACGAGATTCACGTCAGTGAGCCACGCTCATTTCCATGAAAAAAAAAACAAGAAACTAATTCCATCGTACTCCGAATCAATAAGCATTCCTCCCAAAAAAAGAATATGACAAAATGAACAACCCTCAGCCCAGTTGAAGGCCACCGCTTCCGTGAAAGACACACACACAGAGCGAGAGAGAGGAACATTGGTGTGCTGCACCTTGGATGCTCTGATAGATGAAATGGTGAAATAGGGAATGTAGCCTAGCAACCATCTAAAATCGATCACGATTCACGTCCAGCAGAGTGGCAGCAATGTAGCAACTCGACATCAGTTCATTCGATCTGGTTTTGTTGGTAGCACCCAGAGAACGATTACCATTAGCACCACTAGCGGATAATCGCTACCTATAAACTCATAGCCAAAACTGACAACACGAAGCAAAAGAAAATGTGACAGGTGAGCAAACGAGTTCTTCCATTGCATTCCATCTGTCATCCTGGCGGTAGGATAGTGTGCTCTCGAACTTCTCTCCCACTGCCGTCGTAGTACACACGGCACACTTTGGTTTGATGGTGTTCGTGAAGGAACTTTCCGCAACAACAAAAAAACGTGGAAATCGTACTTGTGGGTGGCAAGCAATGCGAAGCTCGCGGCTCTCAACGACGTGCTTTATTGACGTTCTCTCCAGTTCCGATCGATTCGGTTTGATTCTCTCATTTTGCAGTTCACACAGCTTCACGCGATGATGTCATGGTGAGATACGCAATGGGTTAAGAAGAACGGAGGGCATTAACTTGTTGAAACGAGTGAACTTGATGTGAATGAATATATGGCTTGATCATTGGCATTTGTCTGATTTTCCAAGAATCATAAGATAAATTTAAACATATTTCAGAGAATAGAAGTCATTTTTTTTCGAGAAAAAAAAACCATTAGGTGCTCTGTGACTGATATATGAGAGTGGTAATTTGAGCTTGAATTTGATTTCTAAAAGATGCGAAATGAGTTTCAATCTAACGAGTTTTTCTGTGACTGATGAGATTTCAAGTTTCGGAACCAATAATTTCAAATGACTTATGTTTACATCTTTTCATTTTTGTCAAGTAACCTATGTAACATTTACATCAAACTGAGGAAGGCATGGTTTATTTTAATGGTTGAAAAATTGTGCCTAAACTCAATCACACATTTTTAATGTCATGAAACGCGCTGAATTATTTATATTAAAGGGGATTGCAAGCCTTAGTACTAAAAATCCAGAGTTTTGAACGAAAATATATTATACGTGGCTTGTGGACCTTTATTGTTACTTAAATGAATGTTTAATTGCCAGGCTATTATAGGAAATTAAATTCCCCTCAATGATCGCACATCTCACAATTTCGTCAATCATATCAATTACTCAACCGTATTCAAATCAAGTGACTAGATGTATTGAACATGTAAAGAACCACACATAAACTAATGATGTTCATTAATCAAGAAGATTAGTTTGAATCCGGCTGACTAATAGCGATGATTGGCGGGAATTGGTCCATTGCCGATGTATTTCTCAACCCTAGCCCACAACCCACCCACACCACACAATTACACATTCCCCTACCCACACCACCCCCCCACTATTTATTCCACAAACCCACAACCCCCCATTATAAAAAAAACAAAACACATCCTCTTCACTATATTCTAAAATAAAAAAAAATAAACATAACCCCCACACCCACCAAAAAAACACCCACTAACTACACCATGCTACCCCCAAACAAAACAAAAGAATTGGTTCCCCCAAAAACACCACACACGCCAAAACACTACATGTCATTACCCCCCCCACAAACAAAAAAAATAATCTATTCAAAAAAAAAACACTCCAAATATTAATATAATAAGAAAAAAAAAAAAATTAATCGGACTTATAGCACACTACAAACATACCACCCCCCAACCCACACAAACACACAAAAAAATACCAACAACAACTAAGCGACACACCGCACAAGCGATGCAATATATTAAATGACAATTTAATTTTTTCCATTTCCACATCCTTCTCTATAAAAGTGATTTTTTTTTTTCCCCCAATGGAGAAAAGGAACAAAAAGAAAAACTAAACTAGTGCGCCCTCTCCCCGGCGAACACAAATTGTGAAAAAAAATGGTAAAATCCCCCCACTTATTTTACAAAATTCAACCCCAACGTTTTTGTATTTAATTATACACAACATATTTTTTTCCACGACAAATTTATATTTTTCTTCCGTCCTTTTAAAAAAACAACCTTTTTTTTTTTTTTTGGCCGCCGAAGAATGAATAAAATTACCTTGTGGAACATAGGTTCCCCTTCCCTAGTTGGATTTATTCATTTGGTGGGTTTCGTGGTCAAGCGGTAAGCGGCGTCACCTATCGTTATGGCGATTGCCATGAAGTGAGGATTCGATTCCCGCTCAAACTTTTTGCAAATAGAAAATGCCCATCCTGGTCCACTGAGTGTTAGATTAAGTTTTCCGTTGTTATTCGATCTTTGTTCAAATGTGTTTAGTCTATACAACCTTAAGTTGAAGACGGTGTAAATGTCCTTTTTGTCTTTTTTAATTTTTTTAAATTTGACTTTCAGGGAGTTAAATAGAACATGTTATGAATATTTTCCTACGTTTGTTTTATCCAATTTCCATTCCATATCCAAATGCACGAACCTTCTTCTTTACACTACTCATAAGGTCCTGTACAACATTTGGACCAACTTTTTTTTTGCGTCGCAATCCAATCTTCCTCCGATTTCCCTTCCTTAGGATGCTTCCAAAGTGCCTGTTTCATGATGGCCCAGTACTTTTCAATTGGTCGCAGTTCCAGTGCGTTCGGGGGGTTGAGATGCTTCGGCACGAAATTGACTTCCATAGCCTTGTACCACTCCAAAACCTTTTTCGAGTAATGGCACGAGGCTAAATCCGGCCAGAAAATTGTAGGACCATCGTGTGACCTTAGAAGAGGAAGTAGACGCTTTTGGAGGCATTCCTCTAGGTACACCTGCCCATTGACCGTTCCAATTGTCACGAATGGGGTGCTCCGCTTTCCACACGAGCAAATTGCTTGCCAAATCATATATTTTTTGGCAAACTTTGACATCTTCTGCTTTCTAACGTCCTCAGGGACATCGAATTATGGTGAGCAGTGAAAAACTGGAGCCCCGGAAGCTGCCGGAAGTCTACATTTACATACGTCTCATGTCTTACCTACTGTATTCTGCCGTTTATCGCGATTAGGCGCCTTTTGGACTTTGTACGTTTGTAGTCCTTCACGTTTTTTTTGCATTTTGCTCGACAGTTTTGGTTAGGTTCAGTTTCTTCGCCACATCTCGAACTGAACTGTTGGGATTCCTCTTGAAAGCTTAAACTACCCGCTTGTGATCCTGAACACTAAACGGAGATCCATGTTTGCGACTTTTTTCTTTCCGATCGATGGTCAAACGTTCGTGGTACCGATTTAAAACACGAGACACCGTAGAATGTACCATTCCCAGCTTTCTGCTGATGGCACGATGAGAAAGATCCGGATTTTCGAACTCCGTGCGCAAAATTTCTTTGCACCGATGCTGTTCTTCCGGCTCCATCTTCGCAACGATTGCACATCTGCTAGTGAAACTTACACAGCGTAAACAAATACATATTGAACTAATTCCCCCCAAAATTTCAATAGAAAATACCCAACGGGTAGAAAGTTACAGCCATTTAAATGTGGTGCAATTTGATTCCGTACAACCTTTAATAACTTTTACATTTGATTTTTAGTTAAAAAACCTCTCTTGTCTCAGTTAAAGTAATAATTTCATATCAGAACTTTTTATTGGATTGATCATTGACAAGTCTACTAGATTAATTTGCGCTCTTCATATTAGTTTCGATATAAACTTCAAATGATGTAAGAAGTTTCAGTGTCTTATCAAATATGTTCGAATGTCAAACTGCAATTCGGAACGCGATTCGAAATCGTTTATGCATGGAGGACCGAACATATCAAAAGAAGAATTGGACTTACTTAGTCTACCTAGAAATTTTAAAACAGAGTCCTGTACGCTTAAAAAATTTGAGGCCTGTGATAAAGCTGTTAAATTATTTGAAATATAATCGTACACAGTTTGAAAGAATCGTGTAATTTTGCACATATATGGAATGCTGGACTTGGCATTAATTCGTGGGATAATTCAGGTAAATGAGAGCCTGTTTATGGAAGCTTGCAAACAATTTCATTGTTTACGCTTGCTTTGGCTTACAGTTGAACGAGGGGATATTTTTAATTCCTTTTGTTTCTGTGATCTGATTAAAGTTTTAAAATTTGACGAAACTTTTAACTTCATCATCTTTTATCTACCCATCAAATCTGACCCACTGTATTCAACAAACCAGGAAGTCGGAAGTACAAACGGTAATTTCTCGCGTCCTTTAGCTTGCTCTTCTCTCTTTTCTCTCCGTTTCGTGTCATTGGCCATCTTCCAGTGGGACTTTTTTTTTACTGATCCTTAACCTACCACTCTCGATTTTCACGTCACCCTGCCCCATGTATCAAGAACCATGCGTCTCCTTTCCTATCAACACGACCCATTCAACGAAAAAATCAACGACCGATTGTCCTTCGTGCTGCAGCTCTGTGTTGTGTGTTCCCAGAGAGGCTGTTGAGCAAAAGCCTATCTATCCACAGCGGAGCAAATGTCCACATACCAAAGCATACACTTAAACGGAGGGCCTCGGTGAAGATAGCCTCATCACCTCCTACTACTACTAAGCGCGGTGGCCGTTCGTTAGACTCTCCTTCTATATTTCTCAACTACTCTTCCACCCACCGTGCAATTCCTTCCACACACGTTGTTCTATCGACTGAATACAGGAAAGCAACTATTTTTTCTCGCTCGCGCGCGTCCATGTGTCCGTCCGTCCGTCGTTGTTGAGCGGGGTGAACTTCCGTCCTAATTTGCACGCGCGAAGTCTCCATTTCTGAGAGCTCCCCACCACCGTCTCAAAGTTCCAAGTCTTCCAAAAACAACAAAAAGGGCATCCTTCGAAAACAAACCATCAGCAGGAGAAGAGTTTGACAAGTTCGTGGAAAATTGTATTTTAAGCTCGTTCATCGTTTCCAGCGAAAAAAAAAATTGACAACGAATAGATTCGAGTCGAAAAAGTATCGTAATCGTATGGATCTGTGTGCATGGAATCGGTGGAACGGGAACCAATTCAATTAAACCGTCAGTTTCGCTTTGTTGACGAGAGCATACGTGAATGAGAGTAGCAGGCCGTTTGGGTTTCGTGTCTCGAAGTCGAAAACGTCAGAGTGTTGTGTGCAGTTCGCGTGCTGAAATCGCATTTATTTCGTTGTTTTCGGAAAACTCCTGGCAAAGTTTCGTTCCGGTTTCGTTTCGCATTTTGTTTCCAAGTACCTGTTTGCCGTTTGGTTTGAGTAGAGGTTATAGGTGAATCGTTATTTTCATTCTCGTACGGTTGAAAAACTCAGACTGTGTGGAATTTTTTGCAGTAACCTTTTTCGTGTACCTTTACGTCGCGTGGTGAATTGGAGTACGCGCGTGTGACCCTATTATTGACCTAGATTCTGTTTTTTCACGCGCGAAAGTAGTCCCTGTCAGTGACCTCAAAACCAAAGTCAGCGTACTGAGCTGTAACTTGTGGAAGGACAATGAAAAAGTGTTGCATGAAGCTGATAAAACGTACGACGCAGGATTCGATTCCTGTTGCAGCAACGACAGCAGCAGCATCCGTGGTTACAACCCGCAAAAGCAGCCTGAAGCCCTCATCGGCGTAACGGCGCCGCAGCTGCAGCACCGGGCCAACGATCCGCTCCAAACATGTAATGCATTAGTAGCGAAAAAAAATAGCATGACCTCGTAGCCAGTAGTAGCAGAACATTTTGAAAGATGAATATAGTTTTCCACCAAAAAATTTTACCATTTGTCTTATTTTCCCTCACACGCAAACACTCACGCGGCTCCAATCAACACGACTCATACTTACAACACACAAACACCGACAGACGAAAAGCATTCGCTCCCTCCATTACTCAGTTTCATGGTAGCGCTTGGAAAATCTCTTCCTCAACATTGGCTCTTTCGCTTTTTTCCTTAATTGGTAGCAGCTTATGCTTGTTCTCTCCAATGCTCTCGATGTATGCTTAGATGTAGTGTCATTTTATAATACTTGGTAGCATTGTTTATTCTCTCTCATACTGCTTCAAAACGAATTCAACCCGCTTGATGTGTGTGCAGCATCACACGTGAGCAAACACAGATTTTCCATCTCCGCACGATTTACTGAGTTCGGTGAAAAGGACAAAGCTCCCGATCACCAGAGATGAGCTTTTGCGCAATGAGACTCTGCTCTACTGTAACCAACAATGGATAACTTCTTTTCAGATTTTTTTTCCATGAAATACTAGAAATCTTCGAAAAATTACCTTACAAAAAACTTAACTTCGATTTGAAAAAAAAATTAAAGCTCATTTGAACAATTTTCCCATCGAAACTTTTGATTGTACGAGCAACGCAAAGCATTGCTGTTTTCAGTCAGGTTAATTCAATTAGTAAAGGACCTTTGCGCTCCAGGTCACCATAGCCGTGTGACGGACGACGGAGACGATGCTGGGTTGAGCCAGTTTTCACCACTCAATTTACCTACTCACGGTTTTCCCTCTCTTAGTGGGACATTGAGGGGCTCTTTTTTCTACTGAGTACGACCAACTTTGTTATGATGCATGGGAGAAACGTCACCTGGGGGGATTTTCTCACTCCCATTGCTTCATTGTTTTGCATTTGTTTGAAGCGAGAATTCCTCGCTCCTGAATGTTGACTCCATCGTGCTGAGAGAGATGCTTTCGTCAGCAATTTACATGGGGATGTGTATCGGATGAAATGGCCACAATTGTTCTAACTGATGTTGCCGTCAGACGTTTGGGAGGTGAAATAATATCACGATATAAATAATTTTATTGGAACGATAGGTTCGTTTGATGTAATCATGCTTTTTGTATATGTATCTTTTTGTATATTTATTTGAAACATGATTAATGTCCAAAACTCGTAAGTCTTTGTAGTTTTGATAAACCCGCTTATTTTGATTGAGTGTATAACTCTAAAGAATGAGGAAATTTTATGTAAGATTTCATAAAGTATCGGATAACCAACGTTTCCAAAGATACAAATGATAACCGTGGCAGCTTTTAGAGCTTTATGCACTGTAAATCTGCCGTTTCCCGGCTGTTCATAGAGCAACTAGAGCTGCGAAGTTAATGAATTTAATTTTGCAAATTATTACAGTTACCTTTCAGTGTGAATTTCAACAGATGCGTAAAATTAACCTTCGTTCAACTAGAAACCAAAGCAAGCGTAAACATCGAAATTGTTTCCATTTTTTCATACATCAAACCTTGTTTAGGCGATACCTGTCTTAAGTTGGCATGAATTATCTCATGAAATCTAGCCAAATCTACCATTCCAGATACAGGTAATTCGATTTCATGTACACTGCACTTTTTCTAAAATTAAAATTGAAAAATGACAAGCTACTCTCACCTGAAAAAAAGCACCAAACATTAAATTTTGAGATCCAAAGTTGGAAATTTAATGTTTTGTACTCCCAGAAGCTACTGTAAAATTCAGAGTCAAAACCTTTTTGCCTTCCTTTATTGTGAGCTTTCGTTTCGATGCAGTTGTAAAGTTGTTACCTCTTTACTATGATTTCATAAGTCTTAAATTTACATTAATGCGATTTATGGGAGTTAAATGATCGCTGTTCAGGACTTTTCCATTCACAACAACGACCACGCATAATACAAGGAAAATCATCTATATAAAGCAACTGTACAACCATTGATTGAACACTGTTTTAGTGAATCCAATCCGCGTACTGATAAATTTGGATTTTGCTGCCGTTCGTACAAAATGCGTTTGCGCACTTCCTCTTGATTCGACGCCATTTTACTAAATGTAACTAGAATGAACACATGTTTGTACCACAAAATAAAGTGGAGAGCTTCAGCTGTCATATGAGTGAAACGTTTCATTGATCCGTGAAATAATTAAAAAATCTACTTTGAAAGAAAAGTGTCCGAAATTTAAGGTGGACAGGCTTTATTGGAATGGACCATACTAAACTCCGAAGCCCTATGAGCTCGATTGTCTGGATTATTTAAAAACATGCTTAAAGTAATCAAAATAAGAAAGCTAAGAAAATAATTTAACAATGTAAAAACAATGCTATGAGAAGAAGTGGTAAAATGTAAATTATTATGTGTTAAATGACAAGGGATTTTCAATAAACACGGCTTACCTCGTTGTAATGAATCCCATTAACATACGCATGATTCTTTTTGTGATAGAGCTAAACAGTTGACGTTGGTTGAAAAAAGTAAAGATCTAGCATGAACTGTGATTAACACCAAACATAACTCACACGCCCTACTCATTACATCGCGATAAGCCACACAAGTATGGCTATCTTGCAAGAAACGTTTTTGTCTTTGTTTAGTTCAAACGAGTTTTATTTACACGAGTTCTATTCATACGCAGCTAATTTTCTTCAAGAATGCCATAAATAATGGAAAATTTATCACACTCTTACAGAAAAAACTTTTTAAATCTTTTACAAGACATATCGGCCTGGAAGCGACCATCCATACCTCTCACGCGAAAGTCACGAGTTTGAATCTCACCCCCGGACTATTTACGAATATATTCAAAAGGCAGATTAGGCAGCCCAGAACTAAAAGTCTCGATAATCAAGTAACAACATTAAATAAAAAAAACAGAAAGTTTAACAATTTTATATTACAGAGTTCCGGTAAACTGAATCAATTCTGTGGAATTACAGGTTTTTGTTGGATTTTGCTTACGGAGTACCATGTTTAATCGATAGGGGTTTTATCTCTTTAATTTTTTCAAAACCTTGTCCAAAATGAGGCCTATAAAATAAATTTATGATGCAGTAGAAGTGTTGCTTAAGAAGCAAATCATAAAACTATCTAAACTTATGCAAGTTTTGTCATGGTTTGAAGCAACTGTTTTAACCTTAAATTTCCTTTTAGCTCTCTTTTTTATTTCTTCAATTCTTTAAAACCATTCTTTTCAAATTTCGTTAAAACCTGATTAAAATTTTCAAATAGTTTTATAACAATCTTCGTAGAGGTGAATTAAACTTAGCAAAATGCTTATGCATTTGCCCTTAGAAGCATTTGAAGTATGCCCTTAGAAGCATTTGACTCAAATGGATACTATGGAAAGGATGTCCCATGGTGGAACTCTAAATTGGAACGTCTGCGTAAAACGTCTCGTAGATTGTTTACTAAAGCGAAAAGAACCTCAGATTGGACCCCCTATAGGAGTGCACTTACTGAGTAAGCAATAGAGAAATAAGAAAATCCAAACGAAGATCCTGGGTTCTAACGTGTGAAAACATAAGCAATAGTCCGGAAGTCGGAAGACTTCAGAGGGCTCTTGCAAAGGATCACACGATTGAACTTGGGCATCTGAAAATTGAGGATGGAGTTTTTACAAAAACTCCTAGTGAAACGTTACAGTTGATTATGGAAACACATTTTCCTGGATCAGTTTTGTGTGTAGATCCAATCAGAGATGGATCACTTGAAGATGGAAGAAGTTCTACAAGGGCATCTCAAATGTCTGTTAGAACAAAAATCGCCGCAAATGACTTGGCTGATAAAATCTTTAAGAAAGCCAGGGTAGAAAATGCGTTGAGATCTTTTCAGCCTTACAAATCTGCAGGAATGGACGGGATATTTCCAGCTTTACTTCAAAACGGCGAAGCAGTGTTGATCTCGCCATTAATTGAGATTTTTAAGGCAAGTTTAAGACTCAACCATATTCCAACTTCATGGACACAAGTAAAAGTTATCTTCATACCTAAAGTAGGAAAGCGAGACAAGGCGCATCCTAAATCATACAGACCCATTAGTCTTTCATCAGTCCTATTAAAGACTATGGAAAAAGTGTTGAATGATTATATCAATTCAAATTACATGAACAAGCATCCACTATCTGAGTTCCAGCTTGCTTACCAGTCTGGTAAGTCAACAGTTACGGCACTGCATAGTGTGGTTTCAAAGGTAGAAAAAGCTCTATCGGTAAAAGAAATAGCACTTTGTTCTTTTTTAGATATTGAAGGAGTTTTCGACAACGCTTCCTATTCGTCTATGGCTCGTGCCATGAAGAAAAGGAACTTTGAAATGAACATAAATAACTGGGTTCATACCATGCTAGCAAAAAGAGAAATCACTTCAGAGCTGGGAAGTACGTCTATTACAGTACGGGCAACAAAAAGTTGTCCCCAAGGAGGAGTCCTCTCACCACTAATGTGGCTCTTAGATCTTCTAAGAAGCTTAGAGGAAAAAGGTTTCGAGGTTGTAGGTTTTGCAGACGATATAGTCATTATAGTGAGGGGAAAATTTGACAACATCATTTCAGAAAGAATGCAATGGGCCTTAAGATTTACCCAGTCTTGGTGTATCAAGGAGGGCCTTAGCATAAATCCATCAAAAGTAGTAATTGTACCTTTCACTAGGAAAAGGAAGTTTAGTCTAAAAGCGTTTCAGCTAGGAGGATTAAAGATTCATCCTAGTGAACAGGTTAAATACTTAGGAGTGATACTGGATGCCAAACTGAACTGGAATGCTCATCTTGAGTGTGTGTGATCGGTAAGACAACCAGTGCTTTCTGGATATGCTCAAAAACATTTGGCAGAAAATGGGGTCTAAGACCAAAAATGATAATGTGGATTTAAACATCCATAATATGTCCAAAAGTAACGTATGCTTCTCTTGTGTGGTGGACAAAAACAAAAGAGGCTACTGCACAGAAAAAGCTTACAAAACTTCAACGGGTAGTATTCATTGCTATAACGGGAGCGATGCGCGGTACTCCATCAAATGCGTTGAATGCAATTCTAAATCTGCTGCCTTTGCACGAATACGTGCAACTAGAAGCGGAAAAGAGTATGCTTAGACTTAAACGGCTGAAAACTTTCCTGTCTGGTGACTTAGTCGGTCACCTGAGCATTTCACAAAGCTTTCAAAATGGGCCAGTGATGTATATGAATGGAGACTGGATGAAACCTGTGGAAAACCATGACATCCCTTACAACATATGTGAAACGTCACGTATAGATTGGGAAGTCGGAGGTCCCACTGTTCGTCATGGTTCCATAAAATTCTTCACAGATGGCTCAAAAGTTGAAACAAAAACGGGAGCAGGAATCTTCGACCCTGGGGTATTAATATCAGTGGCGATGGGAACTATCCAACGGTCTTCCAGGTGGAGATTTTTGCTTTAATAAAATGTGTTAAAATTTGTCTGAAGAGGAAATATAGACATGCAAATATTTGTATTTTTACAGACAGCCAAGCGGCACTCATAGCGCTAAGTAATTATGAAGGCACATCCAAACTCGTCTGGGAATGCATTCTTTCATTGCGAAAGGTGTGCCAAGAGAACTCGGTAAATTTATTCTGGGTTCCGGGACACGGTGGCATTGAAGGCAATGAAAGGGCAGACGAGCTTGCTAAACAAGAGGCAAATGCACAGTTTGTTGGCCCAGAACCATTTTGCGGTATACTATACTGTGCCATAAAAATGGAATTAAAATCTTGGGAAGTGCAAAGGGTGATGACCAATTGGCTGGTCACCACAAAGTGGCTCAACCGCGAAAAGGTTTGATAATTCCAGTCGTTGCAACCAGTAAAAAGCTTCTGGAGCTCAATAAGAGAGTTCTTTGTACCTAGGCTGGCCTAGTAACCGGATATTGTCTGAGTAGATATCATTTGCAAAACATTGGCCAGGTTCAGAATAGATATCTGCCGCTTCTGTAATATGGAACGTGAAACCTCGGAACATCTGCTTTGCAGTTGTGATGCTTTGTACAAGAGCAGACTTAAATTTCTGTACAGTGGCTATATGCAACCTAAAGAAATTTGGACTGCAAATCCTGGAAAGGTGGTGGGTTTTATAAACTCAATTTTGCCTGACTGGGAGACGCGCCTTGGGCTGGTCACTTGACAAATGGTGATCTAGCTTTAAGATGCGAATTAGAATAGTAAATAGGGGTATACCACAAAAGTTCAACTCAGTGGACGCAGTGGTTCTACGCCCCAACAAAAAAAAAAAAAAAAAAATGGAAAGGAATCACACAAAAGACAAAATCCGAATTTCCCATAGATTTGACTGTCAGGAATATAATTAAAAATTAAAAGTCGATGACTTATCTAAGACAATCATATAACAATGTTTAACTATCGAGGCTATGAAAAGCAACAAAATTTTACGTAAATATATAAATATGTCAAATGTCAAAATAATTTCAATGCATACATATGGCTTATCTCATGGTAATGAATCACATTTATATACGGCATAACTCTTTTAGAAAAATCTAAAACAGCGTATCGTTAATTAAAGAATCAAGTAAAGATCAAGCTTGAACTGTTATTAACACCAAAAATTACTTACAGTCTGATAACTTACTTTTCATTTCAACGTGGTAGGACCGAATTTATGGCTATCTTTTATAAACCTTGTTTGTCTTATTGATTTCAAACGGGTTTTGTTTAGCGTAGCTGATTTCCACACCATACCAGAAAATATAATATATAAAGATAAACTTATCATACTCTTAAAATATACATGCTAGTCTTGTATAAGACCAATTGGTTATAACTGTGTCTTATGGCAGATTCAGACAAAATCATGGGAAAATATGTTAGATAAAGCAACTCTTTTAAGCAAAAATCTCCCTATTAGCTCTCTTTTTTATTTCTTCAACTCCCTCTTAAAGCCATTGTTTTGAAATTTTGTTAAAAACCTGATTATAGTTTTGAAATAGTGTTATAACAATCTTCGTAGAGGTGAATTTAACTTAAAAATGCTTGTGCAAACACCCTTTTAAGCATATGACTTAAATAAATTGAACATACTATTGAACCCCCTGGCTCCCCCCCCCCCCCCCCCCTTCCCTTCTCTTTCCCCCTTCCAGCCCCCCCCTCCTTCTCCCCTTTCCCCCATCTCCCTCCCTCCCTCTCCCCCCCTCCCCCTCCCCCCCCCTTTTTCTTTTTTCTCCTTTTTTTCTTTTTTTCTTTTTTTATTTTTTTTCCTCCCGAACCATACAAAACACGAATCCTGATTTCCTCATTGGCTCGATTGTCAGGAATATAAATCAAACGCATAGGTCGATGACTTATCTAAGACAGTCATAAAACAATTAAAGACCATCGAGGCTATGAGAAGTATCAAAACGCAAATGAATATATTTAAAAATGTCATAAATTACCCACAGGCTAATAACTAACTTGTCATTTCAACGTGGTAGGACCGAATTTATGGCTATCTTGCCTAAAACTTGTTTGTCTTACTTAATTCAACTAATATTCGTATCATACCACAGAATATCATAAATTAAGATAAGCTTATTACGCTCTTAATAAATACTTGCAAGTCTTGTATAATACATATTGGTTTTAACTGCGTCTTGTGGCAGATTCAAACGAAATCATGGGAAAATATGATCGGTGATGATATTTGCCTCTCTCAGAATGTTAGTCATTCTGCCATTTGTTTTTCCAATGATTTTTACAGATTTAATGAAAAATTTGAATTTTGAAAGAGTTAGAAACACAATTTACTGAAAACTCAACCAATAAATTTTTACGCAAATTACAAAAATTTCACCACGTTTTATTTTTTAAATTCTTCTTTAGTTTTCTAGCAATAAAATCGCGATGCGTTAAAATTCAAGAACTTTCACGTTACAAAATACCGACAAACTGAAAAAACTACAGTGGGGGGAAATTTGTTTAAACGCAATGTCATTTTAGCGTTTATTTTCAACACAAAAGATCAAGACGAAAAATCAAATATAGTTTGTCATAGCCTATCCGAAGTGTCGTATTTGAGAAGACAATTTGATTGGAACTTCATAACGACTTCTGAAAAAATTCCAAAAAAGGTGATTTTGAGGGGGGTGGGGGAGGGAGGGGGAATTCGTTTAATCGCACTTGTAGTTTTATTAATCAAATCGAATTCACAGTTCAAAAATCAACAATAAACAATAGTTAATACTTTGTTTGCTTTCCGTTTTTCTAAATAGTTTCGAAAATTCTGTTCGGCATTGATTTCACTAGCTTCTGCGGAGTTTTATCAGGTATCAAGCTCCAGGCTTCTCTTACGGCTGACTCAAGTTCGCGAACTGTTTTAAACTGCCTTCCGCCTTTGTAAACCTGTCGTGCCAGGATGCCCCACAGGTTTTCGATAGGATTTAGATCCGGACTACGAGCTGGCCAATCCAGAAGACTGATGTCTCGTTCAGAAAACCATTTCAAAGAGTGCTTGCTGACATGAATTGCTGCATTATCCTGTTGAAATACGAAATTTTCCGACATAACGTTTTCAGTAAACGGGATCAAAACGTCTTTCAAAAGCTCCAAGTACTTTTCCGAATTCACCCTGGTCAAAATGGTGGCAATAGGGGTCTTTCCATGGATCGAAAAAGCGGCCCAAGACATTAGAGTGCCATCTCCAAAGTGCCTGCTCAACTTAACCTGCGGAGATTTCCTCAAATCGTGCCAATAATATGCGGTGCAGTCTGGGCCATCCAAATTGAATTTCTTCTCGTCAGAAAAAATAACATTGTCTCATTCCGTAGTCCACGACATGTATTTTATAGTGAAATTCAATCTAGCGTTAATATGAGCCGGTTGAAGATTGGTTTTTTTTTGGTTTTTTGTGTAGTTTAAGTGGCCACATCCATGTGGAATCTGCCGTACACGCCTCTATGAAATGGAAAGCCCCATTTCTTGCTTGATTTGCGCAGCAGAGAAGTTTCCAGAGTCACCCATTTGCATAATTTGGTTCCGGACACGATTGGTTATCTTCGAATTTCACGTTGATTTCTTTTTTACGCCATACTTCTAGCCTTTTTTCAGCAGGTTCCTGATTGCTACTTCCGATCTGTGGATCACACGTGCAATTTCGCGATGACTCTCACCGCGACTTTTGAGTTCTCGAACCAGTATTTGCTCCGACTGGCTTAAATACTTTCCTTCACCCATTTTGCCGAAAACAAGCAACAACTACCGCGCAACGCAAATTCAAACTCGTGTTTATGGCGGACGAGGGCTATACAGTGTAAATATGACAGATTCGCAAGATAACAATAGCATAGGTACGCTCAATGCGGCTTTTCGTTAGTGTGCGTTTAAACGAATTCCCCCTCTAAAATCATCTTTTTTGGATTTTTTCAGAGATCACAATGAACTCCCGTTCAAATTGTGTTCTCAAAAACGTAACTACTGATAGTCTTTGATAACTTTATTTGACTTTTTGTTTCGATCTTTTGTATTGGAAATAAACCCAAAAATGACCTTGCGTTTAAACGATTGTTCCCCACTGTATATGGAATGAATGGTAATTATTGCTATCTTCAGCACAAACCATCCAATCCATTTTGATAACAAAATTCTATGTCATATCGAAATTTATTTATTTTTTGCTGAATTTTGTCAAAACCTTGTCCAAAATTGTGGTTTGTGGACCAAATTTATGAATTACTAGACATGATTTTAAAGAAGCAAATCATATAACTATCACAATTTGTGGTAGTTTTGTCGTGATGTCATCACAAGCCCACTTCAAACCTCCTTCCTCTTAAAAGAAACTTGTGGCTCAGCAGTCACAGTTTTGTAGAATAACAAGTTTAATACTCGGTTTTAAAAAATAAATCAAAACAACTACTTCAAGTGTACCTGAATACTGACATTGTTACTCGGGTATTGACACTCATATTTGCAGAGACTCAAAAAGCAATCAAATGGCAGAGCTGTCAGATTGTGAGGTCAAATTAAACTCGACGTACACCAAGCTTTCTGGAGTAAAGCTTTTAATAAAAGTTAAAAAATCGAAAATTAAGCGAATGTGAACAACTATATATTGATCAATAATGTCTCAATTGCTTCGGAATATATCGATCATCGTGATAACAACATGGTTATGTTGATTATCGCTGAATTAATAATTTATTTGGTACATAGGCCGAATGAAGGAACTGGGCCAACATTACATCCCGTTACCCTACTATTGTAAAATTCATAAATGTTTAGCCTTGTCTTAAAAAGCCATCAAAAAGTATATTAATTCGATAAATATTGCATTGTACAATCAAAATGGCTCACATGTCTTAGCGTAGTCCTACTTAATCATTTCGAATAACCCAATGAGGCTGTACCTTGTCGTTTTTAATTTTTAATGAGCAGTGTAAAGATTGATTTTCGGGGGATAAATTTCAGATTTGATCTATCAAAAAAATCCTGGAATTGTTACGAATGCTATTTTGGCATGGTTTTGTTCCAGGTCAGAAAATGTGATGTAAATATCTTTTGAACCAGTCCAAAACCCGTCCACTATCAAATCTAAATTTTCTCCACGAAAAAATCGCCATCAACACACTGTCCCATTTTTGTCGCTCTTCTCAATAGTATCTCTCCCGAGTTTTAATTGCATCATCACGCACAGCATGGTGAGCATTTTTCCCAGCATCCCTTTTGCAAGGTCCTTCGCGTGAGCTCACTTGCTCTCGAATGCTCAAGCAAAACGGCCCTCTAGCTCTCAATCGTACCATTTTCCCTCCATCACGAATGTGTTCCATGCTCAGGCGAACTCAGCTGTGCCACCGGAATACCTCGTGAGCGAATCAATCCATCGCTCTCTGGACCCCCCAAAGAGCTCAGAGTAACAAAATTTTCCTCCGAATATGGGCGTCATGTCATCGTTGTCATGTCGTCGCACTGTACACGGGAGGTTTCTCCAAAAAATCATCTACTTTTTCCCAAAAGTTTTAGTTTAATAGTGATCCTCCTGCAGTAACTATTGCGTGTCACATCACCGGACGTCGGACGTTGCGTTTGTAGCAGAGTGCTTCGGGGGCTGTGCATTGAAAAAATAGAAACTGTTAATGTTCATACTGGCTACTGACGGCTGTAGCTAGAAAGATAGTAGGCTGGGAACAAGCAAGCAAACGGCTCCACTGGCAGCGCCCCCCGGGGAAGAGTGAGATATTGGTTCGTTTCGCGTTTTTCTAAACGGTGGTCGTCTCGTACGTTCGTCGCGGAGGATCTTCTTGTGAATATTTGTGTCTTCCTTGTGAAAAAAAAATCTTAAATTATTCGCTTGTTGGACGCGAAGATTTCTTTTATTTGTTAACTCTGTCGTTGAAAAGGCGTGATTAACCAGGCGAGCTTGCGAGGTGCTTCAAAGTTATAACAAATCTACGTATAGAAAGACCTGAGAAGTAGAACAAGTAGAACGAAAATATATGTATAGAAAAAACATACACTCACTCACTGCCTGGCGCCTAGCGAAGCATAATACTCTACGTTGTGGTACTTATATAGCAAACAACACAGTCAGAGTGACGAAAGCAGTCAAAAAAACGTACACAAAGGATCTCCTAGCGGAACAAGGAGGCACGAGGAACGAACTATTTTCGCCATCCTTCCCGAAAACGAAAACAAGCTGTTTGCCACCAACAGTAGCAGCAGCATCAGCAACAACAATGCGCTAAGGGAGCTTTTATGTAATTATTGAAAACACCAATGTTCTCGTCCTGCTACTGTGCGAACTTTCTTGGACCATATTTTCGAGGATGAATATCAAAATCTACATAGTGTAACTGCTGCGTGAAAGTGTTGAAAAAAAACGGAAATATTTGCTGTTTTCTGTTGCTGCTGTGAAAACGAAGATGCAAAATTGAAGTGAACCTGAGCGTAAAGTGAGGGAAACAGAAGTGGACCAAGCTTCAAGGATGCTGCCGATGGTTGCAATAGAATGAATCCAGCAGACTTGCTGACGATGATCCAATTGACGATGATGACGACAACGCCAGAGCTTGGAATGAGAGCAACGGGTGTGTGCAAATCTTTGTGCGATTTGCAAACATAGAAGGGAAAGATAATTTTCAAAATAAATAGAGAGATTTCAGTAAGTGTGCCCTGACGTGGTTGAAAATTGACGTTCCGTGGTTTGTTTCGGTTTTTGTTCAAGAAATACCTACCTTACCAATCGAAGAAACGGGTGTAGTGTTGTCAGAATACCAATGCTATAAAGAAGAGGGTTTTTTACATTATCTCACTCTTGTAGAGAGTTCAGGAAAAAGTTTCCACTTCCGAAAAAACGGAAAAGTTAAGGATACAAATAGTAGAAGGAAGAAGATCGGGAAAAGTGTGTGATGTGCTGTGAAATAGACTGGCATGAATAGCTGGCAAGTGATATTATACAATCCTCATCCGTTACTTCGTGATAGGCTTAGTGGTGCAAAGCGTTCGTTCGGTGGTTGCACCTTCAGTGATAGTGGTGCTAGTGATTATATAAATAGCAGTTGCCTGGAGCAGAAGCTCCGTAGAAGGCACCATCGCGGACGTCGACGACTACGGCCGACCAACGACGGTAGCACCACGCTCCCGCTGAACCAGTTACCCGTGGCGTCCCCCAACAGTCAGCGCTCATTCTGGCAGCGTTACAGCAAACTCAGAGCCAGCAAAAATCACATCCGGAGCAGGATAAATCGTGTAACGGTAGTGCCTATAAGCCAGCAAAACCCAGTAACGGTGCTGCCCTCGTTGAAGTCAGTGAAGGAGGCAGCCACAGCAGCGAGCATAAAAATACCTTACTACTACACTGCTGCTGTGTGATCGTACAAATTACCCCAGTAGCCCCAGGGCGCAGTCACGTGACGACGACGGCTTCGTCTGCAAAAAAGCCCAGCTCAGGCGGTGACGATGGCGGGAGTGGAGGGTTAGCCACTGGTACTAGCGGTCGCACTCCTGTATGTCGCTGTAATGCACAATACAAACTATCCGATCTGAAAGCTCTGCAGCAACTCCAACAGCAACAACAGCAACAACAGCAGCAGCAGGGTGCCAACGCTAACACCAATGTCTCTTCTTCTACCACCGCCATCGGTGGCACCGTCCCCGGTAGCAGCGGTACTTCCGGAGGTCATCATCATCACCATTCCTCAGCTACCGCTACCACAACACAGCAGCACCCTCATGTCGGCGGTGCCGCGCAGAAACAGAGCCAAGAGTTAACGAACGAGGAACTGATCAAGTATCTACAGCAAATAAACGCCGACATCAAGTGGATTGAGCAGCTAAAACAATACAAATACGAAATCGAAAAATTCTCCCACACAGACAAGACTGATGCCCGTAACATAAAACAGCAGCAGCAACAACAACAACAACAACTCGCCAATGGCCACATCGTTGGTCCACCTTCAAAACCCAAGCCAGACACCGGTGCAACTCCGGTCCCTTCAAAAAGCCAGCAAACCGGTACCATCTCCAAAGGAGAATGCTTCGACCGCAGTCTAAAGCAGCGGCACTCTTCGCGATCCGTTGATGAACGTACTGCTCGACGCGATGACGAAGACTATCCCAAAGAAGGTGGCCATCAGCGACACTCCTCTGGCCCCAGTGATCTCCAACTTCTTAAAACTGACATTTCCGAATGGTTGCTCAATCTGCCACTTAAACGAAGCGTCGAGTTCCTACAGAAGGCCAAATCCGCTCAGCTCAAGTTCGAAAAGGAAAAACATGAGCAACAAATCATACAATACTCGAAGAAACCTCTGCAAAGGCAATCTTCTGGAGGCACTTCCGAACGCACCATTCATCGCCAGCACTCCGGAGGCGCTGCCACTGAAATTTCCCTCAGTCGAAATGACATCCTTGAGTGGCTCAAAAAGCAACAAATATTCAGTAAAGTTAACGAGGAGGCCGGGGCTCCAAAAAGTTCAAAGAAAAAGAGGAAATTCCCCTGCAACATTTTGAACCTCCAACACCCGGGCAACAAAAGTCCAGTGTAGCTAAACTGCAAAAACGGCACTCACTTGGGCCTAACGAAGAGTTCTTCCATCACAAAAGTACCACCGAATGGATCCAGTATCCACTGAAGCAGCTCAAGAAACATACCTTCGATGCAGCGGCGCCACAAAGCAGCTGCACGGACATCCGTCGCAAGGATCGGGACCGTAGCGAACACTCGCATCATCATCGGGAACGAAAATTGCGACACTCTGCCAGTGAGGTTGTGACTTCATCCCAAATGGATCATCCTCCCACCCGTGTTGCTCCTCAAAAACCCGAACGAACCTTCCGCTATCAATTAAAAGAACGTGAACCCCGAACCCAATTCATCCCTGCTCAACCCCCACCACAATACCAACAACCTTCAACCTCCACCACAGCAACCGTTACCGCACCCAAACACTCACGCCGCGAGCGTACTCGTCGAAACAAAACCCAACGCTCCGCTACCGTCAGCGACATCAACCACATCAACAAACAACCCCCCCAGCAGCAACCACCTTATCCGGCGCCTCGATCCGCTGAGCGCAGTCAGTCTCTATCAAAGTGCACCGATCCTCTTTGTTCAGCTCAATCGCTCTGCAACGACCCCAACTGCTACATGTACGATTACTACGATACTCCTCGATGCGCTTCCCTTCCGCGAGTCAAAACCACACATCCCCCAACGACCTCCAAGTGCGGCCCACTGTGCTACGAGTGCAACAACAAATGTAACTCCCTACCACGTTGTACCGATGCCCGCTGTACGGCCTTCGCCACACCAATACATTCAGCCTCTGCGCAAAGATCAAAAGCAATTCACTGCCACGAAACGCCGAAATGGCACAGAAGCGACTATCCCGCGAGGATTCACGCAGCTCTCTGCCACGATCGCGAATCAAAAAACGATCCTCATCTACCGGGAACGGCAAGCTGACCAAGTCCGTCTCGGCGGCTTCGCTCAACTCACGACGGAGACGCAACAAAACGGTCCACTTCGGCGAGAATCTGTTGCGGGAGGTTTGCCAAAACCGGAAACTCATTCAACCACTACAACAACAACCAACACCTTCCGGAGCGGCACCGCTGCAGCCGAACATACAAATGCTGTACAACTTTGTCGAGGGGGTTCTCAGTGCCTGGGTGGACGACGAGGACGAACACAACAAGTCCGGGCCAGATTCGGAACCGGAACGTGGGGCAGTGATGAAGCCCATGCACCGCTGCAACCGGATACGGTTCCAAACGATCAAACGGGTAGTGAACGAAGCGGCCGAACTGAAGGGTTCGTCCAAACTGGGCAACTCGCGGTACCGGCATCGGCACTGGCGCGGAACGGCCAAGGATTGCAACGAGCGGTTCCTGCGAAAGGTAGGTTTTGACGGAGGGAAAAAAATATATGTTAAAAAATCCAAGCAGACCAAAAAAACCCGCGAAACAAAAAACAAAAAAAAATTGAGGTCCTGTGTACATCAAGATTGTTTTCCTGAAATAAAACGACACTAGGGCCTACAGGGTGCGGCAGAAAATAATGCGAAAATTTGTTCTATTTCTTTCAAATCCCATTTTCACCTAATTCAAGCAATAATATCAACTTTTTCGAGTGCAGTTATCATTATCAAGTCCTTTGAAACAAATTTATTCAATGTGTCCTCCATTTTTATTAATAACATCCTCGAGCCGACGCCGGAAGCCAGAGCATGCCTTTCGGACGTAGTCCTCCGACATTGACTGCCATGTGCGTGTTATGGTTGACTTCAGGGTTTTCACACTAAGGTGTGGTGTTTTGCAGGCTCGTGCATCAACATATGCCCAAATCAAATAATCCAACGGATTAAGATCTGGACTGCTAGGGGGGCACAAATCCTTCGGCCAAAACTTCATGTTATCGTTCAACCATTGTTGGGTTCGATTGGACGTGTGACACGGCGCTCAATCCTGCTGTAGGACAACGTTTTGCTCCTCAGAGAAGTTGGCCTTCACCCAGGGAAGCACTTGGTCCTTTAAAATACCGATATACAGTTCCGTATTGATTTTAACTCCAGCATCAATGAAAACAGGCGGCATTTTCAAACCGTTGGACGCCACCAATCCAAACATCATGACACCAGCCGGATGTTTGGTTTGAAATTTGAATTTCACTTTTTTCGGAACGTTCTCCATTTTCTGCGGTGAAATGAACCGGTCCGTGCGGCTGTTGGCCACAGCATCGATGCTGAAAAGCTTTTCGTTGGAGAACAGGATTATCATTGTTTCCTTCTTCAACAAGGAAAGCAATCTCTTGGAACGAGTCACTCGTAGTTCCTTGACCCGGTCCGTAATCAAGTGGCGTTTCACTCTGGCTCTAAAAGATGCATGCAGGTCTTCTTCGATGATTCTCCGCATGGATTTCTTCGAAATATTGGCTTCCTTTGCAAGTTTTCTTATGGAATGCACCGGGTTGCGAGCATTTTTTGCACGGACCGATTTGATCACGTTCGGCGTGCGTGAAAAGCACGGACGTCCGCTTCCAAATGGCAGCGCTCAGATAGTCTTATCTACGAACGTTTCCAGACACAGGTCCAAACGCTTTTTAGCTATGTCCGTGAAGTGAGTTATAACATAAGGGTTAATGCAGCTACGTAACGCGTTAAAGGGTATGTTAATCGAGATTTGTGGAAAAACCTCCCCAAAGAACCACCAGCCGTTGCGGGCGACAACACATTTTTGGCTGTTTTTTTTGCAATTTTTCCCCTTTCCCCCCAAAACCATTTCCCAAATAAAGGGGGGGAAGAGAATTGTGTGAGAAAACAACATTCCCCCCCCCGGTCCCAGTATCTTATCGTCTACCGCATCAACCACAACTGCGAACACTTTCGATCGGACTACCGACGATGAAATTCGGATGACTCTCAACACAACAGCGAACACTTTTGATCCGAATACCGACAAAAAGCTCCGTTTAATATTCGGATGACTTTCTTTCAGCTTTCTTTCTTCCTACTTCCTGAGTTCGTCCACAAATTTTCTCAGAAGGGGCTACATTTGTAGCGCTCTTCTAGCAACTTGTTCATTTTCCACCCAACGAACTTCGCAGAATTTCAGTGGAAAAACAGATGAACCTGAAAAAAACACGATTTTACATCATTTTTATCTAAAGCTCTCCATGGGTGATTCTAGTGATCAAAAATATCGTCATGCATAGACTTTTGAAATTTAATATTTAGTCTATTTAACAGGGGTTGAAAAATGCAAAGCTCATTTTTTGAAAAGCATTCGTTATGAAGAAAAGGTCTGATGCATTTGGTGTCTTTGTTATAGTAAGGTGACTGGCACAATGAGGGTTCTCCCTTAGCTCAGTCGGTAAATGCGCGACTACAAAGCAACACCATGCTGGAGGTGGCTGGTTTCGATTCCCGCTCTGGTCTAGGAATATTTCGTTAAGGGAAATTTATCGACTCCCTGGGCATAGCGTATGATTAATAATCATTGATTATAGTTGCCTTACAATCATACTAATGCTAAAATGGTACTTGGCATCGAAAGCTGTCAATTCATAACTGTGGAAGTGCATTTAGAATACAAAGTTAAGAGCGAGCAATAAGCTAATTGTGAAAGCAATAAGCTTGAAATGCTAAAGTAGAAGAAGTGACTGGTACAATAAGTTTCTGTCCACTGCACACAAATCCTAATTGATTATACAAAATCCTGTAATTATACAAATAGACTGAGACTTTATGGTATTTTAAAAATGACAGCTGTGTTACTAACCCAGATTGGCGGAGCTCGTATAGCATATAAATAGAAAAACATATTGTAAAAGTTAATATTTGCACTAAAATTTACAGTAACGTATGCAATAGCGATGCTTCAGTGAAAAGAATCACTTTAGGAGTTCCAGTGAACTAAAATAAAAACAAAAGTAGCTCATGTGCGAAACCTCACCTGTCAGCTGCCATGTGACCGTGATCTTCTAAGCAGTACGTTTTTGAACAGGCTGAACAAAGCCAGCAGAAAATGATCCACATGCCAATCTGTTTGTCTTAGCTCCTTCTTGAAGGAATTATGTACGACGTGCAAGCCGCAGCTAACGATGTTGACACGCCAGGGCTGGCTCGCAGATCCCTGATTTCCCCAGTCAATTCTTCGAACGCCTTCCAGTTGAGAGCTCGGCTTTCCATAGAGCACTGAGCTATCTTCTTCAGCAATCCTGGATTTGCTGAAAAACACTGGTTCATTCCGTTAATGAGATCGTTGGACGGAGTAGATGACCAAAACGGTACTCAAATCATATGAAAAAGGTGTAAGTATGGTTCCTTGACAAAAAATCCCAAAGGATTTTGAAATTCCCGACTATTTCCCGCATATTTCCCGATGATTTTGCATTCCCACATTTCCCGATTTTCCCGAGTCTGTGGCCACCCTGTTAATATCTAATTATGACTTTGTACAATCGAAAAGGGATAGTAAGCAATGTTCAAGCTGGATAAATTTCTCGTGAGTACAGGCTCGTTACACCAGGGAGACGACCTGGACCCTTATGTTGAACCCATCAACACGTGAGCCGGAACCAATGGCTTCACTAATCTTCCGAAGGAAGACGTGGTCAGAATTTTTCGTCTCAGAAAATCCCAAAGTCACCGACTGTAATTGACATCAGACGGGCTGGGATGATAGGCCACCATGCTTGCTACTGTACCACCTGCGCTGTCAGATGAAAAATTAATCAAACAAAGAAAATGATGTTAGATGAAGTGATAAGAAGCCACAACCAGTGCAGGATTTGCCATAACGTATCAGTTACGCTCACTGTTCCGTTGTATGAAGGACCAAAAACGGGGTTGTGAACCCGCTTATACGAAACCCCCGGTAAGGATAGACAATCTCTTTCCAACGAAACGCTCTTATTACAGAAAATGAACAGCAAGCAATTCACTTTGGGATCTCCGTCTGGTGGTTTGTTAAAAATAGGGTTAGCGCACTCACTGTAGACTGTCGGAGGACAATTAGCTCTGAGGACTTTTATCGAGGAAGGTACAATTGTGACAATGACCACGAATCCCTCATCCAGCCTACACTTCGTCTGGCGCCCTGTATTCCCCCCAGTACTGTAAAAAGTTATTTCGTGCAATTGGATAAATTTACCGATAACTTGGTTCAACAGCTGAATTTATGAATAAGGTGTTTGATAAAATTGCAGCTCCTGACAAATTCTACAACGTTGTCTAACAGTGCATTGTCCTAACTGGTATATGGAAAGTGTTAAATTCACTGTTATATTCAAATGATATTCAATGATTCAGATATTGCGCTCTCACGTCTTAGGTTTTACAGTTAGAACAATACATTGTGAAACAAATTAATGAAAATAATCAAGCACAACAATTTCTTCATACGTGCTGTTGTGAAAATCAGTTTCTGGAAAGAGTTGTTGGCAAATTTAGCACATTGGGTCGAAATGACTATTTATAGCGCTGATTCCCTTTCACCCTTTGTTATTGAATGAAGTGGTATATCAATCTTTGAATAAATGCACAATGATCGTTATTTTTCATCATGTTATTGACATAATTGACATTGATACAAATATTATTAAAGTTTATGTTGTGTTAATTTTGAAGTAAATACTTGTGAAGAAAACAACTTGACGCAGCAAATTTTACTTTGTATTGCATATTGTTCTTAAACATAAACGCATCAATCATCTTGGTATGCTTCAATAGTTAACTTACGTCTCTTCTATTGTCAGATGGGTCTTCAGAAATTAAAACGCCAATTTTTTTTTGTCAAAATCTGTTAAGTTTTATCTTAACATTCTCTTTGTGTATAGTTTTTATAATTTTTGTTTTGAGTATTGATAAAGACCGAATAATATTAAACAAGGTTTCAACAAGCAGAAAGAATTTTGAAAAAGAACGTCCTCACAATGTATGTTACAATTTTTAGGCGAAACAAACCATATTTTTGGTGATCCGCCTTAAGGAAGTCAAAATTCTCAGATCCGGTTCAGTTGCTCCTGCTCTTACTTTCACTGTAGTTCTAATAAAACCAATTTCAAACTTGCGGCCATATATTTAAGCTAATCACCGTTATATTGGAGGATGTATGAAGCTGCATCTGCACTTCACCTCAGTGAAGCAAAACAGTATCAAATCTACATTTTTTTCACTCAACGTAAATTCACACCAACCAAATATATAAACTGAAGTATTCCTAGAAGATCCGTGCAGCTTCTTTCCGATTTGAACACAATCGGAGCAACTTATCAACTCACTGACGTTCAACTGAATCCTCCCAAAACCGAATGTTTGCTTCCGAAAAATAAACGTATCTTTACACATCCGGACGAAATCAGCAATACGATATTACCTATACCGCACTTGTGATGCTCTATTATGGAAACTCAACTAAAATTGTGCGGTTTAAGGTATTTAAAAATACAAGAACTCCAACCACTAAACCTTGTACACGACAGATTTTTGTATTGTTTATTAGTATCTGTTGCAAAAAAAATTGGTTTTCATGTACAGAAAAGGTACGAAACTAGGTTCACCAAAACACAATGGAGTTAACATCTCAAAGTGACTTCGAGCTCAAAATGTCCGATAGTAGCAATTGATTTTCTAAAGTTACAAACAAGATTCTACTAAACAAACTGGAACGATCTCACTAAGCATTCTTCTGCTTGCTGGAACGTTAGGCAATAGTTTGTTCCACTCGATGACGGACATCAATCAAAATGCTCGCAAACTAAATCCAGGCCTCCTTACGAAATATGCAAATTTTTCGTTAATAATCACTTTTATTCTGAGCTAATTATGGCACCGGAGTCAAAACTTGCACCTTTCTATTTAATGAAAGTTTCCCAAAGACACCAGCTACTAAAAATCAATTTTTGCCATCGAAATCTCCGATCACGTTTTTTTAGTTAAGACCACTGTGAAACACCAGGGCTTGATAATCTAGTTGCACTAGCACTGTTTATTTTAAAATTAATATTTTCTCAGGCAGCACCATATCCCTATATCAGCCGAAAACATTTCACAACAAGTTCTAAGATCACACTTACCGTTTCACTCGTTCGACCTCATTAGTTGTATTTAAGTTGAACAGAACCTATTAGCATTCAGGCCAGAATCAACCTTTTCCCTTCAACGGCTTTTAAATAATCCTATTGTCTTGAGTTATTCCTCCTTTGAGAGCTTCATGCAATGCTAGCTACAACGTTCATTGAGTAACCTTGTAGCATGAGGAGCGCTTTCAATCGATATTGTAGTTCTTATATAACTATGTTTTCAAACGTATAGCAATACAAAAACCTGTATAATTCTAATGCCGCTATGCCTTAACTAACTAATATGATAAATTGATTCTTCTATTGAGTGGTCATTTGCCTCAGCTTAGTACCATATTCCATGAGCCATGATTACCTTCTGGCACCGCATAACCCATGACCATCAATCAAAGTCAACCTCGAAGATCATTCCGGCACTCTTTGCTCCCACACAGCGATTGTTTGAACTCATAGGGTAATTGATCTAATTTTTACCGTTCTTTGTACAACCCGCAACGTTAACCCCAATGACTTCCAAATCTAATGACATTTTCATAAAAATTTATGAACGCGTTGAAATAGTGTAGGGCTAAATGAAATTGGTCGATTCGGGCGAGGTAACCCTCAACCCTATCGCTACAATTAGTAACGCTGGAAGGTAGCGCAACGCAACCGCCAATAATCCAGTTGTTCTCCCGCACAACACTGAAACGACTTAATGAAGTTCCACACAGTTAACACATAACCCCACCTTTCACCGTATCCCGTTGTAGTTCCCATTTTTCATGCTTGGTGCTAATCTATGACTCGACACTCCAACCCAGGCGAAAAAGGATAACATCACATACACCTAATGAACTGTACGCGGTTGATTATGCAAAATAAACATCCATCAAAGCGTCACTCAACAGCTCGGTAGTAACATGACTTGCTCCTTTGTCATAGCTTTTCAGTGGAACCACGCCACGTCGTCGTCAGTCAACCCAGAACAGGCGTTAAGTATTTTATGAGTGAATGCAATAAACAATTACTGCCACACCCCTTCCCTTTGGCCGAGCCGTAACTTTCCAAAAGCGCAACACACTGGCATAAATGATGCCAAGAGTGATTTATGAGTCGTGTACTCACTTACCACGAAACCATCATCGAGTAATCAACCACGTTTTTCTCGGGAAATTCGAAGGGGCCGAGGGATGTTCTGCTGCATTGAGCGATTTGCTCGCATCCATACGTGCACCTAAATAGCAGGCAAGGTCACGGTCGATTTGGGACACTCTATGCCGCAGGACACCATTGATGTCCTTGAACCGATGCAACCGCCATTGAACGAGGACGTGATATATTTTAAGCTGCAGTGTAGACTTACCCAGAAAAGGTGAGGTGTGTAGACGGCCGTCCGAACAGTGCCGATGGGAAGAGATGTGGCTTCCATTCACTAAATTTGCCGGAAGCTAATTGGAACAAAGTACTGGGAATATGTTTGTCCACTGAATGAGAAGGAGGGTAATCGAAAACAGTCTGTTGATGGCGTATTAAAAAAATTAAAGATTCAAAAGGGATCTTCGTGTTTTAAATTTCGGAAAGATATTTTTTTTAGCAGAATTAAAGAATTGAAATGAGTTATGAAATCATGGTTTTCCGTCAGCGTAATCAATTATCGATTGATGTAATCATGGCTCAGAGTGTTGTTGTAAATTAATTTTAATGTTTTCGAACGAAGATTGGCATCCGTTATGACTTTCCGCCATCCGCATTTTCCGTACGTTGATGGCAATTTTCCGTTTGGGCAGAGTATTAAAACATTGTAGCAGTGTGTCATAATTTATGCAACCCTGGCATTTTTTCGTTGTTGTCCACATTCATGAGCGGTGCATGTTTCCAACTGAATGGATGAGTAATTGGAAATGCAATTATGAGTTCTGTCACTTATGGGTGCGTTGTGCGTGGGTGTGGAGTTTCAAAGTTCACGCCGACTAACAGATACGAACGAATGACGAGCGAATCCGTCCTGGTTGATGTGATTAATTGTAAAAAGGTGGAATAAATTTATAAGCAAACAGCAAATTTAATGATCCAAACGGTTGGTTGATTTCGACCGGCGTGTACACTTTGTTAACTCTAAATGGATCCAATTGATGAAAAAAGTTTGTTATTTTTTTAATTTCTTCAACTTGGCAAACATTCATTTGCGTCATTTGATATTTAAGATACTGATACTGTTTTTAAACAGAAGTAAATTTTGAACGAGAACAAGACGCTTAATTTGAAAGGAAGTTATTTTCAGAGCTATGAAGTTTGCTGAATTCCCTGAACCTTGCTACTGCAAGAGGATTGCTGTTAATATTCACAGACTTTTCGAACGTTCTGAGAACTGTCCATAAATTCGTAGATTTTGTCTGCAGTCTCAGAATTTTTCTGAATCTCGAAAATTTCATTGAAATTTTCATTTTATCTCGAAGTGCGCATAAAGTCGTGTCATTAATTCCAGACCCATTCACTCCTCCTACTCACACATTCTAACCATCCCGTGAGAGGTTGAACTAACAATTTTTCATACCCCCACCAGTTGTGAGAACGTGGCTAGGCCAGTTCGTCATTGTATTAGAGTGTATCACTTACAAAGATATAATCAGTTATTGATTCCGAAAAATACTGCTTCTATACAGGGTGCGTAAAAAAATTTTGCAGTAAATTTGAAATAATAATTTCGCATGCTTGCGGAACACAATTGAAAAATGTTTGGCAGCACTGTTTACGTAAAGATCTCGAAACAAGAGAGCAAAGCAAAACGTTGGTTGAAAGTCGTATGCGCTTCGCAGAGGCAAATTCATGAACACTGCAACCAAATCACGGTTATTAGAGAAAGCTCAATAACCACTGAGTCGGTAGAAACCATTCAAAACATATCAATCTTTTAAAATGTCTTCTGACGAATGGTGATGATTATGGTTCTTGGCGTACTCTCCAGCGAGGGGGTTGTAGTGCCCCCGTATTTCTTTGATCAGGGGCTAAAGCTAACTGCCAATGTGTACTTGAAGGTTCTGCAGAATGTTGTTGTACCGTGGATGTTGATGATTCATCAACTAACATTCAGCTTACCAAAACTTTTCTGGCTATCATTTTATTTTCCAACAAGACAGCACCTGGTCATTATGTCAAGAAAGCAGAGAAATGCGGAAAATTTACCGGAGTTTTGAGAGAAAGAAATGTGGGCTTGAGGGCCAACCCCAAGCAGTCCTGATATATTTTTTGAATTATATTGTTTGGGGCTTTGTTGAGGGGGATACCAATGAAATAATAATAAAATCCCCATTTGTACCGAAATTAAATGAACCACAAAACAGTCATAGCAATTCTGACTAACAGGTGTAATCTTTTAAAGCGTGTGATTTACTGCTAAAAATCGGATCACACCCTGTACATGGAAATCTGCTGCAGTTGAACTATCTAGGTCTTGTACCACTTACGAATGTGTGTGACATGGTCAATGTTAATGCTAATGCTAATGTTGATCTTTACGTTATGTGTAAATTGATATCTCTTAGAGTATCTCAATGAACACAAAACTGTCCTAACGCTCTAACATTCAACTTTCAAACATCCTGAAACGTACCAAAAGATTTCAGTACATATGCTTCTGAATATCCCCAAATTTACAAAAAAAAAAACATTTTAAATTTCTCAGACTGACTGAACATTTTCTTAAAGTTCCAATACTTTTCTGAAGACTGCTTCTTTCAAATTGTCATGTTTTTTAATGAATTTATTTGTATGCAAGTTTGCCGAGCTTTCGATCAGTTTTCGAGATTTTCACTTTACCTGGAATTTCAGGTTATATGATTTTTATATCAGTCACCATAGCTTTTGAATTACTCAAATTGATTTCATTTTTATGTCTCTCACCAAATTAAAAAGTGTGTGTGTGTTCAATCTAACACCCATTGGCCGGCAATGGTATTGTGGAAGAAATCTGTTTACAACAATCCTACAAGTGACCATTGGAAGCAGCTTTAATCCGGGAGCTAGAAAGTAATAGCACTGTAATACTGTAATACTGCAGATCCAGCAACCCATTTCAGAATGTCTGGAGAGTCACGCCCATCCCGAGGTTAATTTAACATACAATAAGCCCCGCATGTAAACATTACCGATATCATTTGGATAAGGGCACTGCAACAAACTTCCAGATTTGGAAATGTAAAATTTCCAAACCAGGCACGTATTTTGTATTATTTGAAAATAGGGCTATTTTTGTATAATTATAATCAAATAGATCTCACCCATGGCCACCTTCTTAATGACAATAGCTTGTTCATTCGGAAAAATAAAAATTTTCGACGATGATTCGTAATTAATTTCATACACTCGTGACAAAATAAGCGCAACAATTAACGTTGCTAAACCACCCGTTTGTTTTGCTTCTGTAACACCAGGTACTTTGAAAAACTGTTTTGGAAGTGAAATGGATTTGATGTCATACTAATTACAATAACTGCATTTAATTACGAGTCAACAAAAAAAAATCATTTTTTACGACTCAACAAGCGAATGTTATTTTGGAGAGGGCCATTGGTGGCGTCAATCTGGTTATATATATATCACCGTGTCCAATATATTCTCATACAAAATAAAACTGTATTTATTTCAAATCGATAATCCAGATTTTATTGATAATCTTTACCCATTCTATTGCAATATAATACTGATCAACTACAGCATATGTTTTTGGAATAACACCGCCTTTAACCTTCTTGACCAGCTCCAGACGTCTTTCGAAACCGCCACAGGCGGCACGCACGACTTCCATCGGCATTTCGTCCCAAATTCGTTTGATTAATGTTTTGAAATGGTTCATATTAGACGCCCTGTGGTCATTTACCTTCTTAAACATGTATGACCATACCAAATAATCCAAGGGATTCAGATCTGGTGAACTGGGAGGCCATTCATTCTTGTCCAAAAAGTCGGTCAAATTTTCTCGGCACCAGCCCTGAAAGAGATTTGCAGTATGCAATGGCGCTCCGTCCTGCTGAAACACACAATGATCATCTCCAAACACCTCTTGTACATATGGCTTTCTGACAACTTCCTCCAAAATTCCGTTTTATGATATACGGCATTCACCTTAACGCCCTTTTTCGATGAAAACCAGTGGTAATTTGCCTTGCTTGCAAATTCCTCCCCAAACCATCACTGACGCAGCATTTTTTGGAACCGTGGAATATTCCTATCGCTCTCTGGAACAGTTCTCGAAGAGGGAGCCCACAATCTGTCGTTCTGGACATTGTGGGATTGTTGCAAGAAGCGAATAACTTTTAGTCGGAAAAGATAAATTCTTCCCACCGTGCCGCGACAAAAACTGCTCTCGCTTTCCCGCCGCCCCCCTCGCTGAAACGATCCCTTCATTTTCACACAACACATCTCCCCCTTACACCCCGGCACTTCGTTCTCCGTCCCTCCCCCACTACCCCCCCCGCCCCCCCGCCACCCCCGCCTCGGCCCCACCCCGGCCCGCCCTCCAAGTTCGCCCCAAATCCCCCTTCCTCCCGGCCCTCCCCTTCCAAAACCTTTTATCCCCCCCAGACCGAACCCCCTCCGCCCCTGGAAAAAGAAAACCCCCGAAAAACAAACGCGCCAACCCCAAACGTGTTTATTTACACATGCGCAACCCACCCCCCACACACGAGACGTATTTGTGTTTTCGCACCACCCCAACGCAAAAAAAAAGATTATAATATAATATTCGATATGCGCACAATGTTCAAACCAAACTAAATTCAACCCATCATGGTTAGATTATAAATTTTCCCTATCTCCGCATGTGTTGCAGAACCCTTTTCCAAATGATATAGGTAACGTTTACATGCGGGGCTCGTTTTATGTATTAGTACCACTTCCGCTTCATTATTGCCCAAAATCTCTCGATGGGCCGGAACTGCGGGCAGTTGGGTGGATTTATGTTTTTATCTATGAAATCTACGTTATTATCGCGGTACCACTGGATGGCTTCCCGGCTGTAGTGGCAACTCGCCAAATCTGGCCAAAACTTCACGGGACCTTTATGGGCTTTAATGAAAGGTAGTACGCGGTTTTTGAGGCATTCTTGCTTGTACAGCTTCGAGTCCATCGTCTTATTCGTCACGAACACTTTGATCTTTACTCCGCAGCTGCATATCCATTGCCAAATCATCAGTTTTTTTGGCAAATTTGTCCATAAAAGCAAACTTAAATTTCGCAGAAACATCTCCTCGTGCCGTCGCCATGTAGCAATTTTGGCCAGGAAGCTGTCCGAAAATCCTTTTGACGTAGGTTTCATCGTCGATGAACAGGCATCCTTGGTAGTTCGTCAAAAACTGCTGGTACAATTTCCGAACTCGAGCTTTGGTGACGAAACTTTGCTTCAACGTTCTGTTTGGTTGCTTGCTGGCTCGATAAGAACGATATCCTGCTCGCAAACGAATTCTTCGAACGGTATTGCGAACAGCAGCGCATTTTTGTGCAATTTCATTATCTGATAGTCCAGGGTTTGCTATGACGGTTCTCAACACCTTCTGGTTCCGCTTGCGGTCATATGTTCCACTACGACGCTTACCTTGAGGCACTCGATCCACGCTCTTTTGCTCCCTGAAACGTTTGAGCACATCATACACGGTTGATTTGGCGATTTTCAGCGTTTTTGCGATTTTCATTGCGGACCACGTTGGTTTATCAACGTGGGTGTGCCGAAATTTTTTTCTTCTCTCGGCTTCCATCTGTAATAACTTTTGACTCACTGCACGAAACACCGTGAAATTTATACCACAGAAAATGGGCGCCTACACGCAAAAAAAAACCGCAGTAGAAACTAGCATTTCGAGGACTAAATTAAGCGCAAACATCAACAATTTTCAGCTGACTATAAATGCGTATGATTTTACCATGCCTGCGACTAGATCAACCATGGTGCGGTTGATATCAATATGAGGTCTTTCAAATATACCACAAATGATGAAAGTTTTACCATAAACGTAGTAAATTTGACTGAAATTTCATGGTAGTTTTAAAGATAGGCATAGTCGGGTATAATAGTAGTTTATACTACAAGATTTTTTCCTGTGTAGGTAAACAAACTGCTGGAGAAGAATTCTTGCAGCGGTCACTTTCCGTGCCGCTGCAACAAAAAGAGTCCAAGAAAAACCCCAAAAACCCCCTGTAAAGTATATATAAAATAAACGTGGTATATAAGACTCAAAATAGAAAAATGAAAAACATCTTCGAAAAAAAAAGGGTTCGAGGATTTTTTTTAAAATCCCTTTAAATTTATAAGCAAAACCTCAAAAATTAAAAAAGGGGAAGTTTTAAAGAAGGCATAATTTTGTTAAATTTGGATTGGTAAGATCCCCTAAGTACAAGATTCCGAAATTTACCAACCGTGGTATTTAAGTTCTTGTTAAAACATTGTTTTTTTATTCGAGCAAACTTTTAACATGTTTCAAACATTTTTTGTCTATCTATTTTTATATTTATTATTCACTGAGAGAGTAACTATGATGCTCTGATTAGGTTGATATGATGCTATGATAGCTTAAAGTGGTTGAAATGCACAATGAACTTCAATTAAAATTGTTGTTGCAGATGCTCATAGGATGTTTTTGGGACGTCATACCAACTCTCCTCAAATAAATATCAACTTCCTTCTCAAATAACCGTTTCGTCCTTGAACCTAGGTTGAAACCAGTTCGAACCTGCGATACCCGAACTTATTGTCAGCGTAAACTTCAACCCGATCAAAAACGAATTCGCTATAATATATTTTCATCGGCAGTGGACGTTTTATGCAGAATACGCCATATTGTGGTTTGAATTTTTTACAAATCCATGCAATATTGTATAAATTGACTGAATTTTTTTTGCATGTTTCTATCCAATCAATGGCGCGTGAATTTTAGTAGAGTAAAATAGAAAGTTCCACCATACATCTCTTGTCGCATATTAATTATACTACATTGCAGCGTAAATTATCTTTTCGTAACTTAAATCAAATTATCGATTTAACTGTGTTTACAAATATTTGGCAATTTCTTTTGATTGTAACCAAAGCTTATTTTTGTTTTTATTTTTATTATTGCGTTCATAAATAACATTTTGCTTGGATTTAAATTCGAAGTATAGCTATGTTATATGCATGTGTTTTTTACAAGATTTGTTGCCTTGGATAGCTTGATAATAACCATTTAGTATTTTTGAAGTAATCGATAACCTCATTAAGACACATCATTATGTTACAAGTATGCTATTGCGAGCATCGTAAGGCATAATCATAAGTCTCATTTATGGTATTGCAAAACATCTCTTGTGACTTGAAAGATGTTATATAAACTTCAATTTATTGCGCTGTTTCGGTGTTATAAGTGTAAAAAATTAGGTAAATTTCACTTGAACAAAAACATGTGTCTATGTCTGGAAGATGTATTTTTTACT
>JAHHFK020001246.1:0-190605 GCA_024533555.2 Aedes koreicus | reverse complement strand
CTCAGGAAAGGTAAGAGCCGCTTTTGGAGGCAATCTTGCCGGTAAATCTCAGCGTTTACGGTACCTGTGATTACGAAAATCAGAGATTTTAGTCCACAGGAACATATTGGTTGCCAGACCAGATATTTTTCAGGGAATTGGGTTTTATACTTCCGTTTCAGATATTCAGGTGCCCCTTTCCGGCTAGTTGCAGTGTAAAATTCCGTTCCAGAGAGAGATATTTGAATTTTTTGAAGCAGTATGTTTCTGTCATCCATGACAACACAATGGAATTTTGTGAGAAGTTGTTTATAAAGTTGCATTGACCGATTTCTTGTTGCTTTGCGTTACGATCTGGGTATGTTTGAACTTTGAATGATCTCACTCCTCCCCCCCCCCCCCCCCCCCCCTTTTTTTTTTTTAATTAGTTCGTTTATTTGTTAGGCTCAGGCATGTGTAACACTTTACGGAGCCGATATTCAATATTGTTATTTACAATGTATAATTTTTCAATTTTAGTAAAATGGGGTGCCAATTACTCGTGGCTAGCTCGAGGTTAATGGGTCACAATATCGTTTGGAAGGGGCTAGGCAGGTAACTTATTGAAGGTATTATTTGCTGCTCATGGTTGCGACATCTACCAAATCCACGGTCCCTGTAGTCCCTTTCAGGAACTAAGCCGCAGATGGGTGACCACTGCTTGCTGGGCAGGTACAAGTAGCACGGAAACAAAAGGATAGTATAACTGGGACACAATGGCAGGGAATTTACTAGACTGGAGGGGAGGGGGTGATGACATTACACTCTTAGATCAGACAAACAAAGGAATTTGTAAATCGCTTGCATGTAGGAGATCACGCATTCCCAAAACATCTCTTACCTCGCGGGAGGGTTGTCTACCTCGGGCCACTAGGGTATCCAATAGTCGTGCTCTGGAGGCATCATTATCCGGGCAATGCCAAACTGCGTGATCGATGTCATCATAACCGGTTCCGCACCTACATATGTTGCTATCGACGAGGTTAATTCTGTAGAGATGTGCGTCTAGCGAGTTGTGGTTGGTCTTGACATCACACGAATGAAACCGCGACTTACATCCAGACCTTTGAACCACGATCTCGACGAAACATTTGGAATAATGGAATGTAACCACCGCCCAAGAGAATTACTTGTCCAATCGTTTTGCCAACTTTGAAGAGAACTCTGACGTAATAATGGGAAAAATTCATCATGTGAAATTCTTCTTTCAAAAATCTCGCCTTTTTTTGCGCCCACCTTTGCTAGAGAGTCCGCCTTTTCATTGGCTGGAATTGAGCAATGTGAGGGACCCATGCAAAAGTAATTCTAAATTATGTTTCGACCAACGCACCCTTATTTTTTAAACAAAGTAAGATGAGTGCCTCACTGTTTTCATCGACCGGAGGACCTCAAAAGAACTGAGATTATCCGAGAAGATGAAATAATGGTCTACGGGCATGTCGGAAATTATCCCCAATGCGAAATGTCCGGGATGTCGCAAAGAAGTTGGGAGTGGCGTCTTCAACCATGGATAGAGCTAAAAAAACGAGTTGGACTGTCGACTTACAAGAAAGTGGTGACTCCAAAACGCGACCAAGAAAAAAAAAAGGCGGCCAAAAGAAAAATCCCAAAAGTGCACAACAAGAAGGCGAAAAAATTTGAATGGGGGGGTCAGGAAGAAAGAAAACTACGTCAAGGCGAACTTTAAACAGCTTCCTGGGCAGGAATTTTATACGGCAACCGGACGAGAAAAGGTATCAGATATTTTCAAGCACATTAAACTGTCAAAGTTCGCGAAGAAATATCTGGTGTGGCCATCTGTACCTGTGGCTTGAAGAGCAACGTTTACACCGCGACCGGAACCGTCAACAGGCAATTTATTTGAGCGAGTGCCTACAAAAACGTCTACTGCCAATCCTGAAGCGACACAATTGCTCCGCGTTCTATTTTGGCCGGATTTGGGCATCTTGCCATTGCGGAAAAAGAAGCCATAGAGTGGTATGCTGCCAACAACGTTCAAGTGGTGCCCAAGGACAATAACCCACCCAACAATCGACAACTTTGTGTAAACTTTCAAATTAGAATACGTTAGCAATCGCTTGCTCACTAGCGCCGCGTAGTTCACTTAGAGGCGAAATTGCGGCATCTGCTAGCATGTCAAAATATCATGTCGACGTTCGTCACGCGCAATCCGAGATTGACACGATGTTTTGACGAGCAATGTGATGCCATATGGTGACATTTCGATGGGCGCCTCGCCTTATCGCTGTCACAAAACTGACAGATTAACTGACATGATTGTTATTTGGCGATTTCTTTTAACTTGATGATTATGAAATTTTACACACGCTGAGATTCAAGCTTCAATAGATGTGCTTGTCGTGACCTGACCGAGGATTTCAGCCTCGATTATGTCGCTTCAATGTTGCAGCTGCTTTTGATCCGTTGCTGGCAAAGTTCGTTACAAGAATGAACTGAATCAGCACAGCTAGCTGGTATTTATAGCTAACGGCCTCTCATGTCAATGCGTTGCGTTGGTTTTGTTTGTTCTTCCGAAGTGAGGAGATTTTCGCATAGCTTACTACAAGTTTTATTTTGTTTCACGCTAAGTTGATTACACTCAAATCACATGATTATACCCAAATCGAAAGGTAACTCAATACTCTTAGAATCATACAAAGCATCTTAATATTTCATTCACACATACTCTGTATACTACCCCAGTTTATACTCCTCGCCGAGTGATGTGCGAGAAATTCCCAAAACGTTATTTCTCAATTATCTTTTTGTCTAAAATAATCTCCCCCATTAACCGTAGGAGGTATGTCTGTAGCTACGTGTGTATTCATGTCCAATAAGCCGAATCCATTTTCTACCTATTTTCTAGATGTCTACTCACAAACGACCTTATTGGATTAGCGGGCATGTTCGTCCAGATGTACTTGCACCTTTTACCTGCCAAAAGAACTCGTCAACGAAAATATGCATCACTTTTGCATCTTCCGGGTAATTTGGCGTGTGTTCGGGATAAGTTCCGGCTGTGTCGCTTTCGTCATGGCCCTGGAGCGGTACATTGCTCTCACGAAACCGTTCTTCTATCATAGGCTAATAAAGCCAAAAAATATTGTTTTACGAGCGACCGACTAGTCTAGAGACTCGTCAGTCGCTCGATTAGGGGGTAGTTTATTTCTTTTCTACGCTAATCGATTTTCCTTTATTTTTTTTTCCTAAGACACTGTTATTGTTGGGTGGCCACTTATCGATCGCTGGGAAGGGCTGATTGATTCCATCACATTTTAACACTTTTTCTTCTCCATTTTCAACCTCCCAGCATGTGTCTGATAAAATGATAAGGAGATCGATATTTCTACTCTGGGCGGTGGGAGCATTCTTCACGTTTCTTCCTTTGTTTGGCTTTGGGATCTACTACGACGAAGGGAAGCCAACGTGCATCCGATATCGGGATCGCCACTGACCCGACGGACGTCGCCTATGCCTATCTGTTCTTCGCCGTCGGTAAGTAAAATTAGCAGCAGCAACAACTCCGTCATCATCGTCCTTGCGGTAGCAAGTCGGGCCTTAGTAAATTAATTTCCGAACCGGTCATAGTTCAAGTCTGAAATTGATTAGGCTGTGTAATGGTTTTGCGATGTAGATGGCGAAAAGCTCGAACGCGGGTCAGCTTCTCGATGTCTCAATGTCCCTACGTCCGACTACTCATTGGCCGTTTTTCAAATTCCCGGGGAATTCGCGGAATTAAAATTGATATCGAGAGGCCAGTAATTAATCAATTTGAAAAAAAATAATAAATGCAAAAAGCCTTGAAATGATTACATGGTAGGGTAGGAAAAACGCTCCATTTTCATCAGAACATTTATATTTGCAGCACAGTTGTTCGATAATTTTTTCAATTAGGTCATGTACGTTTAACTAAGGACTGTATCAAAAATAAGCTATCCATAAACTTTTCTTTCAAATCATATAAAAAACCGATGTTTTATACAAACAAAAGAATGATTCTTTAATGTACGGGATTGAACTTGAACATATGAAGACCGGATGAAATCAGTAAGTTATTCCTTCACGAATTTTCGATCGATTCGATGCGATTTGTGATCGAATACTCTTCGTCAAGTTCCGGACAAGTGTTGCATTACATTTTTGAACACCTTAGCCCAAATTTTTTTAAACTCCTGCATATTCTCAGCTGCCTTACCAGTCTTCTTGAAACCCTCTTCACAATTGCCCAATAGCGTTCGATGGGTCGAAGCTGAGGGCAATTTGGTGGATTGATGTTTTTCTCAACGAAATCTATACCCTTTTCCGCGAGCCAATTGAGAGTTGTTTTGGCGTAATGAACCGACACTAAATCCGGCCAAAACAGTGGAGGTGTACTATGGGGTACTTCTTATATCAAAGGCAGCAATCTCTTCTGGAGACACTCAGATCGATAGATTTCCGCATTGATTGTTCCGGTAGTGTAAAAGTGGTTGACTTCAAACCGCAGGAACATATTGCTCACCATACCAGTACATTTCGACCAAATTTCTCCACTTGAATCGACCTGTCCGCATAGCTCACATCCTCCCCCAACGACGGCAGTGAATATTGTGGACCTGGAAGGGGCTTTGAGTCCTCTTTGACATAGGTCTCGTCGTCCATCAAAACACATGCATCCGGTCGCTGCAAAAGACACGAATACAATTTCCGGACCGTTGTTGCTGCTCGCTTCTTCTGTTCTGCACTTTGTTTCGAGATTTTCTGCTTCTTGTCAAGGTTGCAGGTGGTTCCGTTTCTTGATACGCTGAATCATTCCGACGCTCGTTTCTGCTTTTTTGGCCAAATCACGTATTGACATTGATTTGTTCTTCCTAATTAGAGATACCACTTTCTGATCCAGTTCCGGGTTTCTGCCTTTTCCTGGTAGCTCATCCAAAGAATAGTGTTCCCCAAACTTAGTAATGATGGATTTTACACTCGCGTGATGAATTCCAAAGCGCTTCGCTAATTGTCGCATAGTAATACCCTTCTCACTTAGCCATGTGTCCAAAACCTTAATTTTCACTTCCTTTTCAATGCGCGACGTTTTGAAAACGCAGAATTTGAACCGTGCAAACAAGTAAACGAAAGGTCCGCACATAGCTACAGTCGGTAAAAGCACAGCTACAATGCAAATCCATGCTGGAGGTGGCTGGGATTCGATACACTCCTTACCATCCAGTCTAGCCGGAAACTAAGTTCGTTACAGGAAAATTTCTCGTCTCCCTGCCCCCCCCACCCCCCCCCCCCCCCCTCCCCCGGCCAGGGCTGGTAGCGGATGTATGGATAAATAATAGTGACTTTAGTGACTAAAATAATAAAAATAGTGACCAAATAGTGACCAAATAGTGACTTCCAAATTTTAGTATTTTTTAAATCTTTTATACATTTGTTGTATAAGTACAGTAAAAATGAACTAAGTGATCACCCCCGTTTGAAAAAATGAATACTACTGCGGCGCAGTATCACTTTTTGGGTTTTTTTTTTTTTAAAGAAGCCTGTAATCAAGTGACTTTTTTTTCTCAACGACCTCCTGCACTTGTTCAGCTCGTTTTTGCGAAGACGGGTCTATACGTACGGTTGAAACGCCTTCCAGCATGGCCTGTGCTAGAATTACTTCTGACATATCTTGCTTATCAATTCCTTTTTTGAGCTGTGAAGCTGTTTTCACTACCTTAATCACCTGAGGGTATTTAGGCTCACCTACAGCCGTTTTCTTAGTAAAAAACTGGTTCCAATACTCCTCAATTCTGTACTCTGTACTCAAGGTCAGCACCTAGCATTTTAACAAGTTCCATTCGTCAATAAGAAGATCATAGTTGACCTGAATCAACTGAAGTAACTTGGCGATTTTCACAACATACTTGGAGCTTTCACTGGATGCAACGGCTGGTGGGTTGAGGCATTGGCAATATTTTATAAACGAGTTCTGCAAACCAGACTTTTGACGTAGGACTTCGTTTTTTATACTGGGTACAATTCAAAAAAATCGCATTGCGACCGTCACGAAAAGTGGTCAGGTTTTGAGATATCTCAGTCATTTCTCAAAAGATTTTCAAAAATTTTACACCAATTGATCGGAAGTATTTCTACGCATCAATTTCAATACAGAACATTGTTGATTTCGGGCCACATACTATTGAAAAATTCATAAATGTTAAACCTTGCCTTAAAAAGTATATTAACTCCTTCAGGCCTAAGGGGTCATATATGACCCCAAAAGGATAATGGCTGTATAAAATCACACAGACTGAATAAAAGTGTACACTGTCTTCGGCAAATTTGTTTTCCATCACTTTTTCTATCTGGAAAATATAAAAAAAAAATATGAGTTTAAGGCCAATTGACGACCTAGAACATCCTGAATATGAAGAAGTTCAGGAAGAAAAAAATAAATGCCTTATTAATAGTGTACACCGTTGTTTTAGAATATTGTACGTATGCATACGTATTATTAAATTCTCGTTGATAAACGTTAAATATTTTTGTATCTTTCTGGGAGGTTCTAGGTCATCCAAAATGTACTTGAGTTCAAAACTTCAGATCTACAGTTGTAACAGTAGCTTTTAGGGCTATATAAGGTTACGATATGTATTCAAACATATTGAATGAACCTTTTGGAAGGTCAACAGTCATTATTTGATAACTTTATGATGTTCTAGGTCATCCAAACTGTCCTTGAGTTCAGAACTTAAGATCTACAGTAGTAACTAAAGCTCTTTGGGCTATACAAAGTTACGCTACGTATTCAACCATATTCAGTGAATATTTTCGAACGTAAAAAAAAAACATTATGACATAAACGGGGATGATCTAGGTCATCCCAACTGTCCTTGAGTTTAGAACATAAGATCTACAGTAACAGTAGGTGTTTGGAGTGTGCAAAGGGACGATATGTATTTAACCATATTGATTGAATAGTGTGGAAGGCCAACATACATAATGCGACAATCTTGGGATATTCTAGGTACTCCAAACTGTCCTTAAGTTCAAAACATAAGATCTACAGTTGTAACAGTAGTTTTTTGAGCTATACATGGTGACCACATGTATTCAAATATATTCAATGAATCTTTTGGAAGGTCAACAGTCATTATTTTATAACTTAGAGATCCTCTAGGTAATCCAAACCATCCTGGAGTTCTAAACTTGGAATTTGCGGTAGTAACAGTAGTTTTTTGGGCTATTCAAAGTTACGTCACGTATTCAAGTATTTTCAGTGAATATTTTCGAACGTAAAAATACATAATAAGATAATCTTGGGATGGTCTAGGTCATCCAAACTGTCTTGGCGTTCAGAACTTAAGATTTACAGTTGTAACAGTACATTTTAGTCAATACAAAGTTACAATAAATATTCAAACATTTTCAATTAACATTCTTAAAGTCAAAAAAACATTATAATGCAATATGACATGTTCTAGGTCATCCAAACTATCCTTGAGATCAGAACATAGGACCTACAGTTGTAACAAAAGCTTTCTGGGCTATGCAAAGCTACGATGTGTATTGAAACATATTCATTGAATATTTTGGAAGAACAACAGACATTATCAGATAATCTTCGGATGTTCTAGGTTATCCAAACTTTCCTGGAATTCCAAACCTAAAAACTACAGCTGAAGATTTTAAGTCTTGAATTGTAGCTTAAAATCTACAGCTTTTTGGACTAAACAAAGTAACAATATGTATTTGACCAAATTAAGTGAGTCTTTTGAAAGGTCAACCGATATAATGAGATATCTTGGGATGTTCTAGGTCATCAAAACTGCCCTTTAGTTCAGAATTTAGGATCTATAGTCGTAAAGTTAGCTTTATAATCTATGAAAGGTGACGATATGCATTCAAACACATTCAGTGAAGCTTCTGTAAGCTCACCAGTCATTATCAGATTATCTCGGGATGTTCAGGTTCATAAAAACTGACCTTGAGTTCAGAACTTAAGATATACGGTAGTAACCGTAGCCTTTTGGGCTATACAAAGCTACGATAAATATTCAAACATATTCAATGAATATTCTGAAACGTCCACAGACATCATAGGATAACCTTGTTAGTTTCAGGTCATTCAAACTGTCCTTCAAAACTTAAGGTCTACAATTGTAACAATAGCTTTATGGGCTATACAAAGTTAAGTTAGTTTGTTTGGCATAGAATATCCCAATATTATCTCATAATGTCAGTTGGTCTTCCAGGACATTCATTGAATATGTTTGAATACATATCATAACATTGAATAGCGGATAAAGCTACTGTTACAACTGTAGATCTTAAGTTCTGAACTCTTGGGCAGTTTGGACGACCCAGCACATCTCAAAAATATATTTCCTACTTTTTTCAATCATTTATATGTTATTGAGCACCAAATCAATCAGAATTCACCAAATTGCTTGTATAAATTAGGCCTGAAAGGGTTTATTCAAAGAACATTGCATTGTACCATCTAAATGGCTTACATTTAGTATCGTAGTCCTACGTCATCATTTCGAACAACCCAATGGGGCTGTACCTTGTAGTTTTTGATTACGTGCTTACCAGCAGCAACGTAATGCTTATTTGCATTGTTGAAAAAGTGGAGTTTGTCGATCTCCTTTAATTTGACCAGCTCTGCCATTGCTTCCTCCCCAACATAAACTTTTTCCGCAGGTAGCAAGTTCTCAATATTGTCCAAAATGTCCTCTGAAAGTGAAGTATTCGCGGGCCACACATTGGGCTTACAAACTCGACCGACGATGGTTCGCACCAACCTTTCCAGATCAGCGTACATTAGATGTATGAGTGGTTCTTCCCTCTAGAAGAATCCTTAGAAAATAGCATTGAAATAGATCAGTATGCTTATCAATAGCTCATAAACTTTATCAAAAAAATTTAGATCAAATTCTACCTAACAAGTTTTACAACTTTGCCAAAAAACATTCGGTTTAACAGCAGTCAATCAAAGTCAGAATAAACTTAAATAATTGATGAATTATGATTTTTTTTAATCTACTGTATCATAAACTAAGAATATTTGTCTCAGAAATTTCCTAGAAAAAATATAAAATTTCAATATACGAGTTTTAATGGAACTTTGAAATCATAACGCTTTTATAAACTGGTCGAATTGCACTGTATCCCGATTTCACCTATGATCGAATTGAGTTCGCTTGACTGTCGGGATACGAACAATCAAATCTAGATTCAGAATTACTAAGCGAGTAACCGAAAATAAGTCCTTTATCTGATTTACAATTCGTTCCCACTTTTCTCGACTATTTGGATACCAAAAGAGTAGTCCGCTTTTGAAAAAACTGAATCTAACAAAATATTTTTGAAAAAAAGTGAGTGTAAATCAAAAATGACTTGATTCTTTTGGATAAACATATTGCATATTGGATAAACGTTTTAAGTGTTTTACTCCTATCCCGTTCGATTCGTCATGGGGTTCACTGGGTTTATATGTATAGAAATATGAAAAATTATTATGAAATACCTGGAAAATTGTAAAAATAATGAAAGATGATGTAATATGGGACCACGTGCGTCGCATTCAAGCTAATCTAGAGTGCTGTGACCGACCAGCGCTCTGCATTTGACAAGTTCAATTGAGGTAGAGGCGGGACAGCGTTCGCCAGGGCATCTAGTTTTTTGGTGTATATTTCTCGACTTTTATATAGTGTGACCAGATCGCTTAATTTGGTTGACTATTGAACAATAGGTACAAGTGATTTTTTTAAACTTTTTACAATCGGCGGTGCGAAAATAGTGACTTTAGTGACCATTTTCCTGAAAATAGTGACTTTAGTGACTTTTGGATGCAAATAGTGACTTTTTAGTGACTAGACTCAAAATAGTGACCAAGTCACTAAAAAGTGACCTGCTACCAGCCCTGAAACCATTTTTTTTTTTTTTATTAAAATATAAAAATATTTACACATATATTTTTTTTTTTTTATTTTTTTTTTTATTTTTTTTAATATAATTATATAAAAAAAACAAAAAAAAAAAAAAAAAAAAAAAAAAAAACAAAAAAATCCTTCCAAAAAAAAAACCTATAAAAAAAAAAAAATTTAAAAGAAATTAAAAGAAATCGCCCGCGTTTATTAGTGATAGTTTTAAAAAGTTTTTTTTTTTTTTAAAGGATTCAAGTGAAGTGTTAATTTAAATTTTCTACTTTTCCAACCCAAATCTAATTGGAACAAGTGGGAAGTAAATCCCTCCAAAGCCAGGTAACACTTTAGACCAGTGGTCCTCAGCATGGTCAGCTTTGAGGGCCACGAGGCATTTTCCGAATGATATGGCGGGCCACCTCGAGGCATTTAAGGATTTTTAAATAAGACATTTAAGGATTTTTCAAAAGATGTGTGAATATATTCAAGAAATGTTGTAAATTTGCTTTTTGACACTCAATCAGATTTGTCTTCAGTTTATTGAACGTCGTTTTTATTTGGTTGACAAATTTTTACTTACATAATGAGTTCTCATTTATGTTAACAAAACCATACTTGTATCATGGCAGTCTGTTCTCTAATTTGCTTAGTTGCGTTTTTCTGCTTGACGAGCTTATCAATATAATATATAATATAATTTCAATACATGCTAGATTCGTAGAAATGCATAGGGGGCGTTTTCCCTACTAGAACGATTCATATGTCCCTATCCTGTTAGCCAATCATTAACATCTTCATCGCTGTCGATTTTCCTACGTTCTAGGCATAATCCTCTGCACTGGGATCGTGATTTGCAATTTGAGCGTCCGAAGAGTACTCTACCAGTCTCATCACAAAATGCGCCGTCAGTTCCGCTCAATTCAACCAGTACCGATGGTGGAAAGGCCCACGCTCCGGAGTTCACAAAAGTCCGCAAGCTTTAACGATTCTTCCATCTTTCGGATGGTCGGCGAACCAACGACGGAAGAAATTCGCTTCGCCAAGTTGATGACATTCCTTAGCATCAGTTTCCTCGCCTGTTGGCTTCCACAGATGGTACGTATAATGTCTATGTGCCGTATAAACCTGGGAACGAATTATTCCCTTCCGTTATATTTTCGTAAGTTTGATTGAAGTAGACGCCTCTAACCGCCTCTAAATGTAATCTAACATAATTGTACGATAATCAGGAGAATGAATTAAATCCATTTTTCCCGCCTTCTTTCCCACCAGGTCTCGATTCTTTTAGCGCAACTTTTGACATCCGAGGTGCAGGCACGATTCAACTGGTTCTTCCGCCTGTCAGACATACTAATCCTGCTACACTTCATGCTCGACCCCTACATCTACGTTCTGCTGAGACAGAGTGGCCGCAGTGACTTGCGGACCATGATCCGGTACGTGTTCAGTCGGAATCAGTTCAACATCGTGGAGACGGCCATCACTCCCATTCAGAAAATGACCACCAACTCGTCACCTCTGCCCTAAAACGAAACTAACGACCCCCAAAAGAATGATTCTCACAAACCACAAACCACCAAATCACAAACAACCCAGTACGCTTGTTTTACCCTTGTCTCCCTTATCCTAGGTTGGCGTGGCCAGTGCGCAAAGCCCCGTCGAGGGACAGAGGACGAGAAACGGTAACCACGACGGATACGAGTGACTGAGAAAGGATGCTTTTCTCTCGTTAAGAGTATGGAATGTGTTAGTTTTTTTTATCTATCTACAAAAAAACCCAAACACACATTCATACTATATGTACCGTTAACTTCTGCAGGGAATTTGAAAGCAAAAACAATTACACAGGAATTAGTTTAAGATGTTCCTGGGAAACAGTTGCAATTTCGTCTACCATTTTGGTCAGAGTTCAAATAACGTACGTAACAAACCAAGTTTGGAAGTGATCAAACGTTGTCGAACAACATATATTATGTTACCAAAAGAGAAAATATATATTATCCGTTGGATATACTTGAATTGTAAGTTTATTTTATTGTTGAGATGACAAATACCTTCACTTGATGTGCAACAAATGGGTGGTGTCCGAGCAGAGCGGTTCCATATCATTTCAGCAACGAGTAATTTTCATATTTTTTGATTTGCATGAAACCTTGCATACAAGTTTTTGGGGAAGAAAAACGCCGTTTTGCATACTTGGTTCGCCATTTTGAATCTAGCCTTACTTATGAGAAGGGCCTATGAAAAATGCACATGATATCTTCAAAAAATTGTATCTCGGAAACGGTTTGTCCGATTGGTTTGGTGTCTTGGGCGAAGTTTTAGACAATTGTTGGTGCTATATGGAAAAAATATGCACGGTAAAAAAAAAGTTTGGTTTTTGTGTTTTGAACTAAAATATAGATTTTCTCTTAAAAGTTACATGTCAATAATTTTTTAATTATTCTTTTATTATAGCTGACTAAAAATGCTATCTAGTGCACAGTAGGTTGTTCTGAAGAAAAATAGGTTACAATGAAAATTTTTTTTTTTTTAAATTACAATTTTTAAAAAAGCTATTAAGAAAAGTCAAAAAAGTTTGTCACCCTAATTTTATGAAAGTACATCAAATTTGCAAGCAAAAAGTACTTAGGTAACATTTTTCTAAGATGCACCGTTTAGAAGATATTACTGATTTAATATTGATTTGTTTGATAACTTAATAAGTTTTGGCCCTTTTCGGATGTACTCCGTGTTTTTCCAGTTTTAAAAGTATTTTTTTCGGAAAGATTGGAAAATTTTGAGTTAAAATGACACTGACAGCTTAAAGATTTGAGTGAAATTCTCTGCCTTAAAAGTATTTTGAAAAACAAGTTACAAAATCCCACTATCAGGAAAAATGATTTCTTCCAGTTATTTTTGGTATATTGTGTTGAAAACGTGCATTCAACTCTTGCATATCGCCTAACAGTTTAATCCATTTAAACTGGATGTGTTTATACTGTGCATATTTTCTCTCTATTGCCGAACATCGCCACAGACATCAAACCGATGAGACAACTCGATTTCGAGATACACCTTTTTGAGAACTGCCAATGCAAGCTCCTCAATTAGCAAGATTCAAAAGAGCGAATTAAGCTTATTTTTCAGGGATGGTGATTGTGCGCAATAAAAAATAACATTATATGTTGGATATCATCAGTTTATTTTTATTCCTGTATTTTTATAAAATTATTGTTTACACAACTTTCTTCTGATAGAGGAAGAAATGAGTGGAATTTTTGAGTTCCTTGAATTGTTTTTGCATTATTATATTGATTATTTAGCTGCAAAGACATATTTTCGTATTCTTCTGTAGTAGAATAACAAAATGACAAGTTTGTAAGTTCTTCTTCTTTTCGTTTGTTTGCCCAATTAAACAACTCTCTTGCAGTATTTATCGGGTGTTTGCATTCTTTGGCTAAACTTGCTCTGGTAGCCATGCGTTTTATCGTACCTCCAATAGCATCGCATGGACCTTTTCCGTGCGATGTTGCGAAGAAATGCCATTCAGCGTCAATACCATACTTTTACTTAAATTTACAAAGGCTAGAAAAGTTTTTTCGGTTTTTATACTGTGAAGCAGCACCATCTGACATAAAATAATTTTTTTTTATGTTTTTATTTTGATCAATTTGTAAAAAGTTTATCATTTTATCAATAAACAAATTAACAGCGACTGAATCATGTCTTAGTTTTTCAGAAATTATAATGAAGCTAAAATGTTCAATTTGCATATTTTCAGTATAATATATTACGAAAGGATGGATTGTGGCCTGTTGCACGTTCCAATGGTGTGAATGAACTTCATCCTGCAAAATGAGGCTGTAATTTTCAGAAAAGTCACAAATAGCTAAAAATTCACCATCTTGCAAGTTTTGTTTTGTAGTTTTCAAAAAAATGGATTGTTCGGTTTTTACAAAATCATGCGGAATCAAACTTTCTAATTTTGAGCTGAAAAATGAAACAAACTCATCGGTTTGCTTTACAATAGTTTCTAAATCACATCTGTCAGTGGTAACCCATTGTTCGAATGAAAGCTTTTCAACAAAGTTTTCTTCCAGTTGTTTCAATAAACTGTCTTCTAAAACTGAGGTATCTGGGCAGTTTTTACATCTTCGTAGATGGCAATGAGTTGTCTTATTTTCGCAAAGTAATCTATTCGTTAATGTTTTTAGATAATTCAAGACATTGTATTTTTTTAAGCTATGTAGAATTAAATTGACATTTTCATGCGTAGTGCAAACGCAAACATTATGTGTTCCTGTGATAGTCAATAGTTTACATTGCCTTGGCCGGAGGCTTGCAAATGATGAAAACCCTATTTTTACATTGACGTACATTTCATTAAAGCGATTAAAAGCTTCTCTCAATGTCATCATTAACAATCTTTTCTGAACAGCTAATCTCTTATTTCCTGTCTATACGCTAACAAAATCTCTTTGGCCTGGCATTGCACGGCTTATAAAGGGTGTCCACGATGAAATTGCCACACACAAAATTGATTCGCAAAATTCGAGTTTTCATCCGATTGCCATCAAATTTTCAGGGATTGAGAAATAACTATTAAACTTCATTTTGCCATTTTACTCGTATTTTATCTACAGTCCATTAGCAAATGCCCGCACCTTGGCCTTAACCCCGGCCATAAGATTCTGCACAACCTGTGAATCGACCGTTTTTTGCATGTAAACCCATACTTTCTTCAGTTCCTCGACTGTCTTCATTACCTTAGGTCATTTAAGAAGGTGCTGCTTCATAATCGCCCAGTACTTCTCGATGGGGCGGAGCTCCGGAGTGTTGGGAGGGTTGAACATTTTCGGCACGAAATTGAGTGCCGCTTCTGGAGGCACTCTTTTATGTACACCTGTCCGTTCATCGTGTCCTGGGTCACGAAAGGTGCACTCCGCTTCCCGCACGTGCAGATGGCTTGCCAAACCAGGAATTTCTTCGCAAATTTGGACATCTTCTTAGTGCGGACATGCTCCGGAACGCTGAACTTATCCTTGGCCGTGAAAAACAGGTTGCCGGGGATCTGTTTGAAGTCAGCCTTCACATATGTTTCGTCGTCTATGATGCAGCATTCAACTTTCGTCAGCATGTTGAGGTACAACTTCCTGGCACGGGTTTTGGCGGACTTGTTCTGCTTCTCGTCGCGATTAGGGGCCTTTTGTACCTTGAACGTTCGAAGCTCAGCCTTAGTTTTGGCCTTCTGGACAAAACTTCGGCTTAGGTGCAGCTTCTCAGCCACATCCCGAACGGAGGCGTTCGGATTTTGGTTGAAGGCCCCAACTACGCGGTTGTGATTTTTGGTGTATTTGGTACGGAATACTTTTTCCTTCACTTCTGGGCTTCCGATCGGTGGTCAACCGTTCCTCGAACCGCTTAATCACTCGCGACACCGTGGAATTCGCGATTCCCAACGTTTTAGCGATGGAACGATGCGAGAGATCCTTGTTCTCGTGATGAATGCGCAAGATTTTATCACGCATGACTCCATTTCCGCGAGTTTTGATCACAGGACTTTAAAACTTTAAATAATGCACTATGAACTAAATCCACCCAAATTTTCATTAAATTCCACCCAACGGTTAAAAAGTTAGAGCAATTTCATAGTGTGGCAATTTCATCGTGGACACCCTTTATCATCGTCCTCAAAAAAAATCAAAACCAGTTCTTTTGTTTTATTACTCAAAGCTTTTCCAGAGCTTGAACCTTGAGATGAATCAAATACATTATCTCTTTCCTTTCTTGCATCTGATGCCATATTTCTACTGGTTTTAAATTCGTCTACAATTTTTTGTACTGACCATGATTTTGGTAACAATGATAAAATTGATAGTTTTTCTTGCTTTGTGGCTGAATTTAAAAATTTAATTTTCATATTTTCTATGACTTCATCAAACTCGTTTGCTTTTTCTGTTTTAGCGTCTAATTTAAAAAGATTTCTTCGTACACCTTCGACGATTTCAGCGCACTTTTTTCAGGATAGTGAACATTTTTAACCTTACCTAAATCTATAGGCGAAACACGAATAGCTGCTATTCCTCGGTTGAATATTTCGACGTCTACAGGCATCGTGAAGTCTTCATTTGATTGAATTGTGCTTAGCGTTGACGCTGATGGTATCGTGACCAAACTTTCATAGCTTTGCGAATCAGGTACATCAGGTATGGTCTGAACAGTTGGCATCCTTGAGCCGCCGGCTACGCTTTGTTCTTCGTTTTGGGTGAGGTGAGCTCTTGAATCAATATGTAGACGGCAAGACGAACAAATACGAAAATCCTTGGTGTTCAGTGTGGATACCTTGGAAAATCCAATTGATTTTAGTTTTTGGATGATACCATCCGTGAGATATCGCAGCTCTTTCGAACACTGAATGTCTTTGAATGGGCGAATGCATCTTAATTTACTCATTTTGTAATCTGTAACATAGAAAATATTTACCAATTGTTAGTTTTGTACGAAAATATCACAAAACATATAATTAAAATGTGTATTTAAAACTTACCTTTGCACCAAAACGTGTTACACTTTCCTTTACAATTATTATGTTATCAAACAACACTGGATCTCGTTCAAAAACACAGGATTATGAGCTGAAATTATTATAATCACTATGCTACTAGCAACCTTTCTGCATTTACTGTTTGGTAGATACTGGATGAATTCAGAACCGAGTCAGACATTATTATACAGCTCACGGGTAGAAATCATAGAATGCTGGGTAAAGACTGTTGGAAGATAGGTAGAGTTGAACGCTCAGGTATCGTCGAACCTTCAGGTACGAGTTTGGAGAGTTGGAGCGAGGTAGATTTGCTGGCGTAGGTATATTGTTATTGAAGAAGATTGTAAATTGTATATACCTGGAATGAATAAAGAGTGCGGCGGTTGTTGATTGAGGTATCAGTCGGCAGCCGTCTAGTTTGAAGGTTGAAGGTGACTAAGACTGCGTTCTTTTTATTTATTATTAAGAAACGGTCATCGACGGAGCTAGCCTCGTTATGGCCAGCGTGGCCATGGTGGACTAGTTCCAACAAAGACCATGTTTACAATCACCACCTGTACGTAGTACAGCTAACTGGTATCTAATTACCTGGATATAATACTTGTTAGCACGTTTTCAGCACAACGCACCAAAAATCACTTGAAGAAATCTTTGTTCCTGATAGTGGGATTTTGTAACTTGTTTTTCAAAATACTTTTAAGGTAGAGAATTTCACTCGAATCTTTAAGCTGTCAATGTCATTATAACTCAAATTTTCCAATCTTTTCGAAAAAAATACTTTTGAAACTGGAAAAACACGGACTACATCCGAAAAGGGCCAAAACTTATTAAGTTATCAAAAAAATCAATATTAAATCAGTAATATCTTCTAAACGGTGCATCTTATAAAAATGTTACCGAAGTACTTTTTGCTTGCAAATTTGATGTACTTTCATAAAATTTGAGTGACAAACTTTTTTGACTTTTTTTAATAGCTTTTTTGAAAATTGTAATTTAAAAAAAAAAAAAATTTTCATTGTAACCTATTTTTCTCCAGAACAACCCACTGTGCACTAGATAGCATTTTTAGTCAGCTATAATAAAAGAATAATTAAAAAATTATTGACATGTAACTTTTAAGAGAAAATCTATATTTTAGTTCAAAACACAAAAACCAAACTTTTTTTTTACCGTGCATATTTTTTTCATATAGCACCAACAATTGTCTAAAACTTCGCCTAAGACACCAAACCAATCGGACAAACCGTTTCCGAGATACAATTTTTTGAAGATATCATGTGCATTTTTCATAGGCCCTTCTCATAAGTAAGGCTAGATTCAAAATGGCGAACCAAGTATGCAAAACGGCGTTTTTCTTCCCCAAAAACTTGTATGCAAGGTTTCATGCAAATCAAAAAATACAAATAATAAAAACTGGAAAAATTTCCCACTTGTGCGTAGAATCGCTCAGCAGCCTCGAGAAAAAGATGACGGAAACGATTTGACAGGCATTTCTATGGTTGGTGCACACCACTAGATAGGCGCTTTAACGGATGACGCTCTTCGACTCTCATAAATCTGACGTCATTTTGAGCATCAACCAGCTTCACTGATCGAATGATTAAAAATGGAGGAGGCTATTTGACAGGCATTCTTATGAAAGCTGTCATTCGTACCTCCTCGTCCTGTTCTGGTATCACTTAGAACTTTCACCAGTTTGATATCTGGCTAAAAATTACGATGGCCTTCTGTTCTGGCTTATCTCGAAATTAGGACCACTCCTCTTGCTCTCCGATTAAGATGGTGGATCGTTTTTGCCAGACGCTTTTAAACTGCTCTTCAGATTGGTGCCAGCAGCTGGATAGATATTTTTTGGATCAGGTAGTACTAGCACACCGGTCCCAAGCTGATTCGCCCCTAAGCCAGACTTATGCCGGCTGGCCAAAATCGGTCTACTAGAGCGTTCCGGGAATTAGGGTTTTGAAAACAAATGGCTTAAGCGCCACCTCAACAGAGGACCACTTGTCGTTTGGGTGCCCGGCAACTCAAACCTCAGGGCGAGTTCAGATGAAACGCAAATACATGGAATGAACTAGTAGACGTAGAGTCAGCGAACGATTCAAACGCACAAGGCCAAAGCACTGATAGAGGATTCCGGACTGGACTGGAATATGTGGAATGAGGCGGAGCTGACGGCCGATTATCTCGGAGCCCCACGGCTGCGCTGACAACGAATAGGACGCCGCACGAGCTTTGGTACGGGCATAAGCCAGATATATATCAAGGATGCGGATTTTCAGGAGCAAGGCATACTACTTGATTCCGAAAGCGAAGCAAGGCAAGCTTGATTCTTGTAGCCAGGTCAGCTATTTCGTCGGAAACGATGGTGGAGGATACCGTTTATAGGACGACGACCGGATTTTCATCGGTCGGGATGTCGTGGTGGAGGAGTTAGCGGTCAATCAGCTAGACGTCGATAGTGAGTTCATAGCTCCAGAAGTTTCGGATTGGAGTATGGATCACGGCCAGTTGTCTGGGCCGTTCTCGTGAGAAGCGCCGTTGATGCGCATGTGGAGCTCCAACGGGAGGATACCGGTTCAGGAAAAAAGTTGATTCTGACGATAAAGACTTTGATGAAGCGGTGAACGGGCTGTTCGATGAGGATCATGGTGCAGCTGAGGAGGGACTGGTAATGTAGAAGTAGGTTTATGTAGCAGTGAGTGAGTTCGGAAGCCTCCAGTGAAGATGAATGATTACTTATGCATTGCCTGCGATCAATGCAGAAAACTACGTCGAGAATGTTCCGGATACCATCAAAGAGCTACAAAAACTCAAAGATTGGCCGGAGTAGAAGCTTGCCATAGATGAGGAGCTACAGTCACTGAATGAAATCAACACTAGGCAGTAGGTGGACTTGCCCGCTTGGCGCAGACCTGTTGAATGTAAATGGGTTTGCCGGCTTAAGTTTGGCCCGGCTGGATCTGTCTAGAAGCGGAAAGCCCATTTGGATTTTTTAGAAGCGTATGCGCCTGTCATTAAAATATCCACCGTTCGAACGACGCTTGCCCTCGTCAACCAGCTCGATTCTCGTAGATGGATGTGACGTCCGCATTTCTCAACGGAATCCTAGAATCTACATGCGCCAAGCGAAGGGATTTAAATATGGGGATGAAGTATGCAGATTCAACAAATCCATTTACGGTTTAAAACAACCGTCCAAAGCATGGAACGACCACATTAACGAATTTATCTCACGGAGCGGTTTTCGCCGATTCGAGGAGGAAAGCTATCTGTGCATTCGTGTGGGCTAAACTGGTCCAGTGTACCTGCTGCTCTACGTGGAAGATCATCGCGAAGAAATTGTATTAAGTGACTGTGAAACGAAAACTGAGGATGGAGGAAGCAGCGCATAGTGGTTCTCTCCTCGACCAAAGCAGAGTGCTATGAGTTGACAGATGGTCTCTGTGAAGTCTTGTGGTTCAGTAAGCTGTTCGTAGAGTTGAGCATCCGTGAAGTCTTCTTTTTTTATAGTACGGTACTCCCAACCCACCATTCACCCATCTTAATTGCTCAGCTGTCCTGTAACTAACCTGCTATGTATGCACACAGACCCAATAAATATAGCAAAGAACCATAATATTTTTGACAATAACAACATCCTGTAATCTTTCCTCGATTATCTTGTTATTTATTCGATGTGAGAACCAGAATTTCAACAACCAACCTTATAAAAAACGCATGTTTTTCTAAAGACCATCGAGAATATCCGATATGTTGGAATTGATGATTTATGAACAATGAATTATAAACAATATCCGACATGATATCAGGAGTAATTAATAATAACTCTCACAAATGAGTTCAACTTTTGGGTAACACCGTAACACGATACTCCAATCAAGTAACTTAAGGGCATTTATAACAAAGGCAACTTCAGCAAGGCGTTCTAGTTGGATAATTTCAAACAGTTTCATGTTAAAATTTAAAACTGGAATACTAAGTTTTTCTATCTTTGTTAAAATTTGAAACGCGTTCCATCCAAGTTATATTTTTTTTTTATCATTGTGGTAGTGTCTATGGAATCAAGTCAAACGTCAAACTTTGAATCAACGTACGGTCGTGCATCTGTTTGAATCTTGTATTGCTGGTTGCAGTTGTGATTGGACTCTAGAAGTGCTTTTTGCGCATTTCAAAGTGTGATAAAAGTGCACGTTTACATCAAATCGTTTTGTTGTCTTCGGTGCACTTATCCTTTATGCTGAAAGGTATAAGTTCACTGAAGACAGGAAACGATTTGACGTAAACGTGCACTTTTATCACACTTTTTCTGTTTTTGTCGGAGTCCAATTTTAACTGCAAACAGCAATATACGTTCTACTTTTTCGTTAATAATTTCAAGTTGCAGCAACAAGTCTGAACTCGCTGACCATCATATCTCTGTTTTTTTTTTTTATCATCATTTTCCTATTTCTTTGTTTTTCAATTTTTTTCGAAAATTTCTCCATATTGTGGAATATTTAAATTAGGTATAGAACCGAAAATGATTTAGACGAATAATAAGGGGAATTCCAGAGAAGTTCTGAGAGGAATCCCAAAGGAATTATGAGGGAAATTTGCAGAGGAATACTGGAGAAATTCCAGCGGAATTTTGAGAGGAATTCCAGAGGAATTCTGATGAGAATTTAAGAAGAATCCTGAGGAGAATACTAGAGAAATGCTAGTAAGAATTCCTGAGAAATTATGAGAAGAATTCCAGTGGACTTCTGGAGAATTCCTCAGGACTTCTGAAGACAGTTTGAGTGGAATTTTGAGAATTTCAGTGTAATTCCAAGATTAATTTCAACTCTGAGGAAAATTCCAGACGATTTCTGAGATTTCTAGAGAAATTCAAAGGGGATAGTAATTCTGAGGGAAATCCCAAAGGAGTTCTGAGAGGAATTACAGCGGTAATTTGAGGAGAATTCCTAAGGAATTCGGAGAATTTGCCCACAGAAGTTTTGAGAATCAATTATACACACACATTCAAGTCTTTAGGTTTAGAACATTTGGAACTGCTGCTGAAGAGAGGGTATGTTTGTTATATATTTTCCCAAGATAAAAATTTATAACTAACATATAAAATGAATCTAGAACTACAACACTCCTGGAGATGCTCTAAGTTTAGTTAGTTGGAACCTCGGTTGGAACAATTTACATACAATTTTATAACTTATTTTATCCGTGTATGGATACTTTACCGATTTTTATCTATGCCACTCTTAGCGTGTAGCAGATTCACAGCCCCGATGAACTTGAGTGAACTGTACACGCTATTCCAAAAATAACCCAAATCACTTAAGCCTCAAAATAAAATCCAAAAATGCTTGAACCACAGAGAACAGACGTTCATCTTCGGTCTGCTACTTGTGTAAAACTTTAAACCGACATTTCAAATGTATGTCGTTATGCTCCTGGTAGGTAGCGCTGCATTTGTGCGATAACTTTCATGCCAATGTTTATCAATAAAAGGCCTTGCACATAACCTGAAAAATTTTGTTTGTTTTTCTCTACACTTGTTTTTTATACCGGCTGCCCATATTAACTTTTACACACGTTTTTCAAGAAAAGTTATATGGACATCAATGTCTGTTCTCTGTGCTTGAACTATGTTGAAGGTGCTAAGTTGACAGATTGTCAACATCAAACAAATTCAATGTTTTCCGTTTGTTTGCTTCCCTCTTCCAACATACACTGTAACCGGCCAGTACCCATTAATGGGCAAAATATTACCCATTTCGAACTTTAGTGGGTTAACTCCTTTAATGGGTAAAACGATTTTACCCATTAATGGGGAAGAAGTAGGCTGTGCTTTTGAGCGAAGAAGACGCTTTTTTTTCCGGTCATAGTTAAAATTTTGGGAAAATTTAAAAATAATCGTGTTTTTGAACGAAATTCAAATTAAAAATGTACCAAAGTGCTCCCTACCGGGTTTTGCTCACTGGTGTTGAACAAATCTATGCATTTCCGATCGATTTTCAGAGGAACTTCCATATCCGAAAATAGTGCTTTTCTCCTCTGTCGTGCGTGAAATGATGAGGAGGAGTCGAAAAAAGCTGACGTCTAGGATCACGGTTCTCGGTGGCAGTGAAATGAAGTGCAATTTTGACGCTGAAAAACGGCGAAAATTTGGTTAAAAAGATTGAAAGTATAAAGTTACTGTCGTTCGGAGTCGATTGGTGATATTTTTTCAAGGGTAAGCCGCTTAGAACAGTGTGCCAGCCACGATGTCGAATATGTTTCATGCCACGAGACGAATATGTTTCATAACTGCGGTACTTCGATTTTCAATCCATACCACATGTGTGGCACACTGAGACACACTTTTGACAGTTAAGCTTATAGAAATTAGAGTCCCTATAAAGAGTCACGCCAAGAGTGAAGCCAAATCTACCTATCGGGGCTACCTATCGAGCAGCCCATCTGAATCATACATGCACGCAAAATGAGAATTAATCGAAATAAGTGTTGCATGTTCCTCTTCGCGTGACTCTTTATAGGGACTCTAATGGAAATAAGAAACCAGCAACCTTGCCAATATGCATTGCCTGGATGCCAGGCTCAGTAACAATTTGGGCTGTCAACACATCGGCACCTTCGGCACAATAAAGGAACACCCAGAATAAGGCAACGCTTGTAGACACACTCAAAAAAAAATAGCACAGGAGAAAAATGTGCTGAGCGATCCGCTCCTTGTATTTTTCAATCCGGTCGCAACGTAATAGCAGTGGAAAAAGTGAATTGTAAAAAGTGTCCAGTCTTGGGTCTCGTCTGGTCGTTCAAAACCGTGGACGAGTGCCGACTGCAGCAGCTGCGGGTCCAGCAGGACTTGGCCGAGATCTAGGACATAGAGGAGAGCTGGTTTGCAAAGCAACAAATAATTTATTTCTACCAAATTTTGAAGACAATATCTAATATCCTGTTTTATTTTGTCTATTTTGTTTTGTTTTTCGTTATGCTTGTCTCTTTTCAGTCATATTGGCCCATTGCTTTTGACGGAAAGTGCTTCATACTTTCAGCGTATCGTTAACCAAAACGAACCCTGCTGCTAACCTTTCCCCAACTATCCAACATCACAGTGAATTCTCTTGGAAGTGCTGAGGATTTCTCGGCTTCCTCCAAAGCGAGTATCATGTCAACACATTCCTTCCCATTCCCTACTTGACCAGTATTCGGGCACGGCCGGCGCCGGTATTGCTTCATAATGGGTCACTAGTTTTTACACATTGAAGATGTATGTTTTGTGTAAATACAGCTGATCTGGCAATAACGGAATTGCATCCGTGGGCGGTCAATCATGCTCATGCTCTTGCTCAAAACGATTTTACCCATTAATGGGTAAAGAGCCTGTACGTCAGGCTATTGGGTATTTTTTACTTATTTTCTAAATGTTTGTTATTTGGGAAATTGATATGAAATACCAGTTTTTCAAAACGTTTTATTTTGGAAATGAGTAAGAAATACCCATTTTTCAAAATGTTTGTTATTTGCGAAATGGGTATGAAATATCCATTTTTCGTGATTTGTTTTTACTTGCGATATTGAATAATGAGCATTAGAATAAACCTAGATCACAATAACTGTATTTGTATTTGCATTTGTGTATTTATTCCTAACGATAACCCTTTAGCCACAGGCCTTTTACCTCTCAGGTATGTCAGGTTTCGTTCGGGGGTTTTCATATCGGCAGTATTATATTCCAGCGACGTTCAAGTGGTCTATTGAAGCGTTATCATCCAGAGAGATTTCGTGGATAAGATTTAAATAATTATGACGTTAACTTGATGAAAGCTTGGGGTTTACGCTCCAGACGTGACACATACTCGGAAGTACGATTCTACTGATGAAATTGAAGCATTTTAAATTATTATAATAAATCATTAACGTACCTCTCCGTTTTTGTAAGCTTTCGCTATCCAATTTAACCTTCAATTCTTCCATATTCTTTGAGTTTTCGTGGACTGGATTCCGCGAAGTTTTTTTTATTTCTTGAACAGCGCACTTTTAACTGTACAAAGTGAGCCCGGAAAATGCTAAAATATTTTTTCCCCATTTTAATGGGTGGAAAAATACCCATCATTTGGTCTCTCATTGAAAATAAAAAATGAGTCTTTAGTGTGCATTATTTTGATTTTAAAAGTACCCATTTTTTGACAGCTTTATATACTATCAAAAAATGAGTACATTTTTACCCATTAATGGGTACTTGAAAAAAGAAGAAGACACCGAGTGGTGATAAATCTGACAGCTCGCATGCAAAAGTAAAGGACGAAAATTTTAAAATGCTTCTTAAAAATTCAATTGAAATTTTAATTAAGAACGGTTTGTTGTATGATGGAAGAAAAATCCAAAACTGTTAAATTGGGGGATTATTATTAGGGAAACTGTCCCCATATTAATCTCATTGTTCATATATTCATCCTACAATGAATCAAAGAATTGGGCAGTTGAAGGATCGGTTTCGTTTTCTAATAATGTTTGCTTACGTTAAAGAACAACAACAAACATTACTAACTAATCTTGTCACGTGTATATCATTTTATTTCAAGTAGGATGAATTGCAAAGTGATGAGATTAATATAGGTACATCTTCCCTATTTGTTTTGCTGAAAATGTCTTTATTGAGTAGGTTTGGATTTTTCTTCCATCATGCAACAAACCGCTTTTATTTAAAATTTAATTTGAATATTTTAGAAGCATTTTAAAATTTTCGTCGTATACTTTAACATGGGAGTTGTCAGATTTTTCACCAATCGGTGTCTTTTTCAATTTCGTAATCTGGTGATACAAGTTTTAGATAGGTTGAATTCTAAGGGCATCTTCATCGGCGGTCTATTTTTAGATCAACTTTATACCTGATTTGCATAAGCGAAACTTGTATAGAACTAGCTAAAATAGACCAACTTTGCGTTCCCCGCACCGGTGTTGTATTTCTTGTTGTTGAACCCGCCAACACCTGTCATCCTGTCGATCATTCAACATCAGAGATCAGAAGTTTTTTATTCAGAGATCGCAGATTTTTCACACACATTTTGCCATTGATTGGTTTGACCAAATAATTTTTTAATGCCAGTAGTGCGTCGTTAGCTGACGACAAGGAATACTTGTTCTTTCGTTTGGCTGAAGGTGAGTGCGAGGGTGAGTGTGTTAATGCATGCATTTCATTAAAACAATATTAGATCATGCTGATTTGTAGTTAGGCAGCGGATAAAGAAGAGTCGAGACGGAGAGGGTCACGTCCTGGATGACGCCCCAACGTCGACAGTGATTATTTTCGTTCCGGTCATCAGAAGCTGTTCCAGGACTACTTTAGCGACACGCAAACCTACAACGAGAAGCACTTTCTGCGTTTCCGCGTGCATAGAGAGGTGTTCCTGGACATTATGCGCCAGCTAGTCAACTAGAGGCTTCTCCAAAATGTACCTGTATGAGCTATTTGCAAGTGCTTATCATGACCAATATATCAATAAACCGATTGATTACTTTGAAGACTTCATTACTTTTAATTTCAGAGCAATCGAAATACTATTCGCAATCTCGGAACCTCCGCATTTTGATCTAGTCAGCATTTTCCGGAAAATGCAGTGGCTGTAAAAAAAAAACTAAGACAAGCATACATTATTTAGGAATGGAACGAAAAGGTAATTCACTAGCACCGGGAGCAACTTGAGGTAATTATCAGCATCCGAGGCGAGCAACACAACTTTTTGTCCGCCACCAGCATCACACGCAGCAAACACGGTTACTTTTCGGCTCACAAATATACCTCAGAATATACTCAATAAAATTGAGTTATTGTTTAGTAAAAGCTGAAATTTTACACAATAATTGGTATTATCAAGTAGCGTGTAGTGTTTTGGAACGGTACTTTTTTTGTTCCAAATGGCTGCAAGAATAGATCAAAACATATACCAGTTTTAAAATTATGCAAAATAGATCCAGTATAAAACAAAATTTACAACACCGGTGCAGCGATGTTTTTGCGTTTGGTCTAAAAAAATAAATCCAATCCACGATTTGGATCGCCGTTGAAGATGCCCTAAGCCATTTAGTTAGCTTTGAAAAAGCGTGTTGTCAACCGGTTCAGAACAATAAGGAAGTGAAACACGATGCGTATACTACCGTTTCATTTCACTCAATTTTTTATTACAATTGTATACTATCTCTTTTTCTCTCACGGATATGTTACTCAATTTTAGTAAAAAGTGGTTTTACTCATAGATTTAGTAGATCAACTTTTTAACGAAAATTGAGTAACATTTCCGTGAGAGTAAAAGAGAAAGTATACAATTGTAATAAAAAATAGAGTAAAATGAAACGGGCCTGTAATGTTTACAAAACATAATTACAAGAGCAACATACGAAAAGGACTACTTGTTATGGACGAATCCGGGTTGAAAAAAGAAGAAGACACCGAGTGGTTACAGTTTTTAATTTTTCTTACATCATACAACAAACCGCTTTTAATTAAAATTTCATTTGAATTTTTTAGAAGCATTTTAAAATTTTCGTCCTATACTTTGACATGGGAGCTGTCAGATTTATCACCACTCGGTGTCTTCTTCTTTTTTCAAGTTGGATTCCTCTATAAACTAGGACTAAAATCAGAGACGTTTTTATAGTACAAGACAAGCAGAATGTGAAACTAAGTGAAAAAACCTAGCGAGGCACCAAACGAGCAAGGTGAAATAACAATGGAGGAATTCAGGTAACGCAAAAGTGAGGTTATACGTCGTTGATGGCGCTCGTTAAAAATGGTTTTTCAAGCTGTCTAAGCAAAGTAGTTGGCGATCAAAAGATAACAAAATCGACGATAATGCCGATACTAACCAATTCCATACAGTATGAAAAATAGCCAGAAAGTTAATAGCAATTTCAGTTTTAGATACTACGATGTTTAACCTCACTTTAGCTTTACTTGGATTCCTCAATAGGATTTTGCTGTATAGTTCATAAAGGGTATTGTATTAAATATGTTACATGTTTGCTCCCTTACAGCAAGTCATTCGAAGTGAACGCGAACTGCCCGGCTATCAAAAGAAATTACATCTGTTACAACATCTCTTGTCACAAACAGCACTCACTCTTTTTTCACCAACAAAACGTCACCACACAAAATTAGCAAACCAACGGTTAAAAGACTCTTCTTTTTGTCTTCGATGTTGATGCTTAGCATGACTGGGTTTCTATAGAGAAATCTAATTTTATAAAATAAGTACACATGGAGTGGCGTACTTTTCGACATGTCACAGCAGTTAAGTATACGTAACCGATTGAGAATGGTTTAAAAAATTAAAAACGACAACGATATAGGAAATTTGTTGGAATTTTTTAGTCGCATCGAATGCTCGTTCTGTTTACCTAACTTGGTCAATCGACGAAAAATCTCTGATTGAAAAGTTCTAGCAAAAACCTTGCATGCCGCTTTCAAATGTTGCTCGTGATGTGTATAGAGTCTTGCACCGTGACGTCATTTTGCTCTGTTTGTCAAGTTCTGAGGGTAATTTTCTGAAGCAACAATATAGAAAATTGTTGACTTACCCAATTATTTCATAACACTTTTACAGAAAAAGTGTAGTTTAACATGACAGTTACTATTTCACGGAATGCCGATTCGAATTTCCTAAGCATTGCTGTACTAGAATGTCAAATTTACTGTGGTTAAAAGATGTGATGTGCCTGGTGCAGGACAATGTTGTAGATTGCAGTGCCAACTTGTAATCACCGTGTCTCTTGATAAACAAGCTTTCTATAATACCTTATAAACCAGCGAGTAGCAGAACATTCTTCTATCGCTTAGCATTTCAATGTTAAGCTTGAAAAGAAATTAACGGCAGTTGTTTAGAGTAGTTGTGATTAGCTCTTTGGAAGAAATGCGATTGTGAAGGATTTATAAACGATAAATTTTCTCATGTGAATACCCACCAAATCAAAATCAAAGCCTTGCTAACAGTTAAGATAGGTACTACCAAAAAGCGGTAAAGGCTTTGAATATATCAATAACCAATACAAAGTTAAAGGGAACATCAACACCACATATGAAAGACAAAAAAATACTGAAACTTCATACAACAACGTAACATTGTTCAGTAGAAGTATAGTCTACAATGCAAAGTTTGAAACGTAATGTACTCTAACGGGTACAAATATTGGCTGGCCTACAAGAAAGGCACTTCAGGGTAAAGTATCTCCCCCAATGTAAATCAAGGGATAAGTACTAAGAATACCTGTCTAATTGAATCCTTCCACGTTCCGATCAGGTACTATCGTTGTTGTCGTTACAAGGTCAATTGTCCCGGGCGATGCGTGCTCGACGAGGACGGCGTTGTACGGAATACTACAGCACACAATCACCCACCTGACCCGGATCGTGTAATAGTGGATCGTTTTCGGAAAGTTTTAACTCAGCGAGCGGCATCCGAAGGAACAGATTTGCACGTTATTTATTTAGAAGAAGCAACCAACCGTCATGCGGATGCTTCTCTACTGTATACATTCTCTCAGGCGGAGTCCTGCATGAGAAAAGCTCGTCGTAAGATGCATCCGCAGGAGCCTTGTAATATGGCTGAGTTGCAAGAAATATTGGAGAGTTCGGGTTGGTTCCGGATACACTGTGGTAACAATAGGGATCAATTCTATCAAACTACCGTTAGATCGCAGGATGCAACGAGTTTGATACTGTGGCACAAACGAACTTTGGATGCGATAGGAAAAATTGACGACTTATATATAGATTGCAGTTTGCAGAACTCTGCTGGAGGATCTTCTAAGTACCATGTTTTAGTAGGTTTGACTACTCATCAAAACAATTGTATTCCGGTCATCTATTGTATCATGACGGAACGAAGCTACACGGGATTCGCCGTCATATTTGCATACGTCAGGGAACAATTGGGTGAGAACTTTGTTCCCGTTACGATATTAACCGAACCAGACGGTATTATTCAAGGCGCTTTGGAAATTAGCTTTCCGGAAGCTAATGTAAAGATTTATTGGCATCATTACACGACCGCTGTTTTGGAAAGAATGCGACAGCTCGGTATGGGACGTGAAACTATCAAGGGACATGCATGCAGTGCGTTGAAAATGATGCTAGCACTGCCACTTCTTCCTGACAACTATATGAATCTTGGACTGGACGCGTTGAAGAGATGGATGAAAGAGAAAGAGGTAAGTCCTTGTCTTATTAATTGAACTGTTGATTAGTATGTAATTCAAAATTCTTGATCTCTACAAACATTCAGGTTCTAACGGAAAAATTTGCCATTCTTTGTGACTTGGTTGAAAATTCTTGGTTGAAGTCCGTTCTAGCCAAGCGACTATCAATATTCGGTCAAACGCGGAGTACCTCCAATCTGGCAAAAACATTCCTTCGGGACCTCCGCAATCAAAATGCTTTACAGAAATGTTCAATCTGGCAAATGTTGGAAACATTGACGCATCTGGCAACCAAACAGTTTGTTAAGTTGTCAAAGAAAATAAAACGACCGGCGAGAGATCAACCGGGGAAAACCAAAAGCAAAATTAAAATTTTACAGGAAACGGTCATCATTCAGGCATCACACCAGTGGATTAGAACACCCGTCAATCTCAGAAATCCTCTACAATTTCTTCAGCTGTGCAGTCATTGTATCAATGACGCCATGATCACGGATTCGAGTCCCCATCCGATGAATGAGGGTCAATGCAGTAACGACAAAACATTGTATGGACCTACGGTTCAAGAATCAGCTACGTCTACCCATACAACTCAACAAATCACCAATGACTTATCACTGCCAATGGATCCTCCACCGTTGGCATTTTTCCCGAATATAAGGCAAGCTGAAACCAATGCTCAATTCTGTTACAGTCAAACAGAACCTCCGCCACTGGTGCCATTTACAACTAGACAGCAACGAGTCAAAGATAGCTAATGAAGAAGTAATTTTTTCATTGGAATAAATATCAAATCAAAGTTATATAATGGCTGATTGTTCCTTTTTTTCTACACATCGAATACCCATCTCAATTGTCTTCCGTTTTTCCTAAACTGGTGACCGGTCATAATTTATCTAAGGGCGGTTTCTAATTCATAAATTCGGCATATTTTTATTTTTATTGACTTAATGTTGTACTTAATTAATTTTTAATTTTACAAAGTTACGCCAATGCTCTGATATTGTGTGCAAAATTAAGATTAAAAAAAATCTACTAACAGAGGGCCCGAAGAAGGTGATATCGACCTCGGAAATGAATAATACAAAATAAGCATACCAACCATATTTCGTATAATCCAGATTATTGCTCAGTCTTATTGATTTCCATCAAAGTTTGCAGATGGTTCTGCTGTGCACGTTTCATTTTATACGTCCTCTTGACGGGGGGTCTTCTTTTACGCGTCGTAAGCCTTCTTATGTGTTCCTCTAGCGCCGGTTGTATCTCGATCTGTAAGGAAAACAATGCTTGATTAAACTGTTCTTGAATTTGTTTTGACGTAGGACTACGTCTGTGCTTTCAATACTGGGGTACAGGTTGCGAGTGCGATAAATTGAAGTGGCGCAAATTGACACAATTCTGAAAAAAGACGGTCAAAAACGTCAAAAACATTTTCACCCTTTTGTTATCATTTTATCGACTAGGTGTCTTCAGAAGAGTTGCTCAAAATGTTGTCACGCATCTTTTTAAAAAACACGCCTAACCTTTCATAAGGGCTTACCTACAGTTTCAAATTCTAACTTTTTCCAGCTACGAGATAACGGGTTATTGTCTTCGACAAAGTTGTAGAACAAGTAATTTTAAGAAAAAATGCTGAAGACACTAAGTTTCTAGAGCCTAACGTTAAAGTGATATAATTGGTTTTCTTGCAGCACTACCATAAAACCGGTTTTTTGAGATAATTAGTACTTTGTTCAAATTTGACGATTTCAATATGTTCTAAGAAATTGTAGTGATTATTTAACCTGTACTATTTCAAATTTAGGTTTTACTTGGTACCCTTCAGTACCCAACGCTGAAAATTTCAAGAATACTGGTTCATGAGATGATCTTTCAAATACAACCTGTTTTAGACCCCGCCAGTACCCACCCACCCTTTTTAAGGCGGTTGATTATGACGTCATACAAACACTTGAATCACCATATATCAAAATGTGGTCACCATAGAGCTTTAGTGTTGAGCAAAAATGTGTATTTTAATAATCACTACAATTTCTTAGAACATATTGAAATCGTCAAATTTGAACAAAGTACTAATTATCTCAAAAAACGGTTTTTAAGGTAGTGCTGAAAGAACACCAATTATATCTCCTTAACGTTAGGCTCTAGAAACTTAGTGTCTTCAGCATTTTTTCTTAAAATTACTTGTTCTACAACTTTTTTGAAGACAATAACCCGTTATCTCGTAGCTGGAAAAAGTTAGAATTTGAAACTGTAGTTAAGCCCTTATGAAAGGTTAGGCATGTTTTTTAAAAAGATGCGTGATAACATTTTGAGCAACTCTTCTGAAGACACCTAGTCGATAAAATGATGACAAAAGGGTGAACATGTTTTTGACCATCTTTTTTCAGAATTGTGCCAATGTGCGGCGTGAAATATGTTTAGATTTTGAACGTAATAAACGTAATTTCGCATTCTCTGCAATTTTTTTTTAGTAAGTTCGTTTATTTGTTAGGTTCAGGCGTGTGTAACACTTTACGGAACCGATATTCAATATTGTTATTTTCAATGTATAATTTTTCAATTTTAGTATAATGGGGTGCCAATTACTCGTGGCTAGCTCGAGGTTAACATTATCCCTTGGAAGGGGCTAGGCAGGTCACTTATTGAAGGTTTTATTTGCTGCTCATGGTTGCGACATCTACCAAATCCACGGTCCCTGTAGTCCCTTTCAGGTACTAAGCCGCAGATGGGTGACCACTGCTTGCTAGGCAGGTACAAGTAGCACGGAAACAAAAGGATAGTATAACTGAGACACAATGGCAGGGAATTTACTAGGCTGGAGGAGCGGGTGTGATGACATTACACTCTTAGATCAGACAAACAAAGGAATTCGTAAATCGCTTGCATGTAGGGGAGATCACGCATTCCCAAAACATCTCTTACCTAGCGGGAGGGTTGTCTACCTCGGGCCACTAGGGTATCCAATAGTCGTGCTCTGAAGGCATCATTATCCGGGCAATCGATGTCATCATAACCGATTCCGCACCTACATAATTGCTATCCACGAGGTTAATTCTGTACAGATGTGCGTCTAGCGAGTTGTGGTTGGACAAAACTCTTGACATCAAACGAATGAAACCGCGACTTACATCCAGACCTGTGAACCACGATCTCGAAGAAACATTTGGAATAATGGAATGTAACCACCGCCCAAGAGAATTACTTGTCCAATCGTTTTTCCAACTTTGAAGAGAACTCTGACGTAATAATGGAAAAAAAACATCATGTGAAATTCTTCTTTCAAAAATCTCGCCTTCTTTTGCGCCCACCTTTGCTAGAGAGTCCGCCTTCTCATTGCCTGGAATTGAGCAATGTGAGGGGACCCATGCAAAGGCAATTCTAAATGATCTTTCGACCAACGCACCCTTATTTTTGAAAGAAAGTAAGATGAGTGCCTCACTGTTTTCATCGGCTAGAGGGCCTCAATAGAACTGAGACTATCCGAGAAGATGAAATAATGGTCTATGGGCATGTCGGAAATTATCCCCAATGCGAAATTGATTTCTGCCAGCTCAGCAACATATACGGAACAAGGTTCCTGAAGTTTCCGGAAGGCAGATGAATATTCAGTGGAAACACCGAATCCAGTGGATCCATCAATGCGCGACCCACAAGTGAAAATTCTTCTATTGCAATTGACATGTTGGTACTTTTTAATAAAAATATGGGGAATTAAAATAGGTCGAAGTTGATCTGGAACTCTTTGAATAGCCTGTTTCATGGAGAGATCATAGTCAATGGACGAAATGTGATAAGGGAAGCGGACACTAGGAGAATTATAGCATGGAAGACTAATATCAGATGACATATAGTTAATATAGATTCGTAAGAACCTAGACTGGGTACTCAATTCGAGCAGTTCTTCGAAGTTTTCAATCACAAGGTTGTTACTGATTCCACACTTGATCAGTATTCTAGATGAGAGCTCCCAGAAGCGGTTCTGTAAGGGTTTTACTCCTGCCAGAACCTCCAGGCTCATATTATGCGTTGAATGCATACAGTTCTCTTTACTAAATTTACTAAATGCACAGTATTTTCCTACCACAGATTTAAAATCTAAGTAAGAGAGGTCTATATGCAGCAGTAAACGATATATAACGGGCAGCCAACTTTAGGTATGAACGATATGGGCCACATCATCGCTAATGCGTGCCGAAAATGCATTAACTAGCAACATTAGCATGGTCAATTACCAGTCATTAGCATATATTTAATTTCAATTAACTGCTAATGACTTGCTAATGTAACGCTTGTATTGCTGGCTAATGCATTGTCGCACCATATTAGCAAAGATTTGTATGGGCCATAAGACAGTTCCAAAGATGACCGATCAAACATGAAGCATTGAAAATCCGTCCTTTTTAAGACACCTAATTAGATTACCCCAATTAAAGAGTTTATTCGACTGGAATTTATCCAACATATCGTTCCAAATTCTTGTGCCCATGCGCTGAACTGGCCGGCTTGACGTACCGCAAGGGCTCAGTAGGGATTCTTTGCCAAGACCCGAAGCTAAGAGTCAGTTCCATTGTGGTTATATCACATAAATAAGTTTTTCCACAGTACATTTTAACATGAAAAATATTAAAGACTAAATTGGTTTTTCAGAACTTCAGCATGGAGACGCTGGTTGGCGTAGCCTGGGCAATGATGTCAATTTGACAATAACGAAGTGAGTGACTGCGACTGAAGATCGTGTTCAAGCAGGGTATATTTTCCATTCTCATTTAATTTATGATTTCAGCACGCTTTGGGACATCTTTGCAGTTTAAATTACTTTTGCATTTCAGAGTATGGAGCAGCATGACAATTTAATGCTTGTAATGTTCAATTTGTTTTTCGGCATTTCAGCATAACATTTTCATTAAAAAAAACTATTTCTGAACTTTAACTAGTATTTCTAAAAGTCTGGCATCCCGCATAAACAATAACCATAAAAAGTGCCTAACCACCAATTCGGGGTATCATCCCAACTGTAAGTGGTATGGTAATACCATCTATAATATCGTTCCTATATGGTACATGTTTATTAGGGATGTGATTATAAGCAGTATAGGATTATATATATTTGATATGTGTTTAGTGGTATTATGATAAGATATTCCAATTAAGGTCTGTATCCGCAATAATCCGGACACCTCAAAACATGAATAAAACATAAATTTCGCATTATATTCCCAAGTAACCACGAGGCTATAATAGCATGCATATATAGGGCATATGCATTACGTCTAGTGCTCATAGAAGTTGTATTAATGCTGAAATGGGCCCCACTAAGATCGAACTTATGCTATATATTTTGTTATGCCATACAACATTGCTAAAGTAGCATTATTGCATTGGTAATGCATCACTACATTCTTAAAGCTAGTCTAACGCTTCATTACTTGACAAATGTTGAATAAATGCGATCCCGCATTAATGATGTCGAATAAATGCGATCCCGCATTAATGATCTTGAATAAGTGCAATAATATAATGCTTGTGGTTACTTGGGTTTCCGTCGTAGTTGTTTATTTCAGATTCATGGGATGTGTTTTAACAATTCGTGAAGACAAAACATAGTTATTTGGTATTTGCATAAAATTTTCGAACTTTGCGCTTAACTCCGTCCATTAGGGTTTGTACAGACTCTTCAGAAATCGTAGAAGCCGTCTTTGTCCAAATTTACTGGAAGTGTTTGATGTCTTTGATTCCTTGCTTCTTTCCAGAAAACTTCCGCTTCATCAGAGCCCAATATCTCTCGATTGGTCGTAGCTCTGGGCAATTTGGCGGGTTTGAGGTTTTTGGTACAATGTTCACTTGATTTGCTTGGTACCACTCCATCACAGTTTTAGCATAGTGGCATGATGCCAAATCGGGCCAGAACAAAGGTTTTTCTTTGTTACTTTTGATGAAGGGTAGCAATCGCTTCTGCAGACACTCTTTCTGATAGATCTCCTTGTTGATTGTGCCTGTAGTGGCGAAAGATTTACTCTTTTTGCCACACGTGCAAATTGCTTGCCACACAAGGTATTTCTTGGGAAATTTCGATGCCTTCTTCGTTCTGAAATGCTCAGCTGTAGCATTTCTGGCCATAGCAGAATAAAAAGCCAGCCCTGGAAGCTGCTTGAAATCCTCCAGGACATAAGTTTCATCGTCCATAACAACGCATGAAAACTTCGTCAAATATTCGCAGTACAAACGTCGAGCCCGTGATTTTGCTGCCAAGTTCTGTTTGTCGTTGCGATTTGGAACTGTTTTTACTTTATACGACTTAAGTCCCAAACGTTATTTTGATTTTTGGACAAAACCAGGCGACATCCCTATTTTACGAGCCACCGTTCGAATGGAGAGATTTGGGTTTTTCGTTAATATTCTTTTCACCTTTCGGTCCATGACAGGATCAGCGCGTCCAATGTTTTTGTCACTTCTCGGTTTCCTCTCCACCGTCAAACGTTCCGAAAATGATTTGAGCACATCGTGAACAGTGAATTTAGGCAAATCCAATGTTTTTGCAAGGTCCCGTATTGACAAGTCAGGATTTGCCGTACGCCCATACAAAATTCGCTCGCGCACTTGTTTTGCTTTCGTCGCCATCTTGAATACTAAACATCAATCATAGTATTTTTCATCATAGACTCTCAGCTATACCACAGTGAAATTTTTCATTCCTACGTGCAATATTTCAAAAGTTACAATGATTTGAAGGTGTCCGGATTAATGTGGATACAGACCTTATTTAAGACATCATCGAACCAGACTCTTCGATCACTAAAACTGCTTTCTTCGACCCATAGAATAGTCTTTTGATTCTTAAGAAAATAAAACAAATCACATTTAATATATTTTCATTGAAATTCTATCTTTGTTGAAAGGATTGCTCAACCCTGCTTTTCAGCTTTTCCAGGACTATTAAGATTTTAATACATATCCAACTTTTATTTTGCAGTAACAATCCAGTGGCTGTCAGTTATGTTTTTCAAATACATATATTATACTCTATTACGAACATATCATACGAACATTCATTAAAAAAGGGTAAGGGGAGAATACAGTGTGCCAGACGAAGTGTAAGCTGGATGAGGAATTCGTGGTTATCTGGCCCAAGTCATGGATGACAATTATGCTTGGGACAAACATACAACGTACAGCGTTGTACGAACTGTCAAATACTTTAATCCAGTACTAAAAAACAGTAACTAGACTAAAGGCTGCTTGTTGTAAGGAGTGTATCGAAAATAAGCTATTCACAAACTTTCTTTCAAATTATGTTGAAAACCGATATTTTATTCATACAAAAAATTGATCCTTTATTGTAGGAGGTTAAACTTGAACATAATGAAGACCGGATGAAATTTAAGTTATTCCTTCACGAATTTTCGAACTTTGGATCGAATGCTCTTCATCAAGTTCCGGACAAGTGTTGCATCGCATTTTTTGGACGCTTGAGCCCAAATTTTTTTGAACTCCTGCATGTTCCCAGCTGCCTTACCAGTCTTCTTGAAGACCCTCTTCACGATTGCCCAGTAACGTTCGATGGGTCGAAGCTGAGGGCAATTTGGTGTATTGATATTTTTCTCAACGAAATCTATACCCTTTTCCGCAAGCCAATTGAGAGTGGTTTTGGCATAGTGAGCCGACGCTAAATCCGGCCAAAACAGTGGAGGTGTACTATGCTTCTTATATAAAGGCAACAATCTCTTCTGGAGACACTCAGATCGATAGATTTCCGCATTTATAGTTCCGGTAGTGTAAAAAATGGTTGACTTCAAACCACAGGAACATATTGCTTGCCATACCAGTCCCATTCGACCGAATTTCTCCACTTGAATCGACCTGTCCGCATCGCTCACATGCTCCCCAACGACGGCAGTAAAGTATTGTGGACCTGGAAGGGTTTTTGAGTCCTCCTTTACATAGGTCTCATCGTCCATCAAAACATCCGGACGCTGCAAAAGACGCGAATACAATTTCCGGGCCCTTGTTGCTGCTCGCTTCTTCTGTTCTGCACTTTGTTTCGAGATTTTCTGCTTCTTGTAGGTCTTCAGGTGGTTTCGCCTCTTGATACGCTGGATCATTCCGACACTCGTTCCTGCTTTTTTGGCCAAATCACGTATTGACATTGATTTGTTCTTCATGATTAGAGATACCACTTTCTGCTCCAGTTTCGGGTTGGAAGAACCGGGTTTTCTGCCTCTTCCTGGTAGCTCATCCAAAGAATAGTGTTCCCCAAACTTATTAATGATGGTTTTAACACTCGCATGATGAATTCCAAACCGCTTCGCCAATTTTCGCATAGTAATACCCTTCTCACTTAGCCATGTGTCCAGAACCTTAATTTTCACTTCCTTTTCAATACGCGACATTTTGAAAACGTAAAATTTGAACCGCACAAACAAGTAAACAAAAGAAAGCTGACAGTCAAACGCACAGCATGCAGTGTTCAGAGCATGAAAAACCATCACAAATACATACGTACAACGCAAATGTATGTGGATAGCTTATATTCGATACACTCCTTATGACTGTCCCAGGCATTATACCTTCCTTGATGGAAATCATCAGATCGAGATCAGCGAAGGTCTAGTTATCTTCCGACAGTCTACAGTGAGTTTGCTAACCCTATTTTTAACAAATCACCAGACGAAAATCTTAATGTGTATTGTTTACTGTTCATTTCCTGCAATAAGAGCGTTTCGTTGAAAGGAGATTCTCTAACTTTTCCGTGGGTTTCGTGCTTCTTATGGGTCCACACCACGGTTTTTGGCCCTTCATATAACGGAATAGTGAGGATTACAGGTATGTACAGTGGTGCCGACTGGGGTATAAGTGACCATAGAAAAGATCGGGTAACCAACCATGGTTGGCCCTTGGTCATGTGCTGACAGGAAAGGGGGGCTAATCTCTTTAAAGGGTGCAGTCTTTCTGAGCTTTTGTTATCCATGTCTTCAGCGGCTGATCATCGATATCGTGCAACCGTGGGAATCGAAACAGTACTGTGCACGATGGTAGTTCGCGCTCAACTTCCGTGTCGACTAGATGCATTGTGCCTCTGTCGTCTGCAGAAGCCTTTTTGCCAGATTTTTTTCCGATTGATTTCGAAGTATAAAAGTGCGAATTCGGGAGGAGTGATCGATTGTAGTGTGTTTCCTGGCGCGTTTCTATGCTACCTCGTACAGATGTCCGCGATAAAACGCCGCGAAGACACATTTCGCATTGACTATGCGAATGTGCCGAAGAATGTATCGTTCGAGAAGCGTGAGGATTCAATACAGCCGCAACACCGCAGTCGCGTTTGTCAAAGCCACTAACCTCGAAGTGGCAAAGAAGGTCGTCGAGGTAAATGACAACAAACACGAGCTAACAGTTGACGGGAATTCGTACAAACTACGTTTGGTAATGGAGGATGGAGCTGTAGTGGTGAGGCTTCATAATCTGTCCGAAGATGTAACGAACGAGAGGATTACGACATTTCTCAGCACGTACGGCGAGATACTATCGATTCGAGCAGAGCTCTCGGACGAAAACCACTACTTTCCTGGATTACCGGTATACGTATCGTACGGATGACGATCAAAAAAGGAATTTCAAAAACTGCCGGTACTGTGGCGAGTACATACATAATGGTATCTAGTGTGTGATGAACAAAAAGCTGCTGGTCCAAAAACTGGGGACAACCAAATGCCACGTCGCCCGCTCGACCCCAAGGTTTCGGGTCAAAAGCCATCATTACCGAAGCAACGTACGTCTTCCCGCAACACATCGAAACCAGTGGCATCCAGCAGTATGCCGTCTTCTGTTGGTGTGCAGACTAACGAGGAGGTCGTCCTAGATGGGTTTCTAAAACCTGCAGACGTACAGGAAGAAGAGAGTGACAACAACACATGGACAAGAGTGACGCGAAAGGCGTCTTCGCAACACAAAACCGACTCATCAACGTCCAGCCGGCGTTCACAAAGACCAACAGGCAAAAAAATGCGTTTTGGTGATGGAAAGGCACCATGCAACAAAGATGCCAATTTATAAATAAGCAGTCCTCTATAAGCAGTCCCACCTATAACATTGCGACCATCATAAACAACATTACGAACACGACAAAACTTGACGCACTTCGCAAACTTATCCGAACGATAAAGCTTGACATCGTTTTTCTTCAGGAAGTGGAAAACGAGCAGCTGACTCTCCCTGGCTTCAAAGTCATCGCCAACGTTGACCATGCGAGAAAAGGAACTGCCATTGCCCTGAAAAACCACATACAATTTGCTCATGAGGAGAGGAGTCTAGATGGCCGCCTAATCGCCGTGCACGTTCATGTCGAATTTCGCTCGTTGGGCTATCTTTACTCTGAGAAAAATTCTATCGTTATGCGGACAATTGAATCATGGTCAAGATGACCATTGTAACAGTTAGTGCTCAACTTCCGAGTAGAACACATGCGTTTTTTCTGCCGTGAAGTCGAATACAAGCTAGTACCAGTGCCAACTGTGTGATTTTTTCTCCCTGTTCATCGCTGAGCCGTTCCGTGTCGCAGTGCGTCCAAACGACTTCGCGATGGGCCGTCGGGAAAATACTTTTCGAATTGATCGAACTCTGGAAGATGGAGCAGTGGAGGTGAGGCTGCACGATTTGTCCGAGGACGTGTCGGATCGAAAAATTGCCGACTTTCTGGGAAAGTACGGCGATGTCAACGCAATTCGAGAGCAACGATGCGGAGCCGATACTGATTTCCCCGGGATTTCAACGGGTGTTCGTATTGCCAAAATTAAGGTCAAACAAAACATTGAGTCGTGGCGCACCATCGACGTTGAAGTGACGAATGTATCGTACTTCGGGCAGCTGCAAACATGCAGACACTGCCGTCGGTGCTACCTGCGTGCAGAATAAAAAACTGCTCGTTCAAAAATCGTACGCCTTCGAAAAAAACGAGTCAAATCGACCATACTCCCAAACAAACCAACACAAACTCAAACCAAATCGCTCCCAGTGCGAACCAAACGAAGCAAACTCAGATTCAAGCCACCCGAACCATGCCGCCACCGAAACAAATTCCTCACCGCCAGCAACAGAAGCTGATGCCACCAATTGTCCTGACCGAACAAAATTTCCCCCCGTTAGCCACTATCTCGGCTTCGACTCAACCATCGGACAGCGGGTTGTTGACCCCCTTTACAGGTCATCAGCCCCCTGCTAGCGGCGGAGTGGATCGCAAAACTTCTAGTGGAAAGTCCGATGGTAACGAAACAGACTCGTCTGTCGGTTCAACCAGCTCCAGAAGACAGCTCCGCAACCGACCACCAGGCAAGAAGGCTCGCGTGGAGAACGATCCTAACGACAAGCGAGACGGGAGTAATGAAATGTCCTAATGGCTGAGCTCTCCAGTTACAACATAGCTTCTATAAACATTAACAATATAACGAACGCAACGAAAATTGACGCTCTCCGGACCTTTATTCGATCGCTGGAACTAGATGTTGTTTTCCTCCAGGAGGTGGAGAATGAGCAGCTCTCCCTTCCGGGTTTCAACGTTGTCTGCAATGTGGACCAGGCAAGGAGGGGAACGGCGATCGCGCTAAAGGACCACATACAATTCTCGCATGTGGAGAAGAGCTTGGATGGCCGCCTGATAGCCTTAAGGGTGCAAAACACGACTCTGTGTAATGTTTACGCGCCGTCGGGGACAGTTTTGCGCGCGGAAAGAGAACGTTTTTTCAACGGCACGATCGCATATTACCTTCGTTTCAACACGCAACACGTCATCCTCGCTGGTGATTTTAACTGCGTCCGTGCGACTCAACTGGCGCAAACAATAGCCCCGCTCTCCAGGCGACCATACGGCAGCTGCAGCTTCACGATATCTGGCTAAAACTGTGCCCCACAATCCCCGCACCCACGTACATTACACACAATGCGGCAACCAGGCTCGATCGCATATACATCAGCACTGGGCTTTGCGCACAACTCCGAAGTGCTGCAACACATGTGTGTTCCTTTACGGACCACAAAGCTCTAACAACGCGAATCTGTCTTCCCCACCTTGGCCGCGAACAAGGACGCGGTTTCTGGTCCCTCCGCCCTCACCTTTTAACTGCCGAAAACATAGAGGAGTTCCGTGTTCGGTGGCAGTGTTGGACCCGCCAGTGGAGAAATTTCCCCAACTGGATGGCATGGTGGCTCACATGAGCGAAACGAAAAATAAAATCTTTTTTCCGTTGGAAGTCCCGTGAAACTTTCGTCGCCTACAGCGCAGAATACCAGCGCAGAATACCAGCGCCTGTACACGCAGCTACGGCTAGCGTATGATGGATATTACCAGAATCCCACCGTGTTGGCTACCATCAATCGCGTCAAAGCGCAAATGCTTACGCTACAGCGACAGTTCACGCAAAACTTTATGCGGCTCAATGAGACTTTCTTTGCGGGAGAAAAAATGTCAACATTCTAGTTGGGTGATATGAGGCGGAAAAAAACAACGATAACAGAAATGCAGAACGAACGAGGAGAACAAATTCAGGACTCTCTAAAAGTAGAGCAGCACGTGGTCCGATACTTCAGAGATCTGTATTCAGCGGGAGAGACGAGACAGGTGGAGGGAGAACGTTTCGAAAACGAGAGAGTTGTACCCGAGAACGATGAAGCAAACGCTGCTCTTATGGCAGAGATCAGCGTAGACGAGTTACGAAATGCCATCCGAACGTCGCAAAAACGAAAATCACCGGGCAGCGACGGGTTACCGGTTGAATTCTATCTACGAACATTTGACGTCATATACAGGGAACTCTACTTTGTTATTAAAGAAGCCATGACGAATGAGTTTCCTTCGGAATTCACCGATGGCACAATTGTGCTCGTCAAAAAGAGAGGTGGAGACGGGACAGCAAGAGCATATCGCCCGATCAGCCTGCTCAACGTTGACTTCAAAATACTCAGCCGTGTGATGAAGGCCCGTTTGGAGAGTCTAATGCGGAGCCATCAAATTCTGAGCAACGCACAAAAATGTGGCAACAACGACCGCTCTATTTTCCAAGCTACACTCTCTCTCTCAAGGATCGTGTCGCCCAGCTAATCGCGAGAAGGCAGAGAGGGAAGATGATATCGTACGACCTCGACCACGCGTTCGATCGGGTCTCTCATGAGTACCTACATCGATCCCTTCGTTTGCTGGGTATCAACCAAGATTTCGTCAGCTGGCTCTCCCGGGTAGCTGATAACTCTTCATCACGCCTGCTTGTGAATGGGCACCTTTCGCAGCCGTTTCGCATTGAACGATAAACCGCCTGAAGGGAGAGATGCTCGCTCTGCAGAGACGGTTCACGCAAAGAAAAGGACAACGATAGCTCGTTTGGACGGCGACCAAGGGGAGATATTTGAAGACACGCAAGCAAGACCACGTTAACCAATATTTCTCTGAATTGTACTCGGAGCCTGCTGATGAAGCAGCACAACACGCAGAATTTCAGTGCGACCAGCTGATCCCAGAAAATGATACAGTAAACGCAGCAGCAGCATGTATAGACGAGATCAGCACAACGATAATTTGGATGGCGATCGAGATGAGCGCTTCCAAAATATCGCCGGGCCAGATGGGATTGCAAAAAAAGCTTTATCTTCGCACTTTCGATGTCATACATCGAAAGCTCAACCTCCTGCTAAATGAAGCACTAGCATATGATTTTCCATCGGAATTTGTAAACGGTATTATTGTGTTGATGAAAGAGTAGGGAAATGGTAACACTGTTGGCTCGTATCGCCCAATCTCTCTTCTCAACTTTGATTATACGCTGCTCTCTCGAATTCTGAAGACGCGCCTGGAAGCTCTCATGTCAACATCTCGCATCATCAGCAACACTAAAAAGTGATCCAACGCACACAACAATATTGTTCAGAGCACGCTGGTTCTAAAGGACAGGATGGCTGACTGACGGCGCGTAAACAGGTTGGTAAGCTGATAGTGCGCTCCCTCGATATAAACATGGGGACATTTTCGTGGAGAAGGCACCCAGCCCGTGTCCCAATGCGGCAATTAACAACACCACGCAAACAAGCAGGATTAAATCGATAGCTGCCAGCGCTGAAGTCAACAACGCTGCTGATCAATCGGGCATCGAGCGGCTACTTTTTACCAGAGCTGTGGCATCACCAACGAGCCGGGCACCGGCATTGTAGTGCTGGGCAAAATACGTCAACACGAGACTGTATAGTTTCCGATCAATGTGAAAATGTGCAAGCTGAGGATCAGGGGCGTTTCTTCAACTACAGCATCCTGAGTGTACACTACCAAGACGAAGGGAGACCCCATGACTATAAAGAAGCGTTCTACGCGCAGCTAGAGCAGGTGTATGATGAATGCCAGCGACGGGACGTTAAAGTCGTCATTGGCGGCATGAACGCTCAGGTAGGATGGGAGGCGATGTACAGACCGGTAATTGGGCCGAACAGCCTGCATACCGTGGTTCATTAGTCCGAAGAATCTTCTTTCCCTGCAAAGACATCCACAAAGTCACTTGGAGATCACCTGACCAACGAACAGAGAATCAAATCGACCATGTTCTAATCGACGATAAATTCTTCTTCGAAATCATCAACGTTTGCACCTAACGCAGTGCGAATATAGACTCGGACCACTACCTAGTTGCAGTATGTATGCGCTCAAAACTTTCGACGGTGTACAACACGCGTCGAATTCGGACGTCGCGACCTAACATTGGGCTACTAAGAGAAACCGTAGTTTCCCAGGAATACATGCAACAGCAAGAAGCAGCTCTACCAACGGAAGAGCAGCTTGGTGCAGCTACTCTTGTGGATGGCTGGAGAAATATTCTAACCGCCAGTTAGCACTGCAACAGCGGCACTAGGTCGAAAAAATAACAGGGGACATGCACATAATCGAAAAAATAACAGGGGATCAAGATTTGGAAGAAAGAGCATTTACCGGAAGATTGGATGGAAGATATCGTGTGTCCTATCTATAAAAAGTGTGACATGCTGGATTGCTGCAACTGTCGTGCAAACACGCAAATGAGCAGCGCTTACAAGTTGCTCCCCCAAATTCTATACCGCCGTCTGTCACCAATTGCAAAGGAGTTCGTGGGGCAATACCAAGCGGGATTCATGGGTGTCCGCGCAAATAAGGACCAGATTTTCGCGATTCAGCAAGTGCTGCAGAAATGTCGCAAATATAACGTGCCCACAGATCATCTTTTCGAGATCGAGACCAGCTATGGCATATCATGCAGGAATATGGATTTCCAGAAAAACTGACGCGGTTGGCCAAAGCAACGATGGATCGAGTGATGTGTGTCATCCGAGTCTCAGGGGCGGAGTGCAAATGGAGGACGGAACGTGGAGAAGGCGAATGAACCACGAATTTCATCAATTGCTGGGAGAACCTCCTTTCCTCCACACCGCTAAAATCGGTCGACTACGGTGAGCTGGGCATACCGTAAGAATGACGGACGACAGCCAAGTTAAAATGATTCTCGATAACGATATGACAGGCAAAAGAAAAAGAGGCGTGCAACGAGCAAAGTGTAGCATCAAGTAGAAGGCGACATGCGGACCCTTCGCAGACTGGCAAGAGGCTGGCGAAGTACAGCCATGGACCGAATACCGTGACATGCCCTATTACCGTTAGGTTAGTGACGCTGCATGTTAAAACTCGTTTCAAAAAGAACGAATTCACAACGATTTTTATTTCTTCGAGCTTCATTTGATTATGTATGGTATACATTATGAAGAAAAAATATGATTTACGTTGCTTTGTGAAACTGAAACATAAAAAATATATTAATAGTTCAATACCAGAATTTGCCTGATTCCGTGCACTTCATGCATAGAGTTCCATATACCGCGCACAAGAGAGCCTAATTCCGTGGTAATGTTTATTCTTATAAATCATATAAAATTTTAAAATAAAAATGCTTATCATTCTGGCGATAGTCAAAGCAAAGTTTTCAGAACATTATTCATCGAAAAAGTATGTAAATATAGAACATTAATTTAAAATTTCCCTCTATCCCCTTCACTTCTGCTTCCCTAGTAGCACACTTGTTGCTATTCGGTTGGGATAACATAAATGTTGCGTGTGTTAGTCATAATCAAGTGGCTGCAACTAGTTTTGACCGTAGTGTGCTACTTGGGTGCTTCTGTTAAAGAATATAAATAAAGGGTTGTCCCACACCAAATTGCATCACGGAAAAAAACGCTGTAGAAAATTACCTACTTGACCGATTCTTTTCAAACTTTCAGACAATAAAATATAACCCGTTAATAAGCTTTTGGCATATTTATTTCATTCAACTTCAATACCATAACCGTACGCTCGCACCTTACGTTAACTCCACTCATTAGGTTCTGTGCAACATCTGGCTGCAGCTTCTTCTGTACGGAAACCCTCTTTTACTTCATATATTCCTCAGATTTGACCTCCTTGTGATGCTTCCGTAGTGCCTGCTTCATAATAGCCCAGTATTTTTCGATGGGCCTTAGTTACGGTGCGTTTGGGGGGTTCATGTCCAGAAGATCGTAGGGCCCTCGTGTTGCTTCAACAGAGGAAGCAGACGCTTCTGTAGACACTCCTTGAGGAAGATCTTCCTGTGTAGTTTTGTATTTTTTGGCAAACTCTGAAAGTTTCTGCTTCCTTACTTCCTCCGGAACATCAAACGTGTGCTGGGCGGTGAAGAACAGTAGCCCCGGAAGTCCGCCTTGACGTAAGTCTCATCATCCATGATGAGACAATGAGGCTTCGTCAGCATCTGGGTGTACAGTTTCCGGGCCCGTGACTTTCCTACCGTATTTTGCCGTTCGTCACGATTTTGAGCCTTCTGCACTTTGTACGTATGCAGTCCCTCCCGGTCCTTGGCTCTCTGAACGAAAGACTTGGACAGATTCAACTTTTTGGCCACATCCCTGACCGAAACATTGGGATTCCGCTTAAACGCTTTCACGACACGCTTGTGATCCTGATCACTAATAGAACATCCATTCTTACCGCATTTTCCCTTCCGTTCGATGCTCAGAGTTTTGTAGTAACGTTTAATCACAAGACTCACCGTTGACTGCACGATTCCGAGTTGTTTTCCGACGTCCCGAGATAGTTGAGGATATTCCTGGTGCTTGCGCAAAATCAATCTGCGACGTTGCTTTCGGATGACGCCATTTTTTCAAATTTTCGAAAAACTGACAGCGATAACAATACAACAAAAAACACTCTAAACTACTTCTACCCAAGTTTGCAAGACAAAATACCCAATGGGTTATTTATACAGCGCTTTTTTTTTTCGTGTTGCAATTTGATGTGGGACATCCTATATTCAAGATTTGCTCTGGATGTCTCATCAGTTCCTCCAAATGACTTGCTTTAATAAATGAAGAAACTGCTTGAACCATCGTCTCACTTGTTGCTCAGTCACAATGGTTCTGTTCTTAGACAACGTGCTTGGCACCAACAATCAATATGCAACTAGTGATTTGAAATTGGTTCACTGTTGTAGAACCCCTTGGTTCGAAGTACACCTTTGATTTGCTGTGTTATTTTGACAGAATATTTGAGAGTGTGTTAGTGTGAGTTCATTATTAGGGGTGCATTATTAAGCTTGGGACCGATGTGCTAGTACTGACTGAGCCAAGAAAAAAAATCGTATTTGTTCGGGACCTACTGGTCTTAGAGTTAGTCTATGTTGGCACTCTTCGCGAAATGGTGGGATAGCGTTTCAAGAACTTGGTTTCAGGTACTCCATTCCTGAAAGATTCTTGATTTTCATCTGTCTTAGGTACTGAGCTACATTAGCTCAAAGGCGTTGGGTGTTTACAGAGAATCCCGCTTTGGCCATGTCAATAATTCGTTTGACAATACGATTCTCATCCTCAAAACTGAGAACTGTCGGAGTTCCAAGATAATTTGTGTCCCGGGTCTTGGTTTTATCGCGGATTGTGCTTTCCGATATACTAAACATCCGAGAGGCAGCACGTATGGTGGCTCCACTTCATACAAGGTCTAAAGCGTTGTGCAATCGATCCAAAGTGTACTGAATTCGTTTTTCCAGAGCCATTCGGGAACAGAAACTCAAACACGGAATTAGGAAATCATGAATTTGAGATGCCGTTTATCCGCGGTTAAAATGTTCAAAAACAGTAATAATGAATTTTGTGTAAAATCAATTATCCATACCTGCAGCAACACAATCCATTCGTTTTCACTTTTATTTTACATGATTTTCACTGAAACCAAACTTTTTTCACGTCCATAACAACGCAGCTAAGCCTGAGCTTAAAAAATTGCAGATCATGACAAGGATTTTTATTTTATTTTTTAATTCGTGCGTGTTTGACTAGATGTCCAAATGGTGATGCCTTAGTGAAGTAGGCTATACTTTCTAACATTAGCGGTAATCATTGGTAAAATAATTGATCAAGATCTCAAAATATTCGTTATTTTATGTTAGAAGCACGGTGTTAGGCGCTGCGCCAAATTAGGGCAGGTCACGGTAGAATGGAGACAACTTCTGTGTACAGCAGATGCCTTGGTCTGATTGGTAAGTATGGTACGGCATATCAAAGAGAAATTTTAAAAATGGCGACCGTCACCGGATATTGAAACCAATGAAACCAACTTCCTTTGAACCCTTTGAACATTTAAGCGATCTAGGTTTCACATTGCTACGTAGTCCAACGTCACCTTTGCATACAACTCAATGGGGCTGTCCCTTGTAGTTTTATCTCTTCGCGCGTCTCGTTGCAGGGAATTCCTATTTTTATTCGTGACGGAATTCATCTTTGACGTGAATCGAGGAACGCTAACAAAGGTGTCATGCAAGATTATGTCTTCCGAAACAATCGCAACTCGGCAAATAGCGAGTTTGATTGAATTGATGTTATGGTTTCTTTGGAACTATACTATCGATGCAATCTAGAAACCATTTGGAAATATAGACATAGGTCACATGATCCTTTATTAGTTCCATCGCTTCGCTATTCATCCTGTTCCAAAACAAGGGATTGACGCAGAAGTTGCTTGGTATGTGATGTTTGTTGATGTAAACGTAAACAAACAGAATTCCGTAAAGAAACCAATCTATTAGCACTCCAATGTTTTGATTCAGCCGAGGATGAATAAGGAACAAACCATCGAGGCTGATAAGCTTTCTCCACTATCGGATCAATTCGGTAGGCAAAGATTGCTTCATCAGCGATGCTTGTTAGTGAAGTGTTATTTTCATCGATTTTGTGCCACGCCAACTCGTTGGTTTATGTTCGTTTTTTCAGAAACATTTTTTTTATTGGATTAAACTTGCTTTGCTAATGGTTGCACCGTTACAGACGATAAGGGCGTGAAAATTGGATTTTCTTTCGTAAATCGAAACTTAAAGGTTAGGTACGTGAAACAAAAGCTAGAAATATCTAATGCTTGTTCAGTTGTATGCCATTTATTTTAACAGTGTGGAGTGTGTTTTAAACATCAGCAACCAATTATTAACGATCAGTAATACGAACATCTTTTTGCTTTATTTCTTTATTTGTGATATTTTCGGTTGTCGAGTTTTATTTTATTGAAAAGGAAAGTGGGTCCATTTGGAGCATTTTTCTTCTACTCCTAAATTCTGTTTGAAAAAAATTAGTTGACTAATATTAGGAATTCAAAACAGAGCAGGATATTTTTTAAGATTTTACGGCAACAATCACTCGATTGCAGACTGCTTCAGAAATAAGAATAAAAAAATGTTCAACTTTTTAAAACATCTTAGTTGCTTAATTTGTCAAAATATAGTTTTTTTCTCGCTAGAGCACCTAGTATTTTAGTTTGAACTGAGAAGAAAACAACTTCCTCTTTCACTTTGGGATTCTCTTTCACATTGACGCTTTGCATTCATGTACTTAGTACCACTTCCCAGTGCCTCCTAAACTCTTTAAGAGCTAATGACTTGATTATAATGTAGTGTTTTTACTGTACGTTGCAAGCTGCAATACTATTATAAAATCTCCTGAAAATAATGACGTGATCTACATACATAGGGTGCAGCACCATCTCAGCATACTCAACGTCACTGCGGTACACTTTTTATCCTAAATACATCGTTCGACAGTTCCGTACATGTTTACATGAATTTAACTCATGGACAAGTTGATGCATCGAGTCAATGAGACAATGAGTCGCATATGCTAAAGTAGAGCTCAACCCTACTGTCAACAGCAGTGAGTAGAATTCTTTACACTATCAAAAGCTATTGTCGTTACACCAGAAACAATGCCAAACGCAAGCTCTGACGATGGCACGTTGCTACCAACTAGACTTCGACGCTATATATTTGCACAGAAATCCGCGCACCTCTCGTGTAGTAGCAAATCGAGTTTGATCAAATATTTACGGCTCAATTCAATTGTGCAAAATGCGGGACAGGGCACGAGATTCTCATGTCAAAACCCTCTGCAAACGACCCTCAGTGTGGCGCGGTCAGCAACAGTAGCCTCTCGTCGAGTGGGATGATGTCGTCGGTAAAATATGATACTCAACTATTATAGACGCGGTGCGATTCAAACGGATCCCTCGTCAAATAGGTTGCACGATTGCTGTTTGCCAGTGCTAGGGAGGAACGGGGCATAATGAGCAACTTAAAATTGAGAACTTCTACACATAAATATGATTTCTGTCTTCTATCATTTGTTGTCTACAATCAATCAATCAATGGGTTAGGCCCTAAGTGATAATTAAAAGATTCACAAGGTCAAAGTGTTTTGAACTGTCAGTTAAATTCGATGAAGAGATTCGATTACTAAGGAGCAATACACTAATTACGCAACACGTTTTTCCAGATTTCTTAACCTCCTTGCCCGTTCGTAATCCGAAAAATGTATGGCGAGCAGTGCTATAAAACGCCATTTCGACTCAATTGGACTATTTACCGATACCTTGTGTGAGATGCTGATTTTCAAAATATACACACTTAGAAAATTTTACAGTATTCGGTAATTTTTTACCGAACTTTCAACAGCTGAACGTCCGGTAATCCGATTTAACGGATTTCGGTAAAATTTGACAAGTTCCGGTAATTTTTTTTACCGACATACTGTAAAATTTCACCGAAATCCGGTAGATCGGATTACCGAACGTTCAGCTGTTGAAAGTTCGGTAAAAAATTACCGAATACTGTAAAATTTTCTAAGGGTGTAATGTGTAATAAAAGTATAGCTCTTGGCTAGTTCAATAACTTTGGCTAACAGTGCATTCCCCTGACTGTTATATCGAATGTGTTATGTTCAATGTAATATTTAAATGATATTCAATGGTAAATAATAAGTTAGAGCAAAACAGTGTAAGACAAATTTATGAAAATTATCAAGCAGAATAATTCCATCATAAATTATATTAAAAAAAATAGCTTCTGGACTGCGTTATCGGTAAATAAACCGCATTCAACCGAAAGGACTTTTTACAGCACTGATGGCGAGTAAGAAAATGCCAGACGCCAACTTCACCCCTAAAATCTTACGTAATTAGTACATGCCCCCTTAGGTCCTAATGCATTGTTTTACTTGAATTATGTTCAACTCATCTAATTACAATTACAATTATCAATCGGTGGAAAAATGAGAAAGATTTTGGCCTCCGTTAGATACTGAATCCAATAATTAAACGCACTGAGCAGCACCATTTTCAGTATTAAAGAAAACCGAAGTGTTCAAATCATCCTATATGCTCATTTCAACCCATTCTCTCTTTTAGCCTATTAACGCGATTTGATTTATTAAATAATCTGTTTTTTTTTTAACTTCTGTGCCGCACTGCACTTCTGTCGCGCAAGTGTTTTATTGAATGTATTATTTTGGCGGACCTAACGAGTTGAATTCAATTTCGCGTGGTTGGTAAACGTAATTAGTTTCAACTGGCAACAAACAGAGTAGGGGAGCGAATACTTGAGCTGTAAATATTTTCCCCGAAACGGGACGATGTGTATGGTTTTGTGCATTGATTGAAGCTTCTTTTTTTTCTGTAAATAGAAAGGACAATAATATTTTTATTAAAACATATTCAAATGTTTTATTAGTAGACTGTCTGATGGCGGAGTAGAATGGGGGTGTCCGGATGACATTTTTTACTTAAGACTAATATCACAGAGAACAGACATCCAGGCCCGAATTTTTTTTTCCAATTTACTGTGCAAATTTTTGAAAGCAAACAACGCCACCTAGTCTAGGTTTCACCAAACTAAAATTGACAGACTATAAAATCTCGAGGCGGGCAAGTGGCGCCATCAACATACGATTCACCAGAACTAACCAAAACGAGATGTAATTTTAAAATGGCAGTTGCAGAAATTTACACATGGAGGGTACTCCAGCTTGCATGTCTGTTCTCTGTGCTAATATCCAATAATAACTAGGACTATATATTATACGAAAACTTGAATTCAATATGGCATCCCATAAAAAAAGAATCATAGATTTTATCATAAAGGAGTTTTTTTTTTCAATATACTTCAATGATCTTAAAAATAAAGTTAAAGAGGAAGAGCTTTCCGGGGAAGCTGACCCGACTTATCAAGGCTACGATGGATGGAACCCAGTGCTGTTTGACGATATCGGGTGGATTATCGGGTTCATTAGAATTCCGCAGGGGGCTTCGTCAAGGTGATGGTCTCTCTTGCCTCCTGTTCAACATTGCTCTTGAAGGTGTTATGCGACGAGCGGCGTTTAACATGCGAGGCACGATTTTCAACAGATCCGGTCAATTTATCTGCTTTGCTGATGACGTGGATGTTGTCGGCAGAACATTTGAGGCGGTGGCAGAGCAGTGCACCAGACTAAAGCGCGAAGCAGAAAAGATTGGGTTGAAGATAAATACGTCCAAAACGAAGTACATGCTGGCAGGTGGAACCGAGCACGGCAGGACCCGACTGGGCAGCAGTGTAACGATCGACGAAGATGAGTTCGAGGTAGTCGATGAATTTGTCTATCTCGGCTCACTGGTTACTGCGGACAACGATAACAGCCGTGAGATCCGGAGGCGAATTATCAGTGGAAGTCGTGCCTACTATGGGCTCCACAAGCAACTACGGTCAAACAGACTTAGCTCCCGTACGAAGTGCATCCTGTACATAACGCTAATAAGACCGGTGAGCGAGCACTCTTAGTTTTTGAGCGACGGGTGTTAAGAACCATCTTTGGTGGAGTACAGGAGGACGGACTATGGAGGCGAAGGATGAACCATGAGCTCGCGCAACTCGCCGGCGAACCCAGTATTCATAAGGTGGCATAAGCTGGAAGGATACGCTGGGCAGGACATGTTGCGAGAATGCCGGGCAACAATCCTGCAAAAATGGTGTTCGACGGGAATCCGGTTGGTACAAGACAACGTGGGGCGCAACGAGCAAGATGGTTAGACCAGGTGGAGCGAGACCTAGGGGGTACAAGGTGCCCAAGGGATTGAAGAGGAGCAGCCACGAATCGGGCATTATGGAGGGATATTGTGTATCAGGCTATGTTATAGTATTTTGACGTTATGCCATGTAAATAAATAAAATAAAAGAGGAAGAGGGAAGAGGGAAGGTGGGAGATTTTGTTTAAAACATTTTCAATTAAGTAGAAACACAAACACAGAAATAAAGAAACTAAAACTAAGCAAAAAAAAAAAAAAAATTAAACAAACTACAATCTAAGGCAAATGTGAGCCAAAAACACATATAATGCTGGCATTCAACAAAAAGAAAGCAAGTTCTCTGATTTTTCATGGGATTATATTGCCACCTAGTGGTGGGTAAAATGGCTAAACACAGACAGCTGGGGATTTTTTGAAATTATCGTACAGAAAAATATATTGTAAACTGAGCCGAAGCCTTACATATGATTGTTACGAAACTTGGATATATGAACAAAAAACAACATTAAAAAAATCAGGGTTGCCAGTTTTCCTGGAAAACACCAATTAAAGTTTTCGGATTTTCCCGAACATCACTTCGAAAATTCATAACTCAAGAACGATTCATCGTAGAACAAATTATTTTTTTCCAAACTAGAATGAAATTTGCTCAAGAATTTGGAAAAAAAAATAATCCTAAAAAAGTTTCCTACAAAATTTTCCACAGTGAAGGAAAATTGCTTGGAAAAGCTGGAAAAACCCATTTTCTGAGTCATGGACAATTGTGAAAAAAAAAAATATTGTTTATTAATTCATATACTTTCATTGGTGAAATTTTGGCGATGGGCTTTTTTTTGGCTTTTTGAGTAATGCTCAAAAAACTATTGCCCCGTCACTTGTTTTTATACAAAAATAATTTAAAAAAAATCCAAAAAGTGTTGTCTTCCAATTTGCTTATAGGTGCATAACGTATGCTTTAAAAGGTAAGTATGTGGTTTGTTAATGTTGTTCAAGTGAGCTGTTAGATAGAGAGTTTATTAAAGTATACAAACAAACCAATCATTAGTTCACCTGCGTGAATCGATTTCGAAACCAACTTCGTCGGTTTCATCGAAGGAAACAGCTTCCCCGGGAGAATCTGTAGGATCATTGATTAATTTAGAAGAAAATACAAGCTCTTGCACAGTTTTTAGGAATATCTATCGAAGGAAAGTGATCACGATTAGATGATTCTAGTAGCAATTATCGCTTGGTCTAAAGCAATTGAAATGTTTTCACACATTTTTAAAACGATAAGAAAAGTTTTCCTAAGAAACTGGCCATATTTTAAAATAAAATCTTAGTTTAAAGAAGCTACTCAATATATGGTTATTGAGTCTAAAAAGTACGATTTGGGAATTAAACCTTTGTCAAAAACTGGGCGACCGTCACATAGTTCAGATGTTCAAGAAAAGGTTAATAGTTTTTATCTCAGAGACGACATCAATCGGCTATTTCCTGGGTTGAAAGATACAATTTCTATAGAATTACCTAATGGAATTCGTCAAAACTTTCAAAAGCGCCTTTTTCTTGCACCGTTGGATACATTATAGGGAAGATGTACCTATATTTATCTCATCACTTTGGAATTCATCCTACTTGAAACAAAAACGATATACACGTGACAGGATTAGTGAGTAATATTTGTTGTAGTTATTTAACGTAAGCAAACATTATTAGAAAACGAAACCGATCCTTCAACTGCCCAATTGTTTGATTCATCGTAGGATGAATAAAGAAACAATGAGATTAATATGGGGGCAGTTAGCCTATAAACAATATTTAGCATTATGCAAAAATGAACATGAATCTTTTTCATTTACGTAATGAAACGTCACCTTAGGCCTAAACAATGTGTTTATACTAATGATTCCTCAGCAATGAATGTTTGTGTTTGCATGATACAAGAAAATATGGAATTCTTGTTTGATGCTTTGAATAGAACTAATTGCTTTTTAAATTTACAGGCGTATACAAGTCTCAACAATCTTTTGATTAATAAAGTTTAAACAGGATGGACCTTTTCCCACCTTTCACGGGATAGGTCCATGTGATAGTATAGGTAGCATCATAAAACGAATAGCTAAGGACGCATGCCTAGGAAAGACTGCAGAAATACAGTATGTCTCATAAAAAAATGCGAAAGTTTTCAATACTTATTTTTGGGTAGCTTTAAACATTATTTTTACTGTTTTAATGCGTGTATGTAATCATCTGACTGTATACTTTGAGACGATGTAAACAAAACAGTGGTTCGCGAGTAACAAAGTTGAGAAAAATGAACGCAAAGGAGGCTGTGACTTGTTTTCTGCTCGCCCAAAATAAATTGCAACGATTGTGGGATGCCACCTGGCTACCGTTTACCGTATACAACGTTCACTCCTTGATGGACCACGTCCACGGCAGCCGGAAAGTGGCCGTCCACGGTCCGCTCGCACACCGAAAGTCATCAGATCAGTGAGAGACCAAAGTGAGGCGAAATCCTATCAGATCGATCCGGAAATTGGCTAAGGAAGCCGATATTTCAAAAACTGCCATGCAACGGTTGACTTGAAATATTCGTCCAGGGCAAGAGTAAAGGGCCACCTTGTAATGGACCGAATCAAACAACTACGGCTGGAGCGCTCGAAACGTTTGGTGTCAGCATTAAAAAAGAAGCGAACAATCATCGTATTCTCCGATGAGAAAATGTTCACCATCGATCCCGTACAGACAGGTTTATTTCGCCGAAGAAGATTGAGGATGTTCCAGAGAACGTGAAATTCAAGTTTACAACCAAACAGCCGGCCGGAGTCATGGTTTTCGGGGCAGTTGCGTCCAATGGCTTGAAAATGCCTCCAGTATTTATCAAAGTTGGATTAGAAATTAATACCGAGGTTTACATGAACATTTTGAAGGACCACGTTCTGCCATGGATGAAAGCCAACTTTCGAGCACACCAACACGTCATTTTCCAACAGGACGGAGCACCATGTCATACCTCAAAAAGCACTCAAGCGTGGCTGATGGAAAACATGGAATTTTGGCCTAAGGACATTTGGCTTCCTAGCAGCCCGGACTTGAATCCTTTGGATTACTCAATATGGGCATATGTTCAGGCTAAGGCCTGTGAACGTTCTCACCCCAGTGTTGGCGCCCTGAAAGCTTCCATTACCAAGGCATGGAACTCGATGACTGACTCATTCATTGAGAAGGTATGCTCGCGATTCCGTCATTGGTCCGAATACTCCTCGCTCTCGTTGTTCTTAGTTCGATTCCACAATCTTCAAGCCGTGTTCCAAAAAGTATTCATGGACATTTCACGCGATAGTCCGTCCACAAACTGTTGGCAGTAACGGCATTTCTTGGCCTTGATGAGGCGCGTTCAAGATCCGTGAATTCGAAGTGCCCGGGTGCAGCGAAGTGCTCGAAGTGCGAAGCGCTGTTGCGCGTGTACGGAAAACTTTGAACGCGTCAGATTCTTCACGATAAACCTTGTTGCATTGCTGAGGGTAAAGCTCATCAAATCTTCTGGTCCGCCTCTAAGCATCTTGTTATGAGGTACCAGGTGGGTCTCAACCGATAGCCTGTAGAGCTGCCAAATTTGGAAGAAGTCTGCATTGAGTTATCTCAATCTATAATAATCTGTCCACTATATCACAAAACATTGCGATTGGTTGAGCGGATTGGCGATAATGAAATCATGCCGTATAGGATCAAGTCTCTTCCGGGTGGTGCTAAATCGACGAGCTTGGACATCAAAAGAAGCAAAGTTGCCAGAATGCACGGAATACATCTACGGACTCTCATTTTTAACAGGTCCCTCAATCGTAGTTTTGGATAGATTAGCGTGTATCGTTCTTTATATACTAGCTGAACCCAGTGCGAGCCTTGCTACGCTTGCAACTAAATGGCTAAAAATTTAATAGAACTGGCGCTTTTATAGTATTTTTTAGGAATGAGTTTTGTTAAAATATTTTCGTTTAATAATGTGTGTAATTTCTGCAAAATAAAACGTAAGTCTATGTTTTTGATTTAACCCCCGAATCGCTAATTTCTACCATGGTTTTTCTTTCTGTGTAGAAGCTTTTCAAAGACAAAACATTTATCTTCAAACTACGCCGCATCCTGTCAGCTTGAACGTAATTTTCTCTTGCATTACTTCAGATTAACTTCTTGTGTATAATGTAGCACTGAGAGTAACTCAAGCGTCCCCCATACTTGACTAAGAAGAGGTTCAATCTTCTATCAGAACATGCTGCTTACCCGAGAAAAACACATTTTGTGTTTTAGTTGCCTGGATAATTCTCATGTATGCTTGAAATTTGTGTTTGATTTGTATGAGAGCCCTCACCCCCTCCAGAGAGAGAAGGGGTCTTGAACCACCATTGAAAAAAATCCTGCCTCCAAAAAACCCCACATGTTCAATTTGGTTCCGTTTGCTTGATTAGTTCTCGAGGTATGCAGAAATTTGTGTTTTATCTATATGGGAGCCCCTCCCCCTTCTAGACGAGGAGGAGTATCGAACAATAATAAGAACCTTCTCCGTCGCCAAAAACTCCTGCATACAAATTTTCAGAACAGTAGGGATAATTCTTATGTTTGGTTGAAATTTTTGGTTCATTTGTATGAGAGCCCCCCCCCCCCCCCCCCCCCTTCAAAGGGAAGAGGGTCTCGAACCACCGTAGAAAAATTTCTTGTCTTCAAAAACCTCCACATGCCAAATTTGGTCCCATTTGCTTGATTAGTTCTCGAGTTGCGCAAAAAATCTGTTTCATTTGTATGAGAGCCATCCCTTCCTGATAGGGAGGGGTCTCACCACCATAGAAACATTTTTTGTCTCTAAAAACCCCCACATGCCAAATTTGGTTCTATTTGCTTGATTAGTTCTCGAGTTATGCAAACTTTGTTCTTCATTTGTATGGGAGCCCCCCCCCCCTTGCAGACGGGGAGGAGTCTCGAACAATAATAAGAACCTTCTCCGGCCCCAAAAACCCCTGCATTAAAATTTTCATAACAGTAGGGTTAATTCTCATGTTTGGTTGAAATTTGTGTTCTATTTGTATGAAACCCCCGACCCCCTACCAGAGAGAGGAGGGGTCTCAAACCATAGTAGAAACATTTCTTGCCTCCAAAATCCCCACATGCCTAATTTGGTTCCGTTTACTTGATTAATTCTTTAGTTATGCAGAAATTGCAGTTTAATTTGTATGAGAGCCACCCTTTCTAGAGAGGGGAGGGGTCTTAAGTCACCATAGAAACATGTTTTGACTTTAAAAACTTCCACATGCCAAATTTAGTTCCATTTGCTTGATTAGTTCTCGAGTTATGCAGAAATTTGTGTTTCGTTTGTATGGAAGCCCCCCCTTTCAGAAAGGAGACGGTTTTCAAACCACCATAGAAACATTTCTTGTTTTTAAAAACCTCCATATGCTAAATTTGGTTCCATTTGCTTGATTAGTTCTCGAGTTATGCAGAAATTTGTGTTTCATTTGTATGGGAGACCCCCCCCCCCCCCCCTCCAGAGGAAGGAGGGGTTTCAAACCACCATAAGAACCTTCCCCGGCCACAAAAACCCTTGCCTACAAATTTTCACGCCGATCGGTTTAGTAGCTTCCGAGTCTATAAGGGTCAGACAGACAGACAGACATTTTTAACACATCGGTCAATAAGTCCCAGGCCTAACTACCAGATGGCGCCACTAATAAAATATCCATATGATTTTTCGAAAGTACTAAGCTTCAAAAGATTACTGTCAATGTTTCATGACTTTTGGTTTATTATTTATCGCGTTACAGTGGTTTATGTGACGCTACTCTTGTGATTCTTAAAAACGATGGTTTGCCAATTTCAAACGTGGTCGTACGGACACCGATGATGCTGAACGGGTCGGCCAAATGAGGAACTTATTCCGGAAAATATTGAAAAAACCCTGAAAATCATCATGGGCAATCGCAAAGTGAAGTTGCAAGAGATAGCTGACACTCTGAAGGTATCAAAAGGTAGTGTTTACACCATCATACACGAACATTTGGGTGTGAAAAAGCTGTTTTCCAAATGGGTGCCGCATTTAAGTGGTTAATAACTCAGCGCAAATTGAGTGCTGGCTCCTGATTTTCCAAACAATAAATATTTATAGTCCTAGCATGTTAATTCACACTATTCTATCGGCACATTCATCAACATTCAAGAGGTTCATTGAAAAAAAAAATACCACACCATCAGACATTCTTACATGGGAAAATTACCTATTTTCTATCACAAAATATACTTTAAAACTACATACCGGAATCAGTTGATCTGCTCCTAATTGGCCAGCGTCATCGGTTCCGCCGGGTAGTAACCATCGGCACAGCTTTCGCTCTCCGTAAAACTATTGTAGCAATGATCCAGCGGATGCTTGGCCACCTCATCCATATTCGGTACGCAAATCTTAGCGTATCGTTTGATCAGGTCTGCCCATAGCGAGGGTTCCTCCAGTAGTGGATCTGAACCGGCGACGAAGTAGGATCCCCAGAATTTCGAATGAAGATAGCAGGCATCGGGATGCGAGTGGGGTTGGTCTTTCATACCTTCCGCGGCCATTTCTTCTGCTATAGCAACGGTATCAGCTTTGGTAAATTTAGACGGCGTATAAACGTCTTGGATAAGATTATCTCCTACGTAGAGAAATCGTGGATGCTCTTTATGCGACAGGCGCTGTAGCAAGATAGTCAGGTCGCGCCAGTTACCCTGTGTGTACATATGGTTCCGCTCCAGCTGCGAAGGAGTCAGTGGTTCTGTTTCAACCGAACCTTCCAATCGAACAAACGGCTTGCCACCAGTGAAGAAACCAGGTTTCTTTGCAAAACCAACTACCACGTCAAATAATTCCGGCCAATCTGGGCCCAGCGCGTACGACGCAGTGAAGTTAGCGAAATCAATATGCGAACCGGTTATAAGGAACGTAGTTTTTGATTTCTTCATCTCGCGAAGCCATGAAATTAGTTCTGGAGAAGCGCGTTGTAAATACTTGTCGGGGTTTTGTTTCAACGCTTCAAAGTAGCCTCCAACATTTCGACCAAAGTGTTCTCGAGAGTACATGTTGACTAGAGCATCCAGTATATCCGGCCAAATGTTGTAACTGCCAATTCTTTCATGAGCCTCCTCATCAAGCGTATTAATAAGTCTGCCAAAAATAAGCGTCGAGCAAATATCGAAATAATCAAGCACCGTTCGTATCTTTTCAGACAGTGGTCCATTCCAAGCTACCAACATATTTTCACAGTATTCAGTCGTTATTTCCCACTTTTTCTCGTCTCCGTAATAGGCTATAATTTCTGACTCAGCCATCTTCCTGGTTCCGTGTGTGGCTTGATGGATTGTTCCATCTGGGCCCAGTTTCAGGATGTTTCCTCTTTGGAAATCTATGATTAAACCTTTCTGCAGGAAGTCCAAATCCGGAGGCTGCAGTAGATATTTGCCCGAGTATCCTCGCTCTTCCACAAGAAATTTTGACATGATACCATATTCGAGCTCTATCACATTGCCAACCTGATAACACAATAGCGTATTATCCAAATCGAACCCAATACAATCATAGTCCGCGAAGCGGAACGTATCCGTGCCGGTCATGATTTTATTGGCCGAGTATCTCGAGTAATAGCGCGTGCACTGAAGCTGCCGGATCCGCCGGAAGTGATCCAAAAAAAAAAAAAAATATCAACAATTATATAATACACGGATACAAATTTCGTCCATTTAAATTAAAAATATCGATGTTCAACTTGAAACATAAGAATTGTTCAAAGTAAATAGAAAGCCTGTTTCGAAGGAAAATAACAATTTTTGAATCAAATTCAAGGCATTGTTATTTCAACAATACATTCATCGGGTAGGTGAATTTGAGCGTGTACTTCCCTCTCCAGAACTTGAGGCCGAGGCAAAGTTTCGACGCTTGCAACATGAGCCAATCGTCACATTTATTGGTAGGTTATTTGCTCGATTCCAGTAGTGGAGAGGAGCAAACTCCTTGAAACTGGAATCTGTTAGCATTCAAGTCAAATCCAGAATTAAGATAACCAAGATTCATAGAATAAATAAAATAAATTTAGAACGTAACCATTAAAATCCAAAATTTGTACGTTTGTTCTTATAATTAATATGTTTAAAATAAACATAACATGATTTTTTATTTCAAACATCGATGTCACTTGATTTTAAACATAGAATATGTTTGAACTAAAGCAAATTTATTTTTGCGGCCAGAATAAACTAAGTTTATGTTTGGATTTACCTGTAATATGTTTGTTATGACGGTATTTTTTTCTGCGTGTATTTATATTAATTAACTAAAACTCTAAATTACCCTACTTAATTAACCCAAAATTAAAAAATCCACAGAACCACAAACTCATTTCTTTAGCCACGATAAACCAAAGATAGAGTCGGTGAAGAAAATTTATCAACGAAGATGGGCCCTTTTAAAATGATAAGTGAGAATTGCCGATTTGAAGGAAGTTTAAAGGCTGGCCCACAATTGATACGTTTCGGATGCGATTGCGTGAATTTTACAGTTTTCTCATAGGTTTTCGGTCAAATTTACGTCAACGGAGCGAAATCGTATCTATTGTGGGCAAGCCTTAAGATTTTTTGTTGTAACCATAGTTGCTAGGTTAAAGCTCAATTCAAAGTAAATCTGGACGCACGGTATAATACACCACCGCGTCCCTGGTGGTTGGAGCAAAAAACGTTTGACAGGCATTTGTTGATGTTTCATTGACGAAGAAATTGGTGAAAAGTTTTTCTCGATTGATCGACGCATCTCGAAATTACGGATCATAGAATTTGAGAAAAGAAAAGTAATTGTGCACAAACATCTAGAGAATCCCTCGTGGTCTGCCTCAAAAATAGCAAAAGTGTTAAAATTCCCAAAGTCAACGGTGTCTTGTAATCAAACGTTACAAGCAACAATCAATATGTAACTAGCGATTTGAAATTGGTTCACTGTTGTAGAACCCCTTGGTCCGAAGTACACCTTGAAGCCAGCACCTAACTTTACATATTTGCGCCTTTGTTTTGATTTGCTGTGTTATTTGACAGAATATTTGAGAGTGTGTTCGTGTGAGTTCATTATGAGGGGCGTATTATTAAGCTTGGGACCGAGCTTGGGACCGATGTGCTAGTACTGACTGAGCCAAGAAAAAATCGTATTTGTTCGGGACCTACTGGTCTTAGAGTTAGTCTATGTTACAAGGATACTCTGAGTGTGGATAGAGCACAGCGCATCTATCATAAAAGTTGCACTAGGGACAAAGAGCTGAGGAGAAAGGTGTTGAGGTATGCGAAAGGCAACCCAGGTGTCTCCATACGTGATTTGGCAAAGAAATACGATTCCAACTTTTCCACCGTGCGTAACATCGTTTCAAGAGAAGGATATAAGTCTTTTTGTGCCAGTAAACATCCGAATCGCTGCCTGAAACAAAATTTAGTGGCCAAAAAACGGGCACGATTACTATACGAACGAGTTTTGACGTAATTTGATGGCTGTATTTTAATGGATGACGAAACATATGTCAAAATGGATTGTAAACAAATCCCCGGACGAAAATTTTACCTGGCAACTGGTCGTGGGAATGTCCTTTCCAGGTATAAATTTGTTTTTGCTGATAACTTTGCTCGGAAACTAATGATTTGGCAAGGAATCTGCAGTTGTGGCCTTAAAACCAAGGTTTTCATCACATCTCACACAATGACGTCGAAGGTTTACATTAAAGAGTGTCTGAAAAAGCGGATAAATCCTTCATTCGGAAACACATGACCAGCGTTATGTTTTGGCCGTATCTAGCCACACGGAAAAAAATCCATTCGTATTAAGCCTTAAGTGTGCACTGGATTGTAAAACAGTCTGGATGTTGATACAATCATATTTATTCGGGATACAAGCATTTCTTAACTAAACGACCTAATCTAACCGAATGTATAATTCATAAGAATCCTAAATTTAACTTTAACGATAATTTTATTCAATGATTATTCATTTTCATATGTTTTTAATTCATACTTACAATAAAATGCAATACGCATGCATGCGTATCATCGAATACCTTTAGCATTTTTTTTACTCCTCATGCGAAAGTATATTCTCATGTTATTTTATTAATTCGTGAATTTTGTTCTTATATTCATGAACAAAAATGTCGTTCCAAATACAGTCCGTGAACTACGTGGCTGCTTTTGTGAGCTGTATCACGATATAAATCCGATTTCGAAAACATTAATCATGAATACGTAAACTAAATCATGATTACATGAATGCAACTACGTTACTCTAGCGTTATATTAATTTTGCGGAACAAAGTTCACGTATTCATGACTTTTTTTCATGGTGTATTTTCGTAAATGAAATTTTGACTTGTTCTGAAATTCGTGACTCGAGATTGACGTATTCCGGAACGATTTTTTATCCGTGCAGCTGCCACTATTCTAAGGAGGTACTAGAATGGTATGCTGCAAACAATGTTAATTTTGTCGCCAAAGAGACTAACCCCTCCGAATTGCCCTGAGTTCAGACCGATCGAAAAATATTGGGCAATTGTCAAGCGAAAACTTCGAGGATGCGGTAAAGAAGTGCCAAATGCACAACAAATGCGTTTAAAGTGGAATAAGTTCGTCGTTTAAAGTGGAATACAGTGTCACCAGCGACTGTGCAGATCATGATGGCATCGATCACAAGTAAAGTGCGACAGTTCGTTCGAAACGGTGAAATGTAATAACTTGTTATATATCGTTTGAAAGCTGAATAAATAGCCTTTTGTTTGACGTTTTGATCAACCGTGTATGTTGTTTAATTCTTGAGTAATGATCACTTGAATGCGTCCAAATTTACTTTGAATCGGGCTTTAGTACAAAAAGCGCAACGTTTTGCACGGCCCGGCATTCGTGTCAATTCAAGATCGCGAATTGAAAAAGGCACATTCACTTTTGTGAACAAAACCAAGGATGGTAGCGAGTGACTGTCTCAAAAAAATACAAGGAACAGCCTAATGGGACTGTACGCAAAGGTGACGTAGGACTACGTAGCAACTCGGGCAGTGAACGCGTTAGCAAACGTATCGATTCTGTTTTTCTTTTTATTTTATTTTTATTTTTTATTTCTGCAGAAGGAAAACCCGTAGGAGTGAAGCTTCAATAAAGTCGCTTCTCCCATAGGCACAACACATTTATGTATTTTCAAACATTAGATACAACAGAGTGCACTTCAAGTGAGTTTTAACTCTTTTAAGGAAGTGCGAAATGCAGGGCTGGTAGCGGATTTCTGGATAAATAATAGTGACTTTAGTGACTAGAATAATAAAACTAGTGACCAAATAGTGACTAAACAGTGGTATCCAAATTTTGATATTTTTTTAATCTTTTATAAATTTTTTGAATAATTACAATTAAAATGAACTACACGGTGTTCAATAAGTTCGGATACACTTTCAAAATTTGTTAAAAAAATGAAAACATGTTTTTTTTATTTTTTGGATTTATGTTATTGAAAGCTATGTTTACAAGGAACGTTTACAACATTTCTCTTGGAATGACCCCCCCCCTTTGTACTCCTTAACGAGCTTCAAACGTTTCTCGAACGCGTCGCAGGCGGCACGCACGGACTGCATGGGCATTTCGTCCCAGATTTTGAGAATTACCGTCTTGAAATGATCCAAAGTGCTGACCTTGTATTCGTTCAGCTTCGCCATCATATAGGACCAAACAAAAAAGTCGAGAGGATTCAAGTCCGGGGAGCTGGGAGGCCACAAAGTTTTGTCCAGAAAGTCGGTTAAATTGTCCCGACACCAGGCTTGAACCACATTTGCCGTATGGGCTGGTGCACCGTCCTGCTGGAACACGTAGTGCTCATCGCCGTAGAGGCTTCGGAGACTGGGGGCAACAACCTTTTCCAAAACCTCAGTTTTGTAGTACGCCGCGTTGATTTTGACGTTTTTTTCAATAAACACCAAGGGTAGCTTACCACGTTTGCATACTGCCCCCCAAACCATCACCGACGCGGCACTTTGGAACCGAGGGATGTTTATATTGGATTCAGGAATGCTGTCCCTCGATGGCGCCCACACCCGGTCATTTTGCACATTGTGCGGCTGCTGCAGCACGAACAGTTTCTCGTCCGAAAAAACAAACTCCTGACCAGCGTGCCGAGAGAGGATCCTCTTAGCTCGATCCAACCGCTTTTTGCTGGTAGCCTCCGAAACGCCATGGACCTTACGTTTTTTGTAAGGCCTGAAACCAAGGTCCTTGGTGAGTATGGTGTGAGCGGTTCCAATGGAAACGTTGAGATCTGCAGCCGTTTTCCGGATTGAGCGGTTCTTTTTGCGCCGAATTCGCTCCCTCACGATCTTGATGACCCGTGGCGTCCTCGCTGAACGCGGCCGACCGGATCTCGCACGGTCATTGGTCGAGGACGTCTCCCGGTATCGCCTGATGGTCGTGTAGACAAAGTTCCGCTTGACCCCATGCGATTTCAGCAGCCGGAATATATCGCCGGGTCGCTCACCGTTCAAAAAACGCTTAATTACGAAGTCCCGATACTCTTTCATCGCGCGTAACAAACAAACAACAACTAACAGAATGTCAACACCGCGCACATTCGGTAGCGTATGAATGAAGCTAAAGCTGACACCAATACCAATGCAGAATATGTACATGGCGCATACCTACGCAATGATGAGAACTTGTATTCGAACTTATTGAACACCGTGTAAGTGAACACCCCCCTTTTACAAAAATGAGTAATACTGTGGCGCAGTGCCACTTTTTGATTTTGTTGTTGTTAAGAAGTTTGAAATCAAGCGTCTTTTTTTGTCTACACGACCTCCAGTGTTCCTCTATGATTTATCAATTTATGTTTATTTAACACATTGCCATTGAAAATACGGCGTTCATATCTTTTCTTGAGATTTTATGTGAGGAATTATGAAAAACGGTAAAAAATTACACAAACAAAGTTTATACACCCTGTTTGGGGCTACGATTGGAGTGTGTTTTACAGAGTTTTAGTTTGTATTCTGCAACTTTCTCGAATGAAAACATTGTGTCTAGCTGTCATTTAATGCTCTTGAAGTTTTCGTGCTCAAAATTGCAGTTTTGTGTTCAAAATTGGAAGTTATTTGTTACAAAAGCACAAATTTTAATCAGCATCCGAAATTTGATTATTGAACATCACAAAACTGGCAAAAGCTACCGTGATATTGCCGATACTGTCCAGCTTCGCAAAGATACGGTCGCTAGGATTGTGCAGATGTACAAAAGGCGTAGTTCTATCTCACCAGCTAAGCGATCGGGCGTCCTTCAAAGACAACTGGCCGAATTGACAGAACTATCGTGAAGAAGGCGGAGTTGGACCGGGGACTATCAGCTCTGAAAATTACGAAACAGATTGAAAGCGAGTTTTCCATTCAACTGACATCACAATTCGTACGAAATCGTCTTCATAAGAAAGGTCTTAATGGCGGAGTAGCACTTAAGAAGCCATGGTTGTCCGCAAAAAATATAAACAAAAAGATTGAAGTGGGCCCAGGACCACATTTCATGGTCCAGTGATGACTGGAATAAGGTGATTTGGTCAGACGAGACGAAAGTAATGCTATTTGGGTTTGATGGTATCACAAGAAAATGGCGGCGAACCAGTGAAACTTTGAAAAAGGAGTGTTTACGGCCTACAGTCAAACATGGCGGTGGTGAGTTACTTTACCAGCATTGATTTTTCAACCAACTGAGCATGACTTTGATTTTTTCTGCAGGTAGAGTCATGGTGTGGGGATCTATGACTACATCCAGCGTTGGAGAACTTGAGTTTATTGATGGAATCATGACCAAAGCGGTTTATTTGGACATTTTGAAGCGAATGGTTTTCGCCAAACCGAAGTGCAGAAACCATGGCGTGCCGACAGAGAGCTGATGGAAGCTTGTCGTTCTGGTATCCAAATAGCGATGACGGAGTGTAGTGATTGTTGCGAAACTGACAGAAGGTTGGTTACCGCCAGACCTAAGCTCAGTACCCTTGGTATTGCTAAAAGAGATTTGATGAACAGCTCGTCGTTACGGAATCCACATAGCGATGACTGAGTATTGTGAGGGTTGCAAAGCTGACAGAAGGCTATTTTCAGCAGACCCAAGTCCAGAACCCCTGGAATGGCAAAGGTGGAGCTGATGAACAGCTCGGCGTTCTGGAATCCACATAGCGATGACGGAGCTAAAGGTTGCAAAGCCGACAGAAGGCCAGAACCCTTGGTGTGGCCTGGCATAATTTAAGGAAGATACCTGGAGATTTCCTCAGACTATTCTTGAACATGTATGGACCAACAACATTTGTTTTCCTTGCGCTGAACGTGCCGCAAGAGCTCAGTAGGGATTCTCTGCTAAGAGTCAGTTCCATTGTGGTTATAGCATATTAACTAGTTTTTCTATTGTAGCTATCTAGAAATTTTTTTTCAGCATTTCAGCATAACATTTTCATTAAAATTCTATTTCTGAACTTCAATAACTATTCCATAAAAGACTGGCATGTGATTATAAGCAGTATAGGATTGTATTTAAATATATGTGTTTAGTGGTATTATGATTAGATTCTTCATTTATTTCAGGAATCATCATCCCGTCGTGATGCTCGATTACGAATAGTTCTCGAAAGTAAGGTGTTATGGTGCGTTGAATTATCTATTAGAATTCTCCGAACTAACGAAAGTTTTGCTGTTCACAGAGCGCTCTAATCGGCATGATAGAGGTGTTAGCTTGGTTGTAGAGTTCAACCGTAGGATGCAAGTGTGGCTTTCCAAATATGGTTGCATATTCGCATTTATTCTGAACGACCTGCAGTTCTTTCAGATGTGAACTAACAGCCATTCTCCAGATGGTTACAACGTACTGCAGACGGGAGTAGAAGAGCGAGAAGTACAGTTTCAAAAGCCAGGCTTGTTGAACAAAGGCTGATATCTTCCTCAAAACTCCACTTATAGAGCTAAGTTTACTCTTGGGCTTATTGACATGTGCGGACCATTACTGGAATCTAGCGTTACGCCAAGAAACGGATACTCCAAAACCTTCTAGATTTCAAATCCATTTACCTCCAGTGGATTGTGGGATGGCAGACGTTTCCAGGGCGAATGGAAGATCATATATTTCGTTTTACTCAAATTCAACGAAAGAAGGTTAACTTCGAAGAGCTCCTGAAGCGAGACTATGTTTTTTTTTTTTGACGATTCCTCTACAGTTTCACTACGATAGCAAATTGATGTGTCGTCAGCAAATAGTCGAAGTTTTCCTTTGAGTAGTAGCTTTGATAGGTCGTTAATGAATAGCTAAAACATAATTGGTCCAAATTGCTCCCTTGGGACGCTCCAGTTGTTATTGGGGATTGAATACTTTTGTATCCTCCGATAGTTACATATTGGGAGGAATAGTGAGGTAACTTTGGAACAACTAATCACTCCTCTTATTCCCGAAACTTCCATCTTTTCGATAAGCAATCGATGGTCGATGGTATCGAAGGCTTTTTTTTTAAATCGATGAACAACACTCCGCCCAGCTGTTTGTGATCTATAGCATCATAAATGTTGTCCACCAGATCGCAGCAAGGTGTCAATGTACTGGAACCACTCCGGAACCCATATTGATGATCGTAGATAACGTGGAAGCGTTACATAAACTCAATCAACCTAGTAGCCAATAGTATTTCGATCAACTTATCAAGCACGGACAAGCAGGAAATTGGTCTGTAGTTGTTTACGTCGTCCTTAACACCTGATTCAAAGATCGGAACGACTCGAGCTTGTTTCATACAGGCTGAACACTGGTCGGTTGTTATAAGTGTTAAGTTTTATAAGTGTTTTCAACACGTGATTGATTTCATTTGTTGACCACTGATCAACGGTCCGTTGAAATAATTGCTCGGTTTGTGACAAACTACTGATATTTTCGATCTTTAATTGTACGTGTCGTGACATTTGCCGTTTCATCGCTCCTCGATTGCTGCTCAACTTATAGTCAAGACCATTGCCATCACTTTGAGCAAATTTCCGTCCCCATCGTGCTGCGGTCGTTAGTGCTGCGTGTGCAAACTTGAAAGTGATTCAATAGTTTTTTAATCTTTATTAAGGTGACTTTTCGCCACCTGGGCTAGTTCGTCATCGAAACCGATTCAATAGTATGTGGCCCAAAAATCAACAATGTTCTCTATTAAAATTGATGCGTAAAAATATTTCGGATCGATTGGTGCAAATTTTTTTAGAAAATCTTTGAAATACAACTGAGATATTAACGCTCAAAACCTGACCACTTTTTGTGACGGTCGCAATTCGATTTTTTTTTTGCTGTTCCAACACTGAAAAAAGAGTCCAGAAATAAGCAAAAAAGGGCCCAATTAGGATATTAATGTTGAGTAGAAAGTAGAGAAGAGGAAATTCTGGGGAAAGTTTATTTTCGTTTCTTTCTTTAGTGAACTCTCTTTCGAAGAATTGTAAATTTCTCCTTTAAGTCTTTCACAGCCTTGCTTCTGATATGTTTTTTTGTTTAGATTTTCTTTTGATTATTTTGTGAATTTTCTCTAGATCTTCCATTTCTTGACAGTATAAAGGTTGTACAGAAACAAATTGCACCACTTTTAAATGGCTGTAACTTTTTACCCGTTGGGTATTTTCCATTGAAACTTTGGGTGGAATTAGTTCAATGCGTATATGTTTACGCTGTGTAAGTTTCATTAGCAGGTGTGCAATCGTTGCTAAGATGGAGTCGGAAGAACAGCAGCGGCGCAAAGAAATTTTGCGCATGTTCCTCGAAAATCCGGATCTTTCTCATCGTGCCATCAGCAGGAAGCTGGGAATGGTACATTCTACGGTGTCTCGTGTTTTAAATCGGTACCACGGATGTTTGACCATCGATCGGAAAGAAAAAAGTAGCAAAAATGGAGCTCCGTATGGTGTTAAGGATCACAAGCGGGTAGTTCAAGCTTTCAAGAGGAATCCCAACAGTTCAGTTCGAGATGTGGCGAAGAAACTGAATCTAACCAAAACTTTCGTGCAAGATGCGAAAAAACGTGAAGGACTACACACGTACAAAGTCCAAAAGGAGCCTAATCGCGATGAACGGCAGAATACGGTAGGTAAAACACGTACACCCAGATGTTGACGAAACCACATTGCCTCGTTATGGATGATGAGACGTATGTAAAAGCAGCCTTCCGGCAGCTTCCGGGGCTCCAGTTTTTCACTGCTCATCATAAATTCGATGTCCCTGAGGACGATAGAAAGCAGAAGATGTCAAAGTTTGCCAAAAAATATATGATTTGGCTAGCGATTTGCTCGTGTGGAAAGCGGAGCACCCCATTCGTGACAACTGAAACATTCAATGGGCAGGTGTACCTAAAGGAATGCCTCCAAAAGCGTCTACATCCTCATCTGAGGTCACACGATGGTCCTACGATTTTCTGGCCGGATTTAGCCTCGTGCCATTACTCGAAAAAGGTTTTGGAGTGGTACAAGGCTAAGGAGGTCAATTTCGTGCCGAAGCATCTCAACCCCCGAAAAGTACTGGGCCATCATGAAGCAGGCACTTCGGAAGCATCCTAAGGAAGTGAAATCGGAGGAAGATATGAAGAAAAAAATGGATTGCCACGCAAAAAAAAAGTTGGTCCAAACGTTGTACAGGACCTTATGAGTAGTGTAAAGAAGAAGGTTCGTGCATTTGGATATGGAATTGAAATTAAATAAAACAAATATGGGAAAATATTAAATAACACATGTTTTATTTTACTCCCTGAAAGTTTGAAGATGGTTGGTTGAACGGGCGAATTTTGCCGAATATTTGTGTGTGTCACAATTTGATTCCGTACACCTTTTATTTCGGTATTCTAATGAACTTCCTTCTGATCGTCTTGCAGATAATTGTAGGAACTTGCTGAATGATTTTCAGGCCTTTTCCAATGATTGTTTCCCAAGAAATTTATTTACATTTTATTTCATAAAAAATGTCTCAGTAGATCTGTCTGAGCTAAACCCAGGATTGATAAAATGTCAGGAGGTTTGACATATGTAAAGATAGATCTGTAAACACCGAAAATGCGAGTGGAGACGCTGGGTTAGGAGGTTAGAGACCATTTTGTTAGATACAATAGACTTTGGAGAAGTTTCAATACACACTTTTGAGAGACTATCCTTAAAGTAGTGAATTCTCTAAAAAGAGACCTGCTACCAGCCCTGCAAAACTTGTTGAAGCATTTTCTCGTCAGTTGGAGGGCGCTCACTTATCGGACAAAAGGGCGGGGGTGGTGGATTTTTTTAGACAATGAATTCACGTCCACAAATTCAGCTAAACTTCGAGTCGTTTTTGACTTGCTTTTGACGAAAGCTGAGTTACTCAAATTTTAAGCTTGTATTACACTGTTTGTCCAACAGCCAAATATTTGTCATAGACAGCTAGACAGCGGACAGATATCATAGATGTTTGTCAGATGCCTATCTGCCTATGACAAATATTTGGCTATTGGACAAAGAGTGTAATACAAGCTTTAGTAAATGTACCTGGGATTGACAAGTCGAATCAAAAACATCGACTTAAATTCGATTTTATTTCTCAACTTGTCAATCCCACCCAGTTAACCAATAAGCATAAGCATATGCAGTTCCGACGCTACAAGCATTATATTAGCATTATATCAGCATCTTAAATGCTATCTGTTGTAAAGTGGGAATTCAAATGCTATTTAAATGCTTGTAACCTGTAAGCCTGTAAGCATTTCGAATGCAAAATAGCATTAATGAAGCATTATCTTAGCATTGCAGTAGAACAGTCGTATATTGGGCCAAAAGCGGCATTTATGTTTGCGTAAACAATAGATTGTTTTGATTGCGTAAACGATCGATTCAATAAATATAAGCTTTGTTGACAAGATATGATCTTGATCTTAAATTTACAGAAACGCAACTAATTTTGAGCAGTTTATATAGACGTTTAAGAACAGTCTGTTTTCCTAATGGCCTTTTGGAGCAATTTTCTGCCCTCGGAACCAGTTCCCATTGCAATTCAAAACTTGCATAAATTTAGATTTCAGCTTGTTTAAGACCATATGTAGAAATTTATCCAAATGTTCAGTTGATTCGTTTATTTCTAAATCGTCGAAGGATACTGCTTTTAGTGCATACAACAAAGAAATTGTGTTATGATAACTGCTTTTATTCATACCTCAGATGAGATAAGTTCCAAAGAATAAATATGTTCAAAAAATTGTTTATAGTTACAGTAATTTCATGTAATTAAATAGTTATTTTTTAAATTAAACTAAAGTACTAAAGTACTTTTCAAAAAGATTATATTCAGAACACCATTCATAACCCGATAAAAGAGAAAACTCTAGAAATTTAATATATTAAAAGAAAAACTTGTTTGATCCAGTGAACCCAAATTCTTCCAATTTATGTTTTCATTCACCTTTAAACTATATGTAAAACTGTGCGAATTCTTACTACCACCATAGTTTTGCTATTTTCTATAATGATCTTAAGATTCACACAATGTAATGACGGTATGTGTGCCCATACTTACGTTATTCACTGTCCCTTTCCGCTCTTTAGAGAACTTTTGCGTTTACGTAACACTTTACTCTCGCGTGTGTTGGGCTGGAAGTCACTGCCATGCAATTTTCATTCAACTATAACAAATGGAACTTATTTTTTGTTTTTCACAATTTTGCTTCTACGATGTTTTGGCACTCGAAAAAGATCACTCACAAACGCTCAAGGGTGGGTCTAAAAATATTCACCATATTCAATGACGCAGGACACTTTGTTTCGTGACACTTGTTCCACTCAATTAAGAACCATTTCAATTCACACAAGGTTCCAGGTTCTTATCACTGGCCAACTATCAGATTCAACATGAACCTGTATTCACGAATATGTTTCAATCACAGAAAATCAACTACTGAAGATGTTTACTATTTTAAATATTACAATGATGTGGCACTGGCGCGACATTACCTATTTACCTTCTTCGCATCTGTCGCTGTTGTTTAAAAACTTTTCAAGGATGTTTCTAAACAACAGCTAACACACGTATGAATATTTATCGCAAACAAACAACGACCAGCAGCGAACTGTGAAAATTTCGCAGCTGAGAATTGACGTGATACAAACTAACTCCTCATGTGGAAGTATTTTGTCAGCCTCGTTGTCAGTATTTGTAAACGCAGACGCAATGAATAACACTTTCAAATCAGGTTTTGATCAGCTGTTGGCAAGGAATTTACATGCCTTAAAACCTGTTAGTTTTACAACAATAAATTTATGAATAAAACAACTATTATTTGTGTTCAGATCGATAGCCAGTTAAAACTATAGTATATTTACTTACCGATTCTGGAATATGTATGTAACGAATGTACCGCGGATAGATCATAAACTCCTCCATTCGGAAATGCTTTCCAAGCTGATCGATTAACACCACATTTTCCATCGATATGTTCATGAAGCTTACGAAATTGTGAAAATATATTTTAAACTGGTGAAACAGACCTTAAGTTCAATCAAACTCACCCATCAACGTTGGTAATTTTGCCGGCTACGGATGACTCGTTCCGCAAGTCGATTAGAATATTTCTTTCCACTAAACATTGAGCAAGACCGGTAAGATCATTCAGGGAGTTGAATCGCTCTTTTCGATCGGTAAAGCGACTCATTGTTCTAGTATTTTTAGATTAACCACTCTGAATTTTAAGATAAATGCAACAAACGAACAATAATAACGAATGACTGATATTTTCGTTTACATTTTCCAACAGACATCAAACAAACTGAGAATGAACGTCATCGAATGAATTTCATCGAACCGCGCAGTCATCGATGTTTTTGTGCAAGGGGTGGGTGACACAGCAAATGTGGGGACAGTGAACATCGTGACATTCATGAGAACGGAGATTTGAGATTACACATTTTATGTATAAAAATCACTCACCTTCGGCAGCTACATGCAGCCGTCAAGAGATGGGTGGTTTTAAAAAATGCAATGTAAGTTAAAAGTATCCACCTTGAAACAGCTTCATGTAGTTCCTGGGGTGGGTGTTTTTTACTCTTAAATGGGTGAAAATTTACTTCGTAAAAATTTGAAATCCTTCACGGATACAAATTTTGTCCACACTGAGAAAAATTTCATCGTTGTACCGACAATTAAATCATGGTCAGGAGACTATCGCATATAATGGTTTCAATAACCATGAAAATGGTCGAATTTACCACGTTCATGGCATTTTTGACTATGATCATGGTAACAAGGACTATTCCGACATTATGGAAAATGTTGCATCAACTATTTTTAATGATAGTTTTGACCATGATCCTAGTCAGTTCAAAATCACTATACTGCAATAGTCATCCTAACCCCCAATAATGGTAAAATTGACTATCAAATTCCTCTCTGTGCAGTTAAATTAAAAATATGGATGTTCAACCTGAAACATACACATCAAATCCTAGTTTTGATGTTCGGTAAAAAATGTACGGTTTTGATCGGTAAAATCAAGTTTCTACTGAATGATCTTTAGATATCTTTAAATCTTTAAAAATTCTTCAATTTAGAGATATCTAAAGAAGAGCTACAAGTTTTCAGTAATTCGTATGAAAATAATACTGAACGTTCGTATTTATTTCACAGATGTAATTTGTAAACTAATCAACTGTGATTGGTCATTCACTGTTCAGTAAATGTTTTACCGATTTTCAGCAAAACCATAAAAAAATACTGACGCAGGATGTAAAAAAATCACTGGAGTTTTTTACTGAACGCTTAAGTACATATCACACCTGTCAAACCTCTGCCATTTTCGTGTGCTAAAGCGGTGGAAGCTAAGTTAAGATTTTGAATACTTTTAATATACACGTATTGAAAGGGTGAAAAAGGAAGACGTTTTGGACGTGCTAGAAGTTACGGATGTCGAAGTAAAGGAGCTTTCAGTAAGTACAGTTCAAATGTTTTCAAAATGTTCTCATTTTTAGCATTCCAACAAAATGTATATCGATTCCATAATTTACTCTTTTTTTTTTGTAGGTTAGCAGTTCTGGGATTCGTTGAAGAATCCATTTGAAAAAAATACAAAACTCAATGTTTCGAAATGGTTTGTAATAATAAACGCAATAAAGGAATAATTATTCTGCACTTCCCTTTTTTTTTTCATCATGAATTCTGATACTGAATCAGCCCCCTAGCCCGTGCTTTTCTTTCATATGGAAACGGCAGTTTCCCTTTGCATTGTCTCGCTGCATGCAACGTAGAGAAAATTTCACTTCAACCGAAACAACTGTACAATTCTGCAGCGCTCCAAATTTAACATTTGTTTATGTAAATTTTACCGAGCTTCGGTATTGATTGATGATGTATTCAGTACTTTTTAGTAGCTACACAGAAAAAAAAGCGTTCCCAAAAGTGAAAACGGACCGTGAACTAGTTCACGTTTTCAGATTTTTCCCTTTAAACGTTATTTAGTTCACGATTACGTGATTCAGTTCACGGTGTATTTTTGCTTGTTCTCGAATTTATGACTGCAGTTCACGGATCTGGGCACGGTTTTTTTTCGTGTAACGATGTTTCCATTTTCACAGTTTTTGTTTTCTGTTAATGTTACTGAACTTCGGTATTGCTTACTTGCTTGTTCAGTAATTTTTGACAGTTTAGAGTTTATCACTAGTTGGACGATCGTTCAGCAAAAATACTTTTACTGAACTGCTTACTGAACCCTCAGCTGTTTGAAAGTCATTAAAACTTTTACTGACTTCAGTATAAAAATCTTAGTGTGTAAAAATTATTTAAAGTAAATAGAAAACATGTTTTGAACGAAAATAACAATTTTTGAATCAAAACAAGGCATGTTAATTTCAACAGTACATTCATCAGTAGGCAAATTTTAACGTGTACTTCCCTCTCCAGAACGTGAGGCCAAGGCAAAGTTTCGACGTTCGCAACATGAGTAGGTTATTTACTCGATTCCAGTACACAGAAAAAATTCTTGTAGTAAAAACTACCATTTTACCCGACTATGCCTATCTTTAAAACTACCATGAAATTCCAGTCAAATTTACTACGTTTATGGTAAAACCTTCAACATTTGTGGTATGTTTGACAGACCTCATATTTATATCAACCGCACCATGGTCGATCTAATCGCAGGCATGGTAAAATCAAACGCATTTATAGTCAGCTGAAAATTGTTGGTGTTTGCGCTTAATTTATCCCTCGAAATGGTAGTTTCTACCGCTGTTTTTTTTTGCGTGTAGTGAAACTATGAGCAAACTCCTCATATAGAACCTGTTAGCATTCAAGCCAAATTATATTCCAGAATTAAGATACCCCACTTTCATAGAATAAATGAAATAAATTTAAAACGTAAACAGTAAAAGTATTATTTAAAAAAAAACTAATTTATTCTTGTATCCAAAATGTGTACATTTATTCTTATCATTAATAAGTTTATAATAAACATAACATGATTTTTATTTCAAACATCGATGTTACTTGGTTTCAAACATAGAATATGTTTGAAATCAAGCAAGTTTATGTTTGCGGCCAGAATAAACTAAGTTTATGTGTGAATTTACCTGGAATATGTTTATTACGACGGTATTTTTTTCTGCATGTTCAGACTTTATCAGAAGTACAAGTATACAAGTCTTATACCGTTGCAGCTCGCTTTGATGTTTAATTTAATTTCCAGCTCTAAATTCGAGATTACAATTTCAAGCATGGATGTGCTAAGGGATAAACTGGACCTAGAATATTTCCGAAATCTAGAAGAAAAAAGATTTTACAAATTAGAAACAAAATTCTATAAACGCGTAGAACATAAAGGTTTAATTTTTACTCGATGTATTTATATATATATAAACAATACCTAAAATTTTTTTTTTTTTTATTATTTTTTTTAATAATTTTTAAAAAAAAAAATAATTAAACTTTTTTTAAATAGAATTTTTAACCCCCAAACAAAAAACCCACCTCCCAAAGAGGGTGAAAAGAAAACACCCTTTTTCCCCCACAAACTTTTTTCCCTCTTATGGGTTAAACGCTTTTACCCACCTTGCGGGTTAGTCAGGGACCTGGCAACCCTATCCTATTTACTAGCGTTTGACAGTATGCAACATATCACGGGCCTTATTTGAATAAGGCCCGTCTGACGTTTGTTACTACGGGTAGGAACACCAGCATTGTTTACAAACAATGAATCTTTTGACGTTTGGTTGTTAGAGATGTTGGCTACAAGAAAATCGCTGTCCGCCAGGTCCTTGGGGTTAGTCCACTTATTTACAAAGGTGGGTGAAAAAACACCCATTTCTGAGTACTTTGATTCCTCCGTGAAGGCTTAATTCGTTCCTGCACGGAGGAATAAAAGTACTTATAAATGGGTGTTTTTTCACTCACTTTGGAGATGAGTGGACTAACCCACAAGGTTGGTAAAAGCGTTTTACCCATAAATGGTAACAAGGTCTGAACATCAAAATGGATGTTTACTTTTCACCCATCTTCTCGAAGCCAGAATTTTGTTTGATGGGTTAGAAGTACCCATCAAATCAAAGTCGATTAAATACTATTTTCAAAATTGTTCAGAAAAATCTTACAAAATTGAGAAAGAAATTAGCACATTGGATTTAATGAATTTTATTCAAGCAATAATACACCGAGTAAACATTAAACATTTATTAAATATAAGAGTTAAAAACACCCACCTCTGGAACTACATTAAGCTGTTTCAAGGTGGCTACTTTTAGCTCACATTGTATTACTTACTTATGCTGGGCCAATGTCCAATTAGAACGGCACCTGCGTCACGATATTTCTGCATAAAACTCGGTTGAAGGCTGCTTGTCTCTACTCCACTTGGTTTCACCACCTAACTCACTGCGCTCCTCTGCGTCTTGTACCGGTCGGATTCGAGGCAAACACCATGCGGGGTTGTTGTCACACATTCTTACAACATGTCCCGCCTATTGTACCCTTCCAGCTTAAGCAACTTTCTGGATACTGTGTTCCCCATATAGCTGCACCAGCTTGTGGTTCATCCTTCTCCTCCATAGCAGACCTCAAGGTTTTGTGGATTTCATAGCAGGCACGACTTCCGGTAATAATGCGTCTCCGAATTTCTCTGCTGCAGTTGTTATCCGACGTAACCAATGAACCGAGAGACACAAACTCATCCACCACCTCGAACTCATCTCCGTCGATTGTCAAATTTTACACCATAACGGAACATGTGAGGCACTTTTGTGGCACACTTTTGACAGTTGTACTTTTCGAAGATATAACCTGGCAGCCCTGGGAAATTGACATTGTATGTTTGTGGTGTTGCTTACGCAGGAAACCCAGATAAATTCCGGTTTCTAAGGCTGTGAATCAATTCACGAGTTAAATTTAACTTTGGTTAAAAAGTGACACTTCGAAAGTTATGTTGCCATGTTCGAAAATCTCGGTGTTGTTGATAAACTGTATAGAACTGTTGATAAACTGAATAGAATGCAGCCACGATGGTAAAATTTTAACTTCGCAACTGTCTCAACTCGGGAATTGGTTCACAGCCTAGGTGGAGAAATGATGTGTCTCCTGGATCTCGCCAATATCATGTGCGAAAAAGGTATCAATTCCACAACCGTCACATCCATCAGCACACAGCACTCACGTGTATTGAACGAGGAAATTATGCTGCATTTTGATTTAAATAAAGTGTATTTAAGATTAATTCATGACTTTGTTTCACAATCATTTTCTTTTACCAGAGATATTAAGGACTCAGCCTTTGATGCCTTTTTGAAAAAGCTGAAAAACATTAAAATCAATAGAAAGATTCGGGTGGAGGCGTAATGCCCTATTTGCTAAATCAATGGGCTAAGATCGAAGTTGTCGTTTTTTAAATCCACCAACTTATAACCAAAAGAGGTTTTCTCGGAGCCAGAAAAAAGAACAGTGTGCACAGTTAGAGGTTCAGCAAGCAATTGACATATCATCCTTTATTTTCCATCTTTTCACTTTTCGAACGACCACAGATCACTGAGTCGTTTTTCGCTTAACGCTTTTCGCCCGCACGTTCAACGTAAACACTACAGTCGTTCTCGATGGATGAGAGAGGAAACTGGCACATTTACAGCCTGATCAGGCACAGCAATAACCTTCATCCTCCAGTGCCAGAATGCTCTTCAAGGAAACGACGTCGAGCATTGCCGATACATTGACAAGTGACAAGTGTAACTAGTCACCCTACTGCTGTAGTGCAGTTCGTAAGCTTCAGTAATGCTGACAGAGGAACATCTTTGAAGACTGCTAATCAGAGGGGAGTTGCGTCGCACTCATAGTTTTCGCAGACGTACGTGGACTGCAGAGAAAGCGGATAAGTCAATCATAAATAAGCAACACCATATAGGAATTCTCGCACTTACTTCCAGCGATTGGCTTCTTGAGCTCCATTTGATATCGATGCATCACTCAAAGTTGCTGTCTAAACACAAGACTATTAAAACGCGATTTCTGCAACAAAAACCTTAACTGAGATACGAATCGCCTGCAAAAATTTGGCAAAGCAAAACAAAACAATCGCCTGGTTGCCGCGGACAAACCATAACGATTGAACTGTTCGTGGCACACATGGGCACCTATTGGCACCACGATCGAAACACCAGGGTTCATCGTAACGTATAGAGGCACACTAAAAAAAATCGGTTCAAGTGATTATGTGCTGAGCGACTCACCGCTCCCAGGTTTTCCCCACACAAACGCTGGCCATCCAGTGGAACATGAATGGATATTTCAACAACCTCGCTGATCTGAAGTTGCTAGTGCGACTTCTCCCCACGGTTTTCGCCATCCAAGAAGTCCACCGAGCCGACATCGACCAGCTACACCGATCGTTGTCGAAGAGGTACCAATGGAGCCTGGCCAGCCAATGGAATTCTTTCCAATCAACTGCCATCGGCGTTCGGCTTCCCTTTGACTTTGAGGTCATCAACATCGACTCCAACCTGCTCATCGTTGCTCTCAGCTCCGTTCGCTGTCACCATCATCTCGGCCTACTTACCGTCTAGCAGAATCTCCAACCTTTCAAATTACCTCACGACAGTTCTGGGTAACATCATTAGCCCGATCCTTCTAGTCGGCGATTTTTACGGCCACCACGAGTCATGGGGCAGCAAACGCAACAACAGACGCGGTATTGAAATCTACGAAGCCACCGAGAATGCAGATCTCACCCTGCTTAGCGACGGTTCGCCAACCTGGTTCAACGGGCAACGAACCTCCACATTGGATTTTTCCTTTTGTAGACCCTGCCTCCTCCAGCACCTATCCTGGGAGAGACGGGCAGATCCGATGGGCAGTGACCATTATTCCACCATCATCAGATCAGGCAGCCAAATCGATCCCTCACGCAGACTCTGATGGCAGTACAAGCACGGGGATTGGAGCATGTTCCAAACCCTAGTCGACAACGTCTCCAAGGGCAACCCCAGTTCGATCGACGAATTCTTCGATGGTCTTACCAACAATCAATGTGCAATTAGCGATTTGAAATTGGTTCTCTGTTGTAGAACCCCTAGGTCCGAAGTATACCTTGCAGTCTGCACCTTGCAATAATTCTTGCGCTTTTCGGTACCTTCCGATACTAGTATCTTGGTTGTTGTTTTGATTCACTATGTTATTTTGACAAAATATTTGAGAGTGTATTGGTGTGAGTTACGGTCTTAGGGGCGAATCATTAAACTTGGGACCGAGCTTGAGACCGGTGTGCTGGTACTGACTGAGCCAAGAAAAATATCGTATTTGTTCGGGACCTACTGGTCCTAGAGTTAGTCTATGGTCTTACCGCTGCTGCCAAAGCAAGAATCCCCAAAACAAGCCCAAGCCCTGGCAAAAGCGCCCTCCACTGGTGGTCAGATGAGACCAAAGCGGCTGTAAAAGCAATGAGAAAGGCCCTCCGAGCCCTCAAACGGTTACCAGATGGACACCCAGGCAAAACCGAAGCTTTCCGCATCTACCGTGAGAGAAGGAAACACTGCCGCGACACGATAAGGTCTGCCAAGAAAGCCAGTTGGGAAGAGTTCCTTGATGACATCAGCCCCAGTAAAACGACCTCCGAACTCTGGATGCATCGGCCTCAAAATAAACGGTTGCACCATCACCGACCCGAAATCAGTAGCCAACTCCCTAGGCGACTATTTCTACGGCCTATCGTCACTTGTAAGCTGCCCGGAGGACTTCCGGCGTAAAATCATTTTCGCTTGCCGTCATGTGAAAGATGTCACCATTCCTGACACCGACCCTGACCTCAGCATCAACAAGCCGTTTAAAATGCACGAACTAACTTTCGCTCTCTCCAAAGCCAAGGGAAACCCGGCCTCCCCCGACGATATCGGCTACCCGCTTCTTCGGAATCTGCCACTCGACGGCAAAACCACCCTACTACACCTTCTAAATAAGGAGTGGACAGGAAACAGTCTTCCCGCCTCATGGTCTCACAGCCTTGTTGTTCCAGTCAAAAAAACCGGCAAACAGGGCCTCTCGTCAGAGGATTACAGACCCATTTCGCTCACCTGCTGTGGTTATCTACATTCCAACGGACTTCTGGACCACCAACTAAAGGGTGTCCACGATGAAATTGCCACACACAAAATTGATTCGCAAAATTCGAGTTTTCATCCGATTGCCATCAAATTTTCAGGGATTGAGAAATAACTATTAAACTTCATTTTACCATTTTACTCGTATTTTATTTACAGTCCACACGCAAATGCCCGCACCTTGGCCTTAACCCCGGCCATAAGATTCTGCACAACCTGTGAATCAACCGTTTTTTGCATGTAAACCCATACTTTCTTCAGTTTCTCGACTGTCTTCACTACCTTAGATCGTTTAAGAAGGTGCTGCTTCATAATCGCCCAGTACTTCTTGATGGGGCGGAGCTCCGGAGTGTTGGGAGGGTTGAACATTTTCGGCACGAAATTGACCTTATTGTCCGCATACCACTTCAGCACGTCCTTGGAGTAGTGGCATGAGGCCAAATCCGGCCAGAAGATTGTTGGGACGTTGTGGGCCTTCAGGAGATGAAGCAGCCGCTTCTGGAGGCACTCTTTTATGTACACCTGTCCGTTCATCGTGTCCTGGGTCACGAAAGGTGCACTCCGCTTCCCGCACGTGCAGATGGCTTGCCAAACCAGGAATTTCTTCGCAAATTTGGACATCTTCTGAGTGCGGACATGCTCCGGAACGCTGAACTTATCTTTGGCCGTGAAAAACAGGTTGCCGGGGATCTGTTTGAAGTCGGCCTTCACATATGTTTCGTCGTCCATGATGCAGCATTCAACTTTCGTCAGCATGTTGAGGTACAACTTCCTGCCACGGGTTTTGGCGGACTTGTTCTGCGTCTCGTCGCGATTAGGGGCCTTTTGTCTTTGAACGTTCGAAGCCCAGCCTTAGTTTTGGCCTTCTGGACAAAACTTCGGCTTAGGTACAGCTTCTTAGCCACATCCCGAACGGAGGCGTTCGGATTTCGGTTGAAGGCCCCAACTACGCGGTTGTGATTTTTGGTGTTGTACGGAATACTTTTTGTTTCACTTCTGGGCTTCCGATCGGTGGTCAACCGTTCCTCGAACCGCTTAATCACTCGCGACATCGTGGAATTCGCGATTCCCAACGTTTTAGCGATGGAACGATGCGAGAGATTCTTGTTCTCGTGATGAATGCGCAAGATTTTATCACGCACGAGCTGTTCTTTCGACTCCATTTCCACGAGTTTTGATCACAGGACTTTAAAACTTGCAGGATGTAAATAATGCACTATGAACTAAATCCACCCAAATTTAAATTCTACCCAACGGTTAAAAAGTTAGAGCAATTTCATAGTGTGGCAATTTCATCGTGGACACCCTTTACACGCTTTTCGGCCAGGCTTTGGAACTAACACGTACCTGAGAACCCTAGGCCAGGCGTTGCAGCAAGCTCTCCAGGGACGGACATCACGCGGAAATCGTCACCCTCGACATATCAAAGGCCTACAACAGAGCATGGATGCCTGACGCCCTTAAGCAGCTAATAACCTGGGGTCTGTCCGGGCACGTTATGAACTTCCTGAAACACCGGACCTTCCAGGTTATTATTGGAAACCACCGATCCGACACATTCACTGAAGAAACAGGCGTTCCACAAGGGTCGGTCATTGCTGACACCCTTTTCCTACTCCGAATGAATGGGATCTTCTCAAAACTACCGGCGGGTATTTTCATATTCGTCTACGCGGATGACATCGTCTTGATGGCCGTGAGAAGCTCCCTGGTCGCCCTGCGGAAAAAACTAGGTCAAACGCTACGACTAGTTGAGAACTGGACCTCAGCCTCTGGCTTCCAGCTGTCACCGGAGAAATGCAGCTTCACTCACATCTGTGGCAGCAATCATTGGTCACTGGCCACGCCAATTGCCCTTGGAGGCCACCACATTAAACAGACGTCCTCAGCAAAAGTGCTAGGAATCCGAATCGACCGTTCCCTATCCTTCCGTCATCACTTCGACGAAGTTAAGAAAAGCTACCGCACACGCCTTAACCTCCTCCTAACAATCTCCGGAAGACACCAAAACTGCAACCGCACAACCAGGCTCCGAGTTTCCGCCGCTATAATCAACAGCTGAATCACCTACGGCCTCGAAATCACCTGCTTCGCCAGGCGACTATTATGGGAGAAACTGGCCCCGACTTACAACTCTGCTATCCGGATCACTTCCGGTTTGCTCCCTTTAACACCTGGCATCATTGCTTGCGTCGATGCGGGCGTCCTCTCCTTCCAGTACTTCATCGTGACCACCCTAGGAAAGCGCACCATCGCACAGTGGTCAAAAAGTCGATTTTAACGCTCTCAACTCATAGCTTCCTAAATAGTGGAGCTAGAGCGATGGCGTCTTTGGCAAAGTTGATGGATATGACAAGCTTCGTATTTTAGGCCAGTATCGACTTAAAAAATAAAGAGGTTACGGAATTTTGTTCAATACTACCAAGCGGAATTTTTACAATTGATCTGCATGGAACGAAATGTCACCTTCACTTACGGAATAATCGAGCGAAATATTTTTCCGAAAGTAAAAGTGACAGCTCCCATTAGTTTGCGTGGAAACCTTACAAATTCCAATTTTATTTTTCGTTCTTTTCAGGTAGATGCTACTGCTGCAGAAATTTCTTTTCGATGCTTTACTTTTCCGTTTCAGTAAACGAAATTTAACATGGGATTGAGATAGAAAAAGAAATTTCTTTCGAACTCGATACTGACCTTTTGACGGCATAAATTTTGTGATCAATCCCCCTAAAAGTGAGATAAAAATCCAACTATTTTAGGATTGTGAGATAGAGAGTTGATTTCTTCAGCAAAATTGTAGAAAAAGTCAATACAAACAACTTTGTTGAAGACATAGAAATTGTATGTTTTACCCAATTTGAGATAGAGAGCGTTTTATAAGAACTAACCTCCAAAAACACATTTTTCACCGAAACATTTTGTTTTTAATTTTAAGGACAATATAATGTTCTACAAAGTTATTTGCAATATTAAAATACAAAACTTTCTAGAACATACCATACCTGCATTATTTCAGTGGGATGAGTTATTGAACTTTTTTCCGTTTTTTTTTGTCATATTTTCGACGGTTGTACTACGCTTAGGAGCAGGTAGGAGCAGATAGAGTTCAATGCATCTAATTGTACATTATAAGACCTTTCAAGTGGTGGTTAGTTTGTCCGTCCACGATCGTCTGCTGGGCTGTTATGCTCAAAACTCATTATTTTCAGATTAATTTTGGATTTTGTTTTTGTCAATATTTTTATTCATTATATGTTACTATAATTAAACCGATTTTTAATTTAATTATTATTAAACATTTATATTTTCAATGCCGTTTTAAATTTCAACCGCTTCTTTTGTTAGCAGCGGCCTATCGTCGCCAGACAATGGTTTTTCATGCTTTTTGAGCCAACCACGAATGCTTGTAATCAATGGATCTGATGATACTAGAAACCAGTTCAGAAGATCGCAATTCGTAGTCACATAGTCGCGACACCATTTTTTTTTAACGAAATTGAGTCGTAATCCCATACAAACTGAGTCAAATATTTGGCACAATGGGGTGCACAATAAGCTATTTATCGCAATAACATATAAAGCATAAAAACATTATTTAATTTATTAATAGCCCCCTCGAAATTGTATTTACATTTGAAATGTCAGCCCAGTAACCGACCAGCATCCGCTAACTGGGTTGCTGTATATAAGAAGGATGAAGTGCGGGTTGCCATTAGTACCACGGAAAGTATATGGAAATCCAATATGACACTGAACAGCCAGGAACCTACTTTTTCGGTTCCGAGCTCTCTGTTCTTTGTACAGCAAATCCTATTTTCGAATGGATATCCATACGAGGAAATGCGTGTGACTTTTTTAGGACCACACTCGACGGACAGAAAAATCTGAAATTGTTATTTCCATAAAATACAAAAAGTCACCTAATTTAAGATCTGCAAAAAATGTTCAATCCTGGTATTTAGCATTTCGAACCACGTCTTCGGGTATAATAAGAATATAATCATCTGCATTATTCTAAGCATCGATTTGGCTGTTTACGAACAATCCCAGGGCGTATAACTTCCGATTGGGCAGTATTCGATGTGTCAAAAGTTCACCAGAATGGTTATAAAATGAAGAACAAGCGGGCAGGTACAAAAACACGTACAATTTCTTAAAACAAACTGTACAATGTTTGCTTAAGTCGACAGCCAGGGCGTGGATTACAAAAATGTTCATGGCATTCCTATTTGAACAGGATCAGTCGGCAGTTCCTTTTCTGCCCCTTTCATCTAAATGAAACACTAATTAATATTCGAATGTGCTTCCGACGAAAGAATTTAGCTACCAATATGAAGTACCAAAAAGCACGTGGTCTATACTCTCTTGGCCTCTCTCACCATTCACCGAAAACCGGTCTCACGTGGTAGCACGCACGGAGAATTTTGAGCCTCTCAGGCTCTCACCGTTGCGTTCAAAGGGACTCACTCTCTTTCTTGGATTGTCAGAACGAGTTGGATATTGGGGGCAGATGAGCGAAGTGAAAATTTTCTGGCCTACTCGCTCACTGTCTGTAGATCCGCGGTCGTGTACGGAGCGTTTTTTCAGAGCCAACATTTCGTGTGTCCTGTGCTGTGCCATTGTCCGTGTTTGTGAAGAATAGTGAAAATTTCAAAATTGCTTGCCTGAAAATCGCAAAAAGTATCGATTTTGTTATCAGATCCGCCTGAAATCGGGTACTTTACCAGCAGAGGAGGGCGGAAAATCCGGAATTTGTTTCCATCGCTTCGGTGTCAATTATTAACATTGTGTCTGCTGAACAGAGCTGTCATTTTACGCATTTGATTTTCCATTTTCCGGAGTTTCCTGGATCGAAGAAAGCTTTTAAAGTGGGGAAATTGCTCATATCGAAGTCGTGGGTTGCCGCTAGTGTTCCCAAAGGTGGTCTTTTTAGTGACAGCAGAGGAAAAAGTGTTTACGTAATTTCGCTGAATTTTCGTTGTGTAATGTGAAGAATCGTTCTCGTGTGTGCAAGAAGAGAACAGCAGTCAGGTTTTAGCAAAAATTGTTCACCCCCGGAGTCGCGTGTGGGGAAGAAGAAAGACGGTCTTCGGATTGGTGCGAGTGTATTGGTGTTGGCCCTTTGCTGAACAGCAGTTCCTTCCGTTTTCCCCCTTGCTCGTTGCCATTGTCGCCATTCAAAGCACTATCGGTGCACTGCTCTCTGCGAGTTTCTTTAGAAACCGAACGTCAAACGTAGTAAGGCAGGACCTCTTTTCGGACGGTCGGTGGAACATATTCGGTCGTTGTGTAATGGCGTTTCTGCGTTCGGTCGCTCGGTGCAATAGTCTGGTTTCGCGAAAAGTGTCCTCCACGACATCGGTGGTCAGCGGCAGTATCCCGGTTTCAAGCTCGCAACGTGGTATCCCATTAAATGATGCGCTAAATGCCGATCAGTATCAGGCTTCATTGTCCTATCTTAGCCAGGTTTTGGCCGGAGGGCAACTCCACCAGCGACGGTTCCGATCGGTGACGGCAACTGCGAGTCCGAGTGGTGTCCATGTCGCCAAGCAACAGCAGCAGAACAATCCCAGTTCGCCGCAACGGGACCCTCTGGATGTCAGCTTCAATGATCCGAATGCGGCGTTTAAGAGCAAAACCACCTTCGAGCTGATCCGGGCCTATTTCGTATATGTGCTGTGCTCGTCCGAATTCCTCGTCGAAAACAACATGAAGGTAAATGTTTTCAGTTTTTCCAATTTGTCTACCCTTCTCAAGCCACCCCAATTAGAATGTTTACATTTCTCTCTAAAAAAAAAGGATACTTGAATCTTACCAGTCCTTCATAGAAACATAGAGTTCTCCACCCATTTACCCTTAGCTTGAATCCAAATAAATCCTTCTAGACTACCCAAATAATCATCACCCAAAGAGACAGCAATCGACATTGTAGGTATGGTAATCAAAAGGAAGATGCACGAAGCCAGCTGGGGTCGGACCTTTGCCAAAAGATAATAATAAATGAAGTGAAGAAACGAGTGACCATTGGCTGTGGGAAGGGACGTTAGGGTGGTAGTGTCATAGTGGAGGTATGTCGCGGCGGGTATTGATCGTCTGACACAGGCGAGTTGTGTAATCATCTAGGGCGGAAAATCTGTGCAGTGGATGGTCACGTTTGTGTATGCAAATACTTAGCACATTACTATTTTGTTGCGGAATTAATGCTTACTTGACTTCGATAAAAATATGAAGCATATAATTCCACTGCTGATAAGTTGGTTGATGTCCATTAAGGACTCATGAAGCTTAGAGTTTGTTCAGAACTGATTGACCTGATTGATATAAACCAATAAATTACTTTTTTTTTGGTTAAATCAGATCATCTTGCAGTCTTCATTTGTTGGACATAGAATTTCCTATAAGAATCTCAGACATGAAGGTACTTGAACAGTAACAACTTCACCTAGTGGTTCCAAACTGGAACCGTGAGCTTTTTCTTAAGATTTTCCCATACGAATTTGAACCCGCTTTAAAAATAAGCAAATGTTTGCCGATTTGGCTAATTGGCCAGAGGCTAAGGGTGTCATGGGGAACAAATGACTCCGCAATACGGGATGAGGGAATCAAACATACTACGATCAATGCGAAGGTCACATTTATCCAGTCAGTGCAGAAAAGTTGGCTCGATACAATCAGCTACCACCCTGACAGACAGCTAAATGTTTTCAAAGAACTGTAAATCATCATACCTTTCCGACTTTCGCTCTCGGCTGACGAGCAAATAGAATAAAAAAAAACACAAAAAAAAAAAACACACCACACCCACCCCCAAAAAAAAATATAATGTTCTCCCCCCCCCCCTTTTTCCCCTTTCTCCCCCCCCCCCCCCCCAAAAAAATCTTCCCCCCCCAAAAACGATCCCCGCCCCCCCCCCTTCTATTTCTCAATCACCGGGAACTTTTTTTTGGTGACCACTTGTTCGTGATGCGTATTAGCCTGGGACAAAATTTAAATTCCAGTTCCCTAATGATTTTCGGAAGCCTTTTGGACCCTGTAATAACTGTGCAAAATTTCAGCTCGTTTGGTGAAACTATATTTTAGCGCTCGCAGTTTTAATTTTCCATAGTATTTTATATGGGAAAACTTACCTTTTCAAAGAAATATCTGGCGAGGTGACCCGTTGTCCTCTAAAAATAAATCAATCCCTTAACTTGCTGGGAAATTTTTCAAAGAAACTTTTCTTCGAAGACCGCAAAGCGATCCGACGCTTGTGGAAAAAGTTATTAAGCTGAAACTGATTGCTATCCAATCGAACGGCTCATTGGACTGTTTTTTCTAGCAGCACAGTTCCTCCATGCTGAGTGAACATAAACAAACACAGTGGTTGCTTCGCGCAGCCAGCAGCAGGTTGCAGGTGGCAGTGCTGCAAGAGAAAACAGTTCAATGAACCGTTCGATTGGATAGCAATCAGTTTCAGCTTAATAACTTTTTCCACAAGCGTCGGATCGCTTTGCGGTCTTCGAAGAAAAGTTTCTTTGAAAAATTTCGCAGGAAGTTAAGGGATTGATTTATTTTTAGAGGACAACGGGTCACCTCGCCAGATATTTCTTTGAAAAGGTAAGTTTTCCCATATAAAATACTATGGAAAATTAAAACTGCGAGCGCTAAAATATAGTTTCACCGATCGAGTTGAAATTTTGCACAGTTATTAAAGGAACCAAAAGGCTCCCAAAAATCAATAGGGAACGAAAATAATTTTGTTTCATATATCCGTGTCCCAGGCTAATGCGTATGTGTAGGTAACAAGAAATTCGGAGAACACATGCAAAATTTCGCGCGGCGTTGATAATTTTCGTTCTGCTCCAGTTGCACTCACAGCTGCCACAGCTGCCAAAGGTGGCACACGACGTTGTGGCTGCATGGATTCTGTAATTAGCAGTTTAGGCATTACCTCTGCCCCCTGCCGACTGCGGAATAGCTGAATTGCCGATTTTTTTTAATAATTCATAAATTATGTTGTTGATTTCGTTTTCCTCTTAGGTGACGAGCATTCGTCAACTTAAGCTTTTCCGAGTCGAGTGTATCGAAAAGTAGTCATAAACATTCAAATATTGAAATAAAAGTAAAGACAATTCGCAAATTGTCCAAGCAATGTATTTCAAGCTGAACAATGCATTAGGTTCTAAGTAACATGGAGAGATTCTCTTCGTCGACTTTCTCTTTCGTTAATAGTTTGTTTATTGAACGATTTGCTGATGTTTTTGACGTATTGGATCCTTAATTACACTTTAGATTACCGTACTGTGCGTTGAAAATACTTGTTTTTACATAGCCGTAGGAACGCAAAGAGAAAGTCGACGAAGAGAGTCTCCCAATGTTACTTAGGACCTAATGCATTGTTCAGCTTGATTTTATTACAGCTTAACAGGATAAAATATCAATTAAACTAACAAATTAATCAGATTGCTGATTTCGGTAATAAAGCTTGCTTCAGATAGAATTGGAACAAAAACAATTGCCTGTATTTCAGTTATTTATTATTGAAATCAAGATCTTTTTTTATACAAATGTAGCGTTTTATTCATACTTTTAAGAAAAAATACGGATAAAATTATTCGTCACGGTTTCGAAGGAATTCTCGAATTTTTCCTGTAACACGGCTCATTAGGCGGCGCACACCTTCTTCGTCCATCGTTTTAGCTATCTTATTCCACCAGGTCTTCATCTGATTGATGTCTTTGAAAACCTTTCCCTTTGCCTTGAGTCTCCTCTTCATGATTGCCCAGTATTTCTCAATAGGGCGGAACTGGGGGCAGTTGGGTGGGTTAAGGTTTTTCGGAACAACCTGGACCCCTTTCTCTGCATACCATTCTTGAACGACTTTGCTGTAATGACAGCTTGCCAAATCTGGCCAAAACATTACGGGATGGTCGTGGGATCGAATGAACGGCAAAATTCGTTTTTGGAGACACTCTTTTTGGTATAGTTCCGACGTCATTGTCTTATTTGTAACGAAAACTTTCGTTTTTTTTGCCACAGCTGCAAATGCCCTGCCAAATCATGAATTTTCGTGCAAATTTGTCGGCAAAAACAAATTTAAATTTGGCTGGAACATCCCCCGAGCCGTTGCCAAGTAAAATTTTTGACCTGGGATTTGCCCGAAGTCAGCCTTGACATAGGTTTCATCGTCCATCAGAAGAGACCCGTCGAACTTGGTCAGCACCTGGTCGTATAGCTTCCGAGCACGGATTTTGGCCACAGTATTCTGTTTTATGGTCCGATTTGGCTGTTTGCTAGCTCGATACGACTTGATTCCTTCCCGGAGTCGAGTTCTCCTCACGGTACTATGGGCAGCACCGAATTTTCTGGCCAAATCACGGTCCGACAGATTGGGATTCCTCTTAATCGTCTTCAAAATCTTACCACGCAGTTTCCGGTCGACAGTTCCACTCCGACGATTGGCTTGAGGCTTCCGAATCGTCGTCAATGTTTCCTTATACCGTTTGATAACGCGCCATACGGTATTTCTGGGCAATTTCAGCTGTTTAGCTAGCCTAGATGCAGACCACAATGGATTTTCCAAATAACTGTGCACATTTGTTTCCCTTCTTTCGGCTTCCATGTTGATTGTTTACAAAGTACAGTCGATTTGCGGAAAGTCAAAAATACATAAGGGAAGCTGACAAAATTCCCGACACGTGGGCGCCAAGAACTTCCAAATCCGTCCACCAGGAGCGCCACAATATGAGCAAAAGTTTGTTCCAATTCTAAATGAAGCAAGCCTTATGATCGTACTTTAGGCTTCGTACCGTCCATCAAGTTCTGCACAGTAGTTTTTGTGCACTTCCTTGGTGGTTTGACCAGTTTTGCTTGAAGTCAGACATGTTGTGAATCACTGCACCTGCCCTTTTGAGGGCACTTGACGATTGCCCAATAGCTCTCGGTCGGTCGCAGTTAGGGAGAGTTTGGTATGTTGATATATTTTTCAACGAAATAAACGTTGTTATCAGAGAACCACTGTAGAGTTATTATGCCATAAGAAGAGGCCAGATCCGGCCAGAAGAGAGGAAGAATCACATGCTTCCGAAATAGTGGAAGCAACCACTCGTTTCGGTAAATTTCAGCATTGACTGTTTCGTTTGTGTAGAAATTTAAAAGTTGCAAGCCACATGTGCGAATTGTTTGCCAAATGAGCACCTTCTGACCTTCACATTCTCTCCCCAGGTAACCAATAAGCATTGAAATGTGCACTATTTCTGCATCATACTTGCATTTACGATTCTATTTGCTGTATATTAGCAGTCTGAATGCATAGCGTTGTATAATAGCACACTCAAAGCTACCGTAATGTTAGCTGTCTGTTAAAATATACAGATTATGCTTGATATTTTATTAGAATCACGCGCCGAAAAAGCTTAATTAAAGTTGTTTACAAATCGATAATTGTCCGAACATTAATTGTTTACAACTATGAATCAATCTAAAAATTGGGAAAATTTAGTGAATATTGGTACCTGGCGAAATGTAAAAAAATACGTTTCTATAGATCCATCCAGATGCGATGAACAGCTGAAACCTTCAGAACAAACCGCGAATCCAGGTTTTTTTTGACGACATCAATATCATCGGAATTGACCGTCGAGCCGTGGAAGAGGCATTTGCGTCTTTTAAAAGGGAGTCAGCGAGAATTGGTCTCACAACTAATACCAGCAAGACGAAGTACATGATCGCCGGTAGACAAGGTGGGACTAATAGTGATGTGGTGTTGTGTGGTGACAAATTTGAAGTAGTGGAAGAATTTGTGTGTCGTAGAACTCTAGTGGCGTGCGATAATGATGTTACTCACAAGGTAAAAAGGCGTCTCGCAGCAGCGAATAGATCGTTTTACGGTCTCCGGAACTAGCTGAAGTCCCGTAGTTTGCAGATCCTGCCGGTCGCTTTGTACGGCCATGAAACCTGGACGTAAAGGAAGTCGACAGGAGAGCATTCGGGTGTTTGAATGTAAGGTGGTGCAAACAATACTCGGCGGTAAACAAGAAGATGGCATCTGGTGGCGTCGCATGAATCACGAGTTGTACCAAGTATATAAAGAGATTGATATTGTCAAGCAGATAAAACACGACAAGCTGCGTTGGGCTGGTCACGTTGGCCTGATGCCGGAGGCCTGAAGAACGACAATCGAAGATAATATTCAGTAGAGAACCAGGGATAGGCCGTCGACTCCGTGGCGGACCACGAACACGATGGCTATTTGCAGTTGAGGAGGACCTAAGGCCCTTAACGTCCAGGGGGACTGGAGGCTATTGGCCAAGGACCGGGTCCAGTGGAGGAGAATCATCCATTCGGTGTGGATTCAACAGGAGGAGGAGTCGCCCATCAAGTATCAAGTAAGTCACAACTACCGCCGTTTTGCGGAGTATTATCGGTTATCGGATCTGCAAAATGGACACGTGCCACGCTTGTCCCTGTTCGTTGAGTTCCGGCAAAGTAATAACTTGCAGCGGCTCTTGTGGTCTAGTTCTTTATCACACCTGCGTAGACTTAACTCAGATCCAATATTCAGCTTGGACAGCAGGTATTGGCCTGTATTGGTTCTGCAACAGATGTCGGTTGAATTTCAATCCTACTTTGCATGATCGAGAAAAACCGATTATGAAAGCTGTACGGAAATCATTGATTCGTACGGACTCCTTGGACACTCGCCTAGGCAACTACGGCGACAATCCCCTAAACAGAACGCTCTATAGCACATAGCAGTTAAAACCTGCAAACCAACCGATCGACCAATCAACTTTTCATCATAACATTCACCAGCTGAACCTTGACGACTCAACTGATCCTATCAATCGTTCTAGATCCTGTGATGAGACATCCTTCTTCGAAGTTCTGGATCAAGTCAATAGTGCACTGGTACACAAATTCGACGTGTTCAAATCGTACGAAATCAGCATTCCAGTACTACTACCACAGCGACTGCTTCTACACCAGATGCGCAGATCCACCGAATGTTTCGCATAACAGCAATCATCTACATATAGCACCCAGCCGTAAACTGCAAATACATCTCAACCCAGCACTGATGTTACCACCCCATCTTATTATGCAAACGAAAACAACTCTGGCAGTAGCAGCTTAAGGCCCAGTACTAGATCGTTGAGCGTCGCTAAATTTGGCCGGACCACTGACATTGCAGTAGCTATCTATGTGACCCCGTTCACCCCAGATCAAAAAGAAAATGATGCTAAACAGCACATCCACGACATTGCTAATGTTGGTTCTTGGCCGGTGAAGGTCGTTAAACTAGTTCCTCGTGGGAAAAGCTTGGAAGACTTCTCATTAATCTCCTTCAAAGTCATCGTTAACAAAGATCCATCCATGGTGGTCGGTGATCCCTTGAACTGGTGATAAGGTGTTACTGCTCGCGTGTTCGATCATTCAAAAAAAAAACAGTTCTGCTGCATCTCGAGTCGTGATGTCAACGAGCCGTGATGTCAACCAAAAACGTCCAACCAGCATGACACCGATTATCAACTCCATTCAACATTGAGGTTATCCGGGGACGCATTCAAACAGGCCCTATGGTTTCGGCACAATCGAGCCAACTGGCATCAGTTCCAGTCCAGTCGTCCTGGCTCTGTGTGGCTGCCAATCCTGTATTGTCAGGCAAGTACAATTTTGAAACGGAACCGGCGCTAGCTTACGAAAGTTCGGATTTCAGCAACTCATCCAGAAACAACGTTCGAAACAATAAAGTGCCATCGAAGTGCCGACGCAGTTACAGTCCTGTGTCTATGGCAACGGACAGATGCTTCCAGTCTACTCTTCCAAGCATTTCGCTACATGCTCCGTTATTCTCGCATCATCATGAACCACCCCCCACCCACCCCCCCGCCCCCGCCCCCCCCCCCCCCCCCCGGTTGTTCTTTTTTTTCCCCCCCCCCCCCCCCCCCCCCCCCCCCCCCCCCCCCCCCCCCCCGCTTTAGGAAACCCCCCCCCCCCCCCCCCCCCCCTGTTAAATAATTAAAAAAACAACACCCCCCCCCACAACCACCCCTACCACAAACAACCCCCCACCCGGTAGGGGGAACCCCCCCGAACAGAAACAAAAACTACGGTGGAGGGGTTTTGTGGGCCGTTCGCTCCAGCTTTTAATCTCGTTTAAAGCGTGCATTAAAAAAAGCGACTAAATGTTCCGATTTTTCATGCGTTTACTCTGCCACCTGGTGGTCGGTCCACCAGTCAGTAGTTAATATATACTAGTTGCCTTTATACTGTGAAAATTTGACAACTATATCAGTTTATTTACGGCAGCTATGGCGAGAACAGTGAAACAACTTTGATCTATGGTTTGTTCGTACCGCCTGCTCCATCCGGGCCTAAAAAAGTCGGCCATCGTGGCCAATTTCGTGTCGGCCGGATACGATCGCGGAAACATCTACAAGATTCTGGCACTTCACCGACCGTTTCAACCGACCGGAGGATTCAACAGAAGCTCAAACGGAAGACAGAAGGTAAGGTGGCCACTTCGTTCCGTTCGTTGAGCCGGGAGGTCGGTGCGACCGGCCAAACGGTCAAGAAGTATTTGGCCAAAATGGATATCCACATGCGGAATCGTCAGTCAATGCCAGCCGTGTCGGAGAACCAAGCGGAAGCCCAGAAACAACGGCTAAAGATTCTGGTCAAAGAGATCTTCCCGGCGAAGCGGAACGTAGTGGTCGTTATGGAAGACGAGACGTGCCTCACGTTGGACGGCAAGGACTGGCAAGGCAAAGGCTATTCCACCTCCCCGACAAAAGAAATTAGCAGCGATGTGAAGTACATAGCGCACACGAAGTTCCCAAAGAAGGTGTTGCTGTGGCTCACAATCAGTGAAAAGGGGATGTCACGTCCCTTCTTCTTTTTGTCGGGGCTGGCAGTGAACGGCGAGATCTACAGTACGAAGTGCCTCCCAGAAGTTTAAAAAAAAAAATACCACAATTAAAAAGTACCACAAGGACGACGACGTGGTGTTTTGGCTGGAAGAAAAGGAGCGATTGGGCATTCCGGAGGTGCCCAAGCATGCCAACCCTTCAAACGTACCCCAGCTTTGCCCAATCAAGAAGTTCTGGGCCAATTTGAAGAGTAGAGTATATTCAAATAATTTCTTGGCCAAAACGACGGATGATTTGATCAAAAAGGCGACCAAGGAACTGAAGAATATACCTACAAGCTTCTTTTTTTCATCTATGGCCAAAGTTCCGGCAGGGAGTACAAGTATTTTTGTGAAGTTTTTAATTTTCTAATGAATAAAATGTAATTTGGTTTGTTAACATATTTTTTCCGTTTTTTTTTTACCATGTGAATGTTTCCAGAAGCGATAATTGTCACTACATCCAGGAAGTACAACAATGGTACAATGATAACGGAGTCCAATTTGTTCCGAAACCCCACAAACCGCCCAATTGTCCTTTGTTCAGGCCCATTGAAAACTACTGCGCCATTATGAAGAAACAACTAAAAGGTAAAAGATGCAGGAAGAAGAAGATAAAACTGACGTTGTTTTGAGCCGCCCCTAACATGGAGAACATACGCTCGGATAGGCTGCACCCTTCTAAAAGAGGAGTCCCTCTTTCTCTGAAAGCATACGACCTGAAAGCATTGGTATCCCGATCTACTCTATGGTTACTTGTACCCCAGTCGGCACCAAGGGAGGATTAAGGAAGCGCTAATTTCGCCGCAACCACAAATCGCCTGCCAGATTAGGAATTTGCTGGCAAATTTTGACATTTTATGTTCCTTCCGAACATCCTCTGGAACGTCAAACTTGGACATGACGACGAAATATTCCGGTTTGGGTAGGTGTTGGAAGAAGGCCTTAACCTAGGTTTCGTCGTCCATCTCGATGCAATGCGGTTGGTGAGCAACTGCGTGTAGAGCTTCCAGGCACGGGTTTGAGCAGCGATATTTTGGTCCTCCTTGTTTGTGGCCTTCGGCACTCTGTAGGCATGTAGTGCAGAACGTTCCATGATTTTCTGGCGCTGCAGTTCTGCTACGATCTTCTTGGAATCTTGGATCTTGGAATCAACTGGGCCACTTCTGCCACCACATATTTCCTTCCATTTGACAGTAAAACGTTGCTTATAGGTGGTATTAGCGATGCCAAGCTTTTTAACGATCCACACAGATAAAAAGAAACATTGAATTTTATGCGTTATCTAATGCACATAAAGGGAATGCCAAATTTGGTAAAAAATAATGGGATATTTCATGTAAATTTAAGTCAGATAACGCCTGAATCTAGCCTGTTGTATGGCGCATGAAAGATTGCAAACAATATCCTTGTTTACGCCTCCTTTGGCTTGGAATTAAACTATGGGAAATTTTACGCGCTTGTTAAAATTAATTTTTTTTTCTGTGCATCTATGAGATGCATTCGGATTAGCAGTATGAGTGTACAGGGTGGCCGGTTGCTTGACAGTAAAATAAATGATGATTTTCAGAAAGAAATATTTTATCATAAGCATGAGGCTCTATGAGTGGACAGTAATTTTGCTAGGACGGAAGATATGAAGAAAAAGTGTTGATAGTTCCGTTAGTGCACGGCAGGCTGCGAAAAAATGAATAGAAGTAGTTGAAATTGAGTGGAGGGCTATTTGAAAGGTAGTACTCGATCATGCACACATTTTTAAACCATACTACTCACGTGCTGGGTAGGCAAGGGAAGGAAGTCCTCTTGACATCCTATAGTCAACCAATGAATGTGTTTCACTAGTCTTGAGGAGACAAACTGACTTGAATTTGTTTTCTCATATTTCTTGATCAAAATAACCTGTTTTTCAGATGATAAGTTAGCATAGATCAAAAAAAGGATTGTATTATTTAATCAAAATTTTCGAAAATCGTCTTCCGGAACCGAAACAAACGCTACTCGATAAAAAGTAGATTGGATCGATTTGATTCTCTTTCAATGTATTCTTCCGTCCTCGGGGACGCTTGCGTGTGTCGGTCTCAAGGCCACTGCTGTAAATAATCATTTCGTTCATTTGGATAAATTTTCCGAAAACTTGTTCTAGAGGATGAATTTATGAACATGGTGTATGATAAAATTTCAGCTCTTGACTTATTCTACAACTTTGTTTAACAGTGCATCGCCCTAACTGATATACAGAAAGTGTTATATTCACTGTTTTATTCAAATGATACTCAATGATGAATATCATTTGAGTAATCCGATTTTGCTTTCTCCCGTCTTAGGTTTTGAAGTAAGAACAATACATTACTTATGAAAATAATCAAGCACAACAATTCATACATGATATTTTGAAAATCAGATCCTGGAACGAGTTATCGGCAAATGAATCGGATTGGATCAAAATGACTATTTACAGCACTGCTCAGGGCATCTAATTTTACAAGATTTTTTAGTAGTGTGTTCCCATAACCGACCTTTTAATGGGGAATGTTACAGCATTTTCTCACAGTTATAAAGAAACATGTAATTTTCTGTGCTTCAATGCACATATATGGAATGCGAGACTTACTATGAATTCATGAGTTACCTCATGTATGTAAACTTAAGCCAGATATCGTTTAAATTAGGCCTGTTGTATGAAAGATTGCAAACAATTTCATTGTTTACGCTTGCTTTGGCTTGCAATTGGAAGAGGAGAAATTTAACGCCTCTGATAAAATTCATTATTTTTAGTCTCATTGTTGTAAGCAAAAACTCGGATTACAGATCAATACCGACCCTGCTTAGATCAGCTTAAAAATGTGATGTCGATGGAAATGCAACTGGACGATCGGGATTTAATTTAAGGATGATATGCAACGGTTGGAGCATACCGTTGTTAATGATGAGTTGAATTAAAAAGGGTCGAAATATCGCTAAAAGATTTTCGGAAACATTGTAAGGCCAAAAAATAAATACCACTGTGCTCCAAACGCCGATGTACAGCAGCGTACAGCAACCCTATCGGAACAGCCTTTCTCACATAAAGACAAAACAAAAATTCACGAGTCGTACCATTGGACAGGCAACGTACATCACACGTCCAAATTATCCACTGCTCACTAGTGGCAGGTAGCCATATCCATATGTTCATTTAGCGCCTCACGCACAGCAAATCAACTGACTGAGTTTATAGCAATTCTTATTATTGTTGTTGCTGATTCCTCTGGAGAGCAGCTCCGCAATACTTTGTTCAATGGGGAATAGGAATTATTTCCATCGCACAGTCAGTATAATCATGCGCACTGTCACCGGCCATGTGATTCTGAATCAAACGTTAGCGCCGAAAACCTCGGCTTGGCTGTAGAGATTGAGAATGAAAATTTGCGCTCCAGTCGCTCACCTCACTCGACCTTTTTCTCTCTTCCATCATTCCTGGGAGTGAGTTCCCCTTCTCGCGACTTTGTTTTCGATTCGTTGTGTTGTTACTTTTTCTCAAACCTACTGCTGCTTGAAATGCAAGAGCAAGGAGTTCCGCTTGAAGGGGTCTACTTTTTTCCAATTTTGTTTTCCGTTTTCTTGAGGTCTGTCTACTGTGCCATGGTCATGAGGAATTGCTGAAAGAAGCAGAATAATAGCGATACCTACCTATCAGAGTGTGTTTATGAGGCGACCGGACTTTGAACAAAGCGTGCAGCATTCTTTTACCGCTACGATTGGGTTGGGACGCAAGGGTTGTTCAACTTTATTTTTTGGCTCAGAAAAAAACTAAACCAAACTAGTTTAAAGCTCATTCTAAATCGATATTCGTCTGGTGGGCACATAGCTTCGTATAGATGACAACTATACTCGCTTAGTATAAACTTGAAGTAGGGGAAATGTCGGCTCCAGCAATGTTGACTATTCTCGGCAACCGATTTTCAAACCGCTGATTCTATGTATTCTTCCAACTATCAGTGAATATATTCATATGAAACATGGTTATATAGCTTTAATTTGATTACTTTTAAAATAGTGAGCCAATCCGTTAATATCTTTCTTCACACATACCACTCGAAAATGCTGTTGTTTTGTTGTCTTTAATAGAACGTTTTTTCACATTCAGTTTAAATGGAACAATAGCCGAATAAAAAAGGGGCTGCCGACAATAGTTGCACTCACTTGAGAAGTTTGGTGCTTTTAAAAACACTTTCATGTCGTTCTGGATAATTCTGTCGATTGTAATAATAAGATGAAGGATTGCGGAGAAAACAAATGTAAACAAACAAAAACAAAAGCTGGGTGCACGATGCTGCGAAAATACTCATAAAAGGGTGGACTCTGCTTAACTTGCCTAGAATAGGTAAGTCCCCTATTCGGGGTGCCGTTTAGTTTGAGAGAGATTTATTCAAGAATACAATGTTTTCTCGACCCGGACTACTGACTAATAACGGAGTCGGTGATGAATTACTCTGGCCAAAAGGGTTACACTCGCAGTTTCGGGTTGAAATTGGTACCTTGGGCATAGAGTAAATTTGGCATGTCACATGCAGATCCACCCACATCGACCCACTAAATCCTCAGCATATTCCCGTGCTGTGGGCAGATGAAACTTTTGTCCGGGAACCTGCCTAACATCAACCTTGTCATAAATTTTCATGAGAAGGCAGCCTATGTACTTCATAAGAACCTTGTTGAACAGTATCCGGGCTCGGGTACTGACTACTAGATTCTACTTCAAAGTTCTGTTGATTGCTTGGAGGTACGGAATGAACGCCAACCTGCTCTCAGATGGATCATCCGGACGGAACTATTGCTGGCATCGTATTTTTGGCGACATCCCGATTCGAGCGGGCAGGGTATCACTTGATCGGCCTCATCAGCCGATCCAAAGTTCTAGCACTATGTTTGCTTTGAAGCTCCCGGGACACACTTGCAATCATGGAACTCCTTGAGAACATCTCTCACGGTAGAAACGACAATCTTCAACTATTGAGCGATATTTCGTATTGACTACGTCGGAGTTTCAATGTAGGTGGTTTGCAGGATCAATTTTCGATTCTCGTCTTCCATCTAGCACAGCTGTCTTAATAGTTCACGTTTCGAAACGTAAAAAAAAATCGCTGTCAAAGCATTCCAATTTCGATCACTAGAGGCTCTTCTATAGAATAAATAAAGTGTCCAGATTCCAAGTGAACCGGATTTTAGCAAAATATAACGGATGAAGCTCCGGATTGTGTAGCTCATTTCGAAATTCCCAGGAGCACCCATTAACCATGTTTTTTTCTAAAGCTAAGCGCTTGAAGTTACAAGCAGTTGAAAACATCAGAAGTTCACGAATCTTTATTTTATCGTTCTGTAAGTGAATGGGAGTACCATCTTCAATATTCTTGATTTTTTCTGAGATTGTCTCAAAGTCTTCTGGTAGAAAAAAATATGTTTTTGTAGTACGCTGACAAACAATCCTCCAAATGATGCTTGCATTGATTGCATTGCTCAAAATTCCCCAAAAACTCTTGCAGCGTTACATAATAAGTGAATAGCACCAATTGTAATATAACATGAACCGAGCATATAACAAAAAATCAACATCTAGTACTTTTCGGAAATATTACTTTCATTAAAAATTGGCAGTAATTTGAAATTTTATTGTTATGCTGATTATTGGCACCCCATAATGTATTTTCCTTAAAAAAATATTTGTGCTTTTAAATATAAGCTATTCTTCAAAGTTATATTGTTATAATGGGCATTGACGCCTAAGAATTGTATAATTTTCGCTAATATTTTTTCTTCTTTCAAACAAGAGCTGTAAAGTTGTAGTTGATCAAGAAGTGTATTCAGTGTTTTTTAACGCGGCAAGCAACAGATGGCGATTTTTTTCAAAAACTCAAAACAATATTGGAGCGACGCGTCCACAACTCCAACCAGCTTCCCAAAGTTTAGCTCAAGATTATCAAAAAAAAAAAATAAGATGAGAAGAAATGAAATTTTATCGAAATGTAGCTTGGTGAGTCCATTCCAATTATTAAAAATAAAGATTGTACTCGAAAAAAATGCAACAGAAAAAATGATCACAAAAAATTCATTTTAAGTCGGATGTTTTTGAAACTCTCAGGGATCTTAGCTATGTTTTTGCAAAGTTTGTTTAGTCAACCTCCTCTCCTAGGCTAAATGCCCGCACCTTGGACTTAACGCTACCCATCAAATCGTGTGCAAAACTTGCGCCATATTTCTTACACACTTTCATCCACGTCGTTTTTGAAGACCTTACCTGTTTTCCGGAGCTTGCCCTTCATAATCGCCCAGAATTTTTCTATTGGGCGAAGTTCTGGCATGTTTTGCGGATTTTCCTCCTTCGGCACAAAAACAACATCGTTGGCTTCGTACCACTCCATCATCGGCTTCGCGTAAGAGCACGAAGCCAGATCCGGCCAAAACAGAGTGTCACCTTCGTGGGACCAGAAGAAGGGCAGCAGGTGCTTCTGGGGGCATTCTTCTTTATACGTTTGGCCGTTGTTGGTTCCGGTCATTATTTTATTTTATTTTATTGTTCTTCGTCTTCGACTAAAAATCGTACTGACTACTCTACCTACTATTCTTAATCCTATTTTTAAAAACGTTTTTGCTGATGTTAAAGTCAAAATGTTCATTGGCATCGTTGAAGGCTCGCAGACAGGCGTCAAGTGGATTGTTGAAACCGTAACTGGTCCGGTGAGCAGGTACAGCGACTAGTTGTGCGCTTCTCAATTGTCGGGGTGGAACGTGAAGGGGAACATCGCGTAAGAGTTCCGGACAGTCTATATTGCCGCGTAACAGGTCGTAGACAACCAGTTGCTGAATAATTGTGCGCCTGGCCCGCAAGATTTGCAAACCAATCAGCATACATCGTGTGGTATAGTCGGGCAGATTTAACGGGTCGTTCCATGGAAGGTTCAGTAGCGCGAATCGGATGAAGAGCTTTTGAGTTCGTTCGACTCTGATGATCAGTGATGCGTGATATGGTGACCAGACAGCGGCCGCGTATTCCAGTATATTACGGACTAAGGTACAGAATAATGTCTTTTGTGCGTAGATATCTGTGAAGTTCCAAGTGTGACGTCGAATGAATCCAAGAACCATGGAGGCTTTAGCCGTAACCAGCGCGACGTGTTTGTTAAATTTTAACTTGGAGTCAATTGTAACACCTAGATCACAAATACATGTGACTCGCTCTATTGGAACCGCATCAACTGTGTATTGATGCGTGATGGTCTCTGTACGACGGGAGAACGAAATCACCTTACATTTGGCTATGTTGACCCTCATACCGTTATCGTTACACCACAGCAGTAGTTCGTTAATATCGTTTTGAAGGACAAGGCAGTCAAGTGCAGACATAATGACTCTCAAAATCTTCAGGTCATCGGCAAACATTTGCTTGAACGATGAAATACGAGGGCACAGATCATTAACGAAAAGCACAAAGAGCATTGGGCCGAGCACACTACCTTGTGGTACTCCTGAAGTAATTGCGAAAGTCCTCGAGCGTGCGGAATTTACCGTTACGAAGGACTGACGGTCGGTCAAGTAAGAGAGAATCCACTCAACGAACCAAATTGGGAATCCTACAGCCTTTAGCTTTTCGGCTGCGTACAGGTGTGGTACTGTGTCGAAAGCTTTAGAAAAATCGACATAGATAGAGTCAACCTGCCTTCGGGATTCGACCTCACGAAACAACGTGTTGGTATACCACAGCAAATTCGTAGTTGTAGAGCGATGCTGAACGAATCCATGCTGGTACTCCGATATTGAAGGATGGACAATATTGTACACAGCGTTGTGAACTAACGTTTCAAGGACCTTGCTAATACAACAGATAAGCGATATTCCACGATAGTTTTCAACAAGGTTCCGATTTCCTGCTTTATGGATTGGCACAATTGACACAGTCTTCCAAATTTCAGGGAACTTTCTCTCTCTTAACGAACGGTTAAATATGCTGCATATCGGAAAAGCAAGAGAGCGTGAGCAAAACTTGAGAAGAGACGGAGGAATTCCATCTACACCAGGGCCTTTTGAAACATCAAGGTCGTACAAGGCTTTCATGACGTCATCCGGAGAGAAACAAAGCGCTGGGAAGTTCATATTGAACTTCCGTATGTTATCGAAGCTATTTGGGTGCAGAGGTGGCGCATTTGTGCTATAGACTGACTGAAAGAAGCATGCAAACAAGTTCGCAGCATCGACAGGGGTGCTAGCGGCGACCCCGTGGAATTCAACTGTGTTAGGAATTCTATGGCAAGCACGTTGTGACTTCACGAACTTCCAAAATGCCGCTGGGTTTTGCTTCAGGTTTGCTTGCAATTGCTGGACGTGTTCCTCATAACTGGATTTTAGGAGTACGTTGTACCTCGTTTAGATTAAACGGAGATTATTTTTAGTTTCGTTGGTTCTGGCAACGAGATGTCGTTGTCGCGACTTGCGTAGCATATTTCGCAGATTGCGTAACGTTGGATTTCACCAGGGTTGCACAGAAGTTGGCCTTGTAATCCGCCGTCAAAGAGGAACTCGCGCATAGAGAGTTTCATACAGTTTGTCGTAAAATTGGTCAGTAATAGCATCGACGGAATAACCCTCTAAAGCCTGTTGCCAATTAATAGTAGCCAATACATTATTCATGGAGTCGAAATCGCAGAGCCTGAAGTTCAATTCAGGTGGATACGAACCATTATCGGGTAGAATGGGCGAATTGCAGTGAGCGTCTAGTTTCAAGATGAACGGATTGTGATGCTGATCGATGTCCAAGAGAGGAACAGGAGGCTCAAGTTAGTTGAAAGCATCCGGTTCGGTGGTAAAGGCTAAGTCCAAGAGTCTTCTATTTGAATTTACAAGTGAATTAACTTGGACTAGTCCACTGGTGAGCATCGGTTCCGTAAGTGCCAGTTCCGGCGCATTCGATGGTAAATAACCGTTCACATCCTCGTCGAAGTTCCAGTTCAAAAACGGGAGATTGTAGTCGCCCAGTGCCAGGATGATATCGCGAGACGAAGATCTTTCGATGATGGTTTGTAGAGCATCGGTGTGAGACTTGTATAAATCCGGGCTGGAGAGAGGGCGGAGATAGATTCCGGTGATGAATAGCGACCGGTGTTCCAGGTTAATGCACACTATTAATTGCTCCAGATGGTCGCAGTCCTCAAGCGTGACAGATTTGCATAAATGGTCAAACTTTACCGCAATAAGTACGCCACCACCTCTGGAGAGCTGACTGGTGGATTGATTGCGATCGCAGCGGAAGATATGGTAACCCGTAGATAGCTCACAGTCCTGAATGTCCGCTCTAAGCCAAGTTTCTGTTAGAACCAGGACGTCGTAATCACACGATGAAAGTATTAAACGGAGTTGAGAAGTCTTCGTGCGTACCCGACCAGATGGGCATAACATAAAAATATCAAAATTATAACAAATCTTGTTACGATTAACTGATTATGATATAAATTTGTTGAAGACGTTTTCATCTGGATAATTGTATATCATATTTATAACAAATTAAGATATAAAATCCTGGGAGTCACAATCTGCGTGAAGAAATAGATTGATTCTAACAATAGCTGATATAATTTTGCTACATCGTAACAAAATTGTTACAAAGTTTGTTTTGTTTATGTTATATCTATATCATAGTTTGTTTTTAATTTGTTAATTCTTGAGGATTTTTTGTTACAATTTCTGTTATTTTAACTACATCCGCGATCTTAATTCTCGCAACCTTTGTTATAAAAACAGCGTAACTGAATAACAACACTTGAAATAATTTTGTTGTTTCCTTCTGGTCGGGTAGTCCTCTCACGTTTTGGTAGTAAACGCGAAGACAGACCCATGGACTTCTATGTACGGCTTGCTGAATTTTCCGCACCCACGGATCGCCTGCCACACCAAGTACTTCTTGGCAAATTTGTCGACCTTCTTCTTCCGGAACTTCTCCGAAACATCCAGGCGGGACTTGCCGACGAAAAACTCCAGGTCGGGAATCTGCTTGGTGTCTGCTTTAATGTACGTCTTGTCGTCCATTACGATGGATTCCGGCTGCACCAACCACTCGCGGTACAGCTTTCTGACGCGGGATTTGGCCACCATATACTGTTTATCGGTTCGCTTAGGCGTCTTCCTTACCTTGAAGACACAAAGTCCGGCCCCCTTCATTGCCTGCTGGACGAACCAGACGGAAGAATTGACCTTCTTCGGATTGCGCTTGAAGTAACCCCTCACCTTCCTTGCGTTCACGGGTCGGTCGTCTTTGCTTTTTTTCCGGTGCCAGCTCGCCGCTGGGTCGTCTGAGTCGTCTGGGTCTCCTTGAACGATCACACGGGACACGGTCGAATTGTCGATTCCCAACTGTTTCGCGATGAACCTTTTCCAAGACCTCGCCCATAATTTTTTGTCGAGGCTCTTCTTGCTAGGAAGCAATCTCGACACTTGACCGACTTGAATTTTGCACATGTAAACATTACACTCTAACCCAAAATTTCATCATTTTTTACCCATGCAATACAAAGTTATACACAAAAGAAGGTGTTGCATTTTTTTCGAGTACAATTTTTACACATTGAGGATGTATGTTAGTCCCAAACATCATCTGTTGGTTGTCTGTGTAATTACAGCTGATCTGGCAGGACAGCCCCATTGAGTTGTTCGAAATGATGACGTATGACTACGCTATCAAATGTAAGCCATTTTGATTGTATAATGCAATATACTTTGAATTAATATACTTTTTAAGACAGGGCTTAACATTTATTAAATTTCAATAGTCTGTGACCCGAAATAAACAATGTCTTCTATTACAATCGATGCGTAGAAACATTTCCGATCGTTTGGTGCAAATTTTTCGAAAATCTTTGGAGAAACTGAGATATTATCGCTCAAAACCTAACCACTTTTCCTGACAGTCGCAATTCGTTTTTTTTTTTAAATTGTACCCCAGTATAGAAAACAAAGACGTACTCCTACGTCAAAAAGTTTATGTTCATTTTATAAAATCGTGTTATAATCCGGAAAATAGGAATTTTACACCTGCTTCATAATTACTGATGAAAACAGTCACTGCCGATTGAGTTGTTTCCTACCCTAGTTAATTTGATGATCACGAGACGTCACATTTAGTTCGGATGTACATTTTTGAACATCCCTATGGTTCGACCCTTCGCTAGTGTGTGAAGTGTAAGCCGCAAAATTGCAGTTAATGAACTCGGCAGGGACCAAAAATGAGAAGAAAACGTCGATCATAAATCTGCGATAAAAAGAGGAATTGCATGATTTTCATTTGTCTGCCGAAACGGTCGGAAACGGAGATGGAGACGCATCAGCCAGGTGGTAGTGAAAGGAGTAAATTTGATGGGCCATCTCAATGTTCAATGGGATTTTTGCTGGTTTCATTCAAATCGGAGTTCATGTGTTTGACTTTAACACTTTTGAAAATTTTGCAGCTAAATGTTAAAGTCCAATTCAACTATTTTAAAGTAATTACCACCGAATTACAATTTCCAAATCATTACGTTCCTGACCAAAATTTTAAGCGACGATATAGACGCAAATAGCGCAACTGAATATAATTTTCCTCGCTGTTGCACACCATTAGACTTTATTGAAATATGTCACACGTCATTAACATACACCAAAGGTGTGTTGGCGAAACTAGATGATTTAAAAAACGGATGAAAATTTACTTAAAAATATCCAACCTTTAAAAAAGCAATAAGACAACAAATAGTGCAGTGTGTTCTAATCCATGAACAAAGTTGCCAGGCTGACTTCCGCTAACCGTACTTCTACTGGTTGCTCATATTTATTTAAGACTTGGGAACCTCCCAAACTGCAGTTAGCAGGTTGCAATCTTGTAATCTAGCGACAAAATCGGCAAACAAGTCAATCGATTTATTTTAAGAATCGCAAAACCACAGTTAGTTGACGATGATCATTGATGAGACCGATGTATCTAGTTTGATCCTCCCTCGACAGGGTTCTCAGGCTTCAACTCAAATCTGACGATTGACCTCGTTGACAATTTGAACGATTTTCTTATTTTAGCTACGGGCCAAGTCAGTGGTGAGGCATACTCTTTAACAGCCAAGTGCTAAGGTGATTAACATGGGACGATTAACGATTGTTTTTGCTTTGTTTACGTGAATGCGGACCGGTTTAATATCTCGTGACTTTTGTTTAACGACCCGTCGCCTGCGAGTATGCGGAATGAGTTCAGCATTTTCTGGTTTCGTCGAAGTCGCCATGACGTAGGTCATGTTTAATCGAGATTTCAATAAGAATACACCAAGTTTATTGTCCTGTAGATCCCTTTTTCAGTTGCTGGTTAGCAAAATTGTATCTTACGGTTTATGCACTGAATGACATTGTACAAGTATCCTATAACCAGCGTGGTGAAAAAGCAGCTAGTCATGTGTTATAAATTTGTACGCGAGACAATAAATTGCAGCCGAACTGCCGCAATTTTATTTGCACATGTGTATATGGATGTTAGCTTGGGCTTTATCACACCGGCTTCATTGGCCGTTGTTCGGACAAGAACTAGATCACGTGTCCAACAGGATGGTTATTCGCTTTTTGATCACAAGGCACTGTTCTGTTCTGTTAGTTTCGATCTTATGTTTTGTACAATTATATCTTCAAACACATTAAGCGAAGGATACAGTGCAACCATGAACAATGAGTTTTGAAGCTTTAGTATTGAACGTCACTTTAAGCACTAACAAATATAACAGATTTATAGCACGGGCATAATGAGTTTTATGAACTTCATGAATGTGAGATATAAAACAGAAGTGACACCAACACTAGAATCAAATAGCTTAACTATAGATAAAACATCTGAAAACCTATATCTATGCATTGTTTTTAACGTATCGGTGAAACAAATTATCTTCATTTTTTAATTAAACAGCTAGCATTCTACCTCCACATGTTCCCGTAATATCTACACAAGCTGCAATTGTAACTTTTAATTGCATATACCTACCCACCGGCTCCACCGAGCAATACGAATGCAAAGCACGATAAGCAGCAGCCAGCCAGTCATCATCCGCTGAATGAAACTAGAACCGAAACCGCTCCGTTTCAATCTCGTGTCGCATAACTGGCCGACCAAGCCCCGGGGTTGAGGACGAGAGATGGTTTGTCTTGTCTGTGTTGTATAATCGCACGGGCCTGGATACCTGTCGTCATGCGAAAGAAGGGTCGGGCGAACTTAAGTGGATTAAGTTCGTTCTATATTTCAATCGTTGTCAGTTTTTAATCCTCCACTGCAACGGGTGTCAACTAAAAATAACACGAGTAAGCGCCATGGGACAATGTTTCCAACAATTACACTGCATGTAATGATCGGTTCGATGAGGTGTCTGGAATGGAATCTACCTATTACTCACTTGAAGCGTTCCGGTGCACGACGCGTTGGCGACAAAATTCACACCGTATAAACTATCGATTGAAATGGCAATCAAATGTGAGAAATTTTGCAAAGGGTATGTATGATTGAGAGAGATCTTCTCCTTCAATGCGTCAAGCTCGATTCAAATAAAAACTGGACGCACAGCTTTTTTGTCAGCGCTCCTAGTGGTCGTTTTTAGAATGTTTTGACAGCAGATTGTTTGGGAAGATCTCCTCTTTCAGGCGTAAAAGTTTTGCTACGATTAATTAAGATGTGACAGATGGAAGCCGAAATAAGGAAATTAATGTTGGACCCCCACGTTGAAAATTCAAGTTGGTCAGGTTGAACATTTGCAAAATCGTGGAATTTGTCTAAATCTATCTATTTGTCTAAATCTAAGTTTCTTCAAACGTTCCCGTGAGCGGAGAACTATTGTTCGGAAGGATCACAATAAGCGTCACAGTAGAAACTAAGATCGGTAGCTGCATTGGAAGGTATTAAAAACAATTAGAGCAAACTCAGGACTCGAGTATGGCGACATTGCCATAAAAAATCAATGCCAACAGAAGCACCGTCCGGTGGATTGGTCTATGTGAAGGTTTTCGTTTTTATCGTGCCAGCTAGCAGCCAAACCTAACACTTAAACAGAAGCGAATGGCCAAAACATGCGCTCGGAAGATAGAGAGATACTCACGAGGTCTCAGGATGCATACTGATTAGAATTGGGTGCCAATTGAATGTATGGAAAAAAAATTCCGTCTTTAATAAAAAGACATTGTCGAGTTTCATTACCCCAAAGTATGACCCTATATTATAGCTCATTCTGATATGGTCAAGGGGTGCCTCTAAGAGATCAATGTTTTAACATTTTTGCCTACAGTGACGGACAATACAATAATGTCATGTTTGGAGGCTTATTTTTTATTTTCCCGTGAAATGATTTCGCTGGAAGTTTGGCTATAACCTAGAAATAACCTGAATTTTCATTCACCACTTTAGAAGTTACAGACACCACTTACGCCAAAACAATAAGACCACCTTTTGATTTCCATAGTTTAGGCCATCTTGATGAATTTGAACTACGATCTATAGTATATTGATGTTATAATGACCCGTAAATCAAAAATCAAAATTCATATACAGGGTGTCCGAATATTATCCGTACAACAAAATGGGGTTAAAACTATCTTTTATTGTTGGATTTAAAAAAAATCAATTTGCATTGTTTGTTGTAGCAATATGTTTGCAAATTACAAGTTTCATTTGTTCATTTCAAAATGGTCGCCTCGTGCTGAGATGCACGCCTTCAAACGTATCAAGAAGTTATCGAGAAGTTCCCAAACCTTTAAAAGAGACGATTTTAGATGTTCTAGTGATTTATGTGGTGTATTGCAGGCTCTTGACTCCAAGATGGACCATACCGAATAGTCCATCGGATTCAAACCATGACAGAAGCGGGATGATGACTCCTTGAAATACCTCCACGATTTTTGGAAGCAGCAGGAAGCAACTGCCGATCATTTTGGTGGTTGTGATGCTACTGGATTGTGAAAACTTTTTCATCGGTGAACAGCACTGACCGATAGCGGCCCTCGGATAAGCGGTTCAGAAGAACCTTAGCTTTTCTCAACCGATTTGCTTTCATGGTGTCATTCAAGTAGTGATATGACTGAAGCTTCAAATCGTCGTGAACTATGGCTCCAATGGAAGTTTTTGAAATTTTCAATGATTTCGCCAACTTTCAGATGGAAACCGAAGAATTTCGCTTGATTCTACGCCGGATGATCTGGCGCATTTGTGGAGTCCGAACGCTGCGCTTTTTTCCTCTCCCTGCGCGATCATCTAGCGTTCACTGTAGATTTTGCCATATTCAGGGTCTTTGCAATCACTGAAACAGTTTATCCTTTTCGAAAAAGTTCAATTACACCTGCGTGCAACTCATTCGGCTTCATTTTGAATGAATTAGAAATCACACCTGTACCAAACTTACTGCGTATAAAGACACTACGTCAAGATGTTAAACCATGTAGGTATGCTTAGTTTAATCCGCTTTGTTGTGTTGAGGCATGCCGACAAAGTCTGTACGGATAATTTGCAGACACCATGACACCATTGGCCTCGTGTCACTATGCGAAATCCGTCCTGGAATGGTATAAGGTACAAGGGGTCAAATACATACCATAAACAGCCAATCCACCAAACTGTCCAGAACTTCACCCAATAGAGAAGTACTGGGCTCTAGTTGAGCGGAAACTCTTCGAAACTAAGAAGAAAGCAAATGGTACCGATTATTTCAAGAGAAGATGGAGAATTGTCACGGTCGGTGTATCTGAGGATACCGTACGGAACCTGATGGCGGGTGTACCACAGAAAGTTCGAGAATTTTACAGAAAGAAGAACTAACAGGTTTATCAACTGTTTCTAATGTAGATATAACTCTATTATTGTGAAATAAACAATCGGTTCTGTTGAATTATGTGCTTATTTTTTTGCTGCTATTATTTTGGTGTCCGAAATTTAACGTGTATAGGCTTTATGAAAATTCATAGACCAGACCAGATCTCATGATTTGGGACAGTCATCTTTTCTAATGAAGCGCATTTTTGGCTCAGCGGTTTTCTCACAAATTGTTGTTATTGGTGCAAGGAGAATCCTCAGGTGACAATTGGGGAGCTTGAAATCAACAATCGAGCCGCTATTGCCGCTAAACCACCAGAAATGCTTTATCGAGTCATTGAAAATTGACTTGAGCGGATCCGGTTATGCAAGAAGAGTCGTGGTGAGCGTTTGTTCGATATATTGTTTAGAATCATAAATGGCATAGAATATTCCATCTAATAAATTCAACATCCATCTTCCCGCATGAGTTTTGAGTATTTTCTTTCAATTTCGTCCATCATCCTTATTAATAGACACTTTACTTAGCCCACAAAAAAAAAGTTTTGGCGATTTATTCCAAAACATAGTCTCCTGTTAGCTCGGTTGGCTTAACGATGCTCGACCTTCTTTAACTCGTTTGAAAAATACGTTTTCTCGAGGTCTGCAAAGTAGGCTTCTGTGGCGGCGATGACATTCTCATTCGAATCAAATTTCTACCTGCCGAGTGACTTTTTCAAATTTGGAAACAAGAGGAAGTCGCACGGGTCCAAATCTGGAGAATACGGTAGATGCAACAGCAGTTCGTAGCCAAATTCGGCCGTGACGACGGTAGAGGTGTGAGCCGGTGTGTTGTCATGGTGGAAGAGCACTTTTTCTACGCTAAATGGGGCAGTTTTTTCTACAATTCGGCGTCGAATCGGGTCAATATATTGGGCATAGCAGAGCCCTGTGATCGTTTTGCCCTTCTCCAGATATACAGTTTAAAAAAAAACATGTAATTTTCTGCGTTGTCTAATGCACATAAAAGGAACGCTAGATTTTGCAGAAATTAATGGGATATTTCATGTAAATTTAAGCCAGATAACGCCTGAATCTAGTCTGTTATATGAAAGATTGCGAACATTGCTGTATGGCGCATAGAAAATTGCAAACAATTTCGTTACTTACACTTACTTTGTCTTGAATAAATCGCGAATAATTTTCCGCGCCAGTTAAATTCATATTATTTTTTTCTGTGTAGTCTATGTAGATACACCTTCACGCAAAAAAAAAACGCAGTAGAAACTACCATTTCGAGGGTTAAATTAAGTGCAAACACCAACAATTTTCAGCTGACTATAAATGCGTTTGATTTTACCATGCCTGCGATTAGATCAACCACGGTGCGGTTGATATCAATATGAGGTCTGTCGAATATACCACAAATGCTGAAGGTTTTACCCCAAACGTAGTAAATTTGACTGAAATTTCATGGTAGTTTTGAAGATAGGCATAGTCGGGTAAAATAGTAGTTTCTACTACAAGATTTTTTTCTGTGTTGTGAATCCCAGAAACCAGAGACCATCACCTTCCGGCCAATAGGACAGTCTTCGCCTTCTTCGGAGATATTCGCGGGTGAAGTCAACTGTTTCGACTGTTCCTTGGTCTCTGGTGTGGATCCATGTTCCGCCGACGGTAATGGAACAACGCAGAAACTCTATCAGATTGCGCTCAAACAGCGTCAAACACTGTTCTGAATGGTCTAACGCTGGCGCTTATTGTGCGGAGTGAGCAAACGCGGAACCGATCGCGCCCAAAATTTCATGCAGAATATGATCCACGCGGTATTTTGTGATGCCTACTGACTCAGCTATCTCGGTGATCTGCCAATACGAGATCGGGGATTTTTATCACTCCTTTCTCCGTGGTTACCATTTTCGGGGCTCCTGGACGTGGCTCATCAAAAACCGACGTACGACTACGTTGAAACTCGTTAAACCAATTTTTGACGATCGCCATCGAAGAAGAGTCAGCGTACACAGCATCTAAGCGCTCCTTGATTTTCCGCACGATTTTCCTTCCAAAAACAAGAATCGAACCATCGACCGATATTGCTCTTTTTCTATTATTCTGAAATCCGCGAACACGCCCGCTTCCACACGTGGTCAAAAAAAAACTACGCGTGCGATTCGGCTGGAATTTCGATAGTACCCAGGAAGCATTAGCAGTAAATCAACCCTAAATTTGCATTTCAGATGCTACAAGCATTATATTAGAATTATATCAGCATCTTGAATGCTATCTGTTGTAAAGTTGGATTTCAAATGCTGTTTAAGTGCTTGTAGCCTGTAATAAGCATTTCGAATGCAAAATAGCATTGATGAAGCATTATCATAGCATTGCAGTAAAGCAGCCGTATATTGGGACAAAAGCGGCATTTATGTTGCATTTAAGGTGACTTAATTGCTTGATAGGCTGCCGTAGAGACGCTTTGGAACTGCTGATTGGTTACCTGGGTAGCCATCTACGAGAATGTACTACACGGTAGTAAATTTCTCCTGCGATAGATGGCGCCATCGGGCGGTGAGGCTTAGTACTTATCGGACCACGACTATCACTCATTGTAGCACGAAAACTAAGTCCGACAGCAACGAGCTCTCCTCTCTGCTTGACTTGCTACTTACCAATCAGACCAAGTCCGTGGTGGCCTTTGCTGTATACAGAAGTTGTCTCTATGCTATTCGGTCCATGGCTACATTTCGCCAGCCTCGCAGTCTGCAGGTCGTCTTCTACTTGATCGATCCACCTTGCTCGATGCGCGTCGCTTCTTCTTGTGCCCGCCGGTTCGTTTTCGAGAATCATTTTAATTGGGATGTCGTCCGACGTTCTTACGACATGCCCAGCCCACCGATTTTAGCGATGTGTACGATGGGAGGTTCTCCCAGCAACTGATGCAAGTCGCCTCTTCTACGTTCCGTCTGCACTTCTACGTATATCGCATGCTGCACCTTCCGGTCAAAGACACCAAAGGGCGCGTTGGTCCTCCACAAGCAATGTCCATGTTTCGTGGCTGTAGAGGACTAGCGGTCTAATTAATGTCTTGTAGATAGTCAACTTTGTAGTCCGGTGAACTTTGTTCGATCTTAGCATCATTCGGAGTCCAAAGTAGGCACTATTGCCAGCCATAATGCACCTTTGTACTTCTCTGCTGGTTTCATTGTCGGTGGTCACCAATGAGCACAGATACACAAATTCGCCGAAATCACCTTCGCTCTGAACTCGTGGTAGGATGCTAACATTATCTTCTCGTGAGCCTGTTCTCTTCATGTGTTTCGTTTAATAGTCATGAAAGGGCTGAAAATTATCATATTTTAATTTAATAATTTTTGGGGCCTCAGATAGCTCAGTCGGTAACCAAGCCGGAGAGAGCGGGTTCGAATCCCGATCCAGCCGAGGAAATCTTTCGGGTTGTAAATTTTCTCGACTTCCCCGGGCATATAGTATCATTGTGCTGATCATTGAAACGCTCTCAATTAATAACTGTGGAAGTGCTTCTAGAATATTCTAGAACAGTGGTTCGCGAGTAACAAAGTACGCGAGTACGCAAAGGAGGTTGTGACTAGTTTGCAGCTCGCCCAAAAGCCCGTAACACAAATTGCAACGATTGTGGGATGCCACCTGGCTACCGTTTACCGTATCCAACGTTCACTCCTTGATGGACCACGTCCACGGAAGCCGGGAAGTGGCCGTCCACGGTCCGCTCGCACACCGAAGGTCATCAGATCAGTGAGAGACAAAGTCAGGCGAAATCCTATCAAATCGATCCGGAAATTGGCTAAGGAAGCCGATATTTCAAAAACTACCATGCAACGGTTGGCCAAAGATGATTTGAAATGTTCGTCCAGGGCAAGAGTAAAGCGCCACCTTGTAACGGACCGAATCAAACAACTACGGCTGGAGCGCTCGAAACGTTTGGTGTCAGCATCAAAAAAGAAGCATACTATCATCGTATTCTCCGATGAGAACATGTTCCCCATCGATCTCGTATCTAACACACGTACAGACATCATTTCGCTTTATTTCGCCGAAGAAGATTGTTCCAGAGAACGGAAATTCAAGTTAACAACCAAACATCCGGCCGGGGTCATGGTTTTCGGGGCAGTTGCGTCCAATGGCTTGAAAATGCCTCCAGTGTTTATCAAAGCTGGATTAAAAGTTAATACCGAGGTTTACTTGAACATTTTGAAGGACCACGTTCTGCCATGGATGAAAGCCAACTTTGGAGCACACCAACACGTCATTTTACAACAGGACGGAGGACCGTGTCATACCTCAAAAAGGACTCAAGCGTGGCTGAAGGAAAACATGGAATTTTGGCCAAAGGACATTTGGCCTCCTAGCAGCCCGGACTTCAATCCTTTGGATTACTCAATATGGGCATATGTTCTGGCTAAGGTCTGTGAACGTTCTCACCCCAGTGTTGGCGCCCTGAAAGCTTCCATTACCAAGGCATGGAACTCGATGACTGACTCATTCATTGAGAAGGTATGCTCTCGATTCCGTCCCCGTTTGGAGAAGGTGATCGAGAAAAATGGTGGACATATTGAGTAATGTAATCATGAAAGGCTTAATAAACGATTTCCTAAATAAAATTATGATTTTTTTTTTATCATTTTCTATGAAAAAAACTTATTTGAAACTGAGGTATGGATTTTCGCCTTTTTTATGGGACATACTGTACTTACATTTCAAAGATAGCAATTTGAATGATGGAAGAGTCCGGCTTGTTGATTTCGGAAATCAATGGATTATCTTATCATAATTCAGAAGTTCAAAAATACAACTTTATAGTAAATGATGTGCTGAAATGATGAAGAACAAATTAAGCTTCTAATGCTTGTCTCCATGCTCTGAAGATAAATGGAATGCAAAGATGATAAGCGTGCTGAAATTAAAACATACATTACGATTTCCAGGTGCACGATCTTTAGTCGCACCTCATCGCTTCGCTTTTGTCAAATTGACAACATTGCCCAAATAAGCTGGCAGTCTCTGACTTTGGATTTCATAAAATTTAACAGAAATCCGAAGGTGTAATCATCCATTTTCACTTCTGGTATTTTCGAACCGCAACTTCATGTTTCATCGCCAATATAAATCAAAACAGTTTTATTCTATTCACTTTATGCGATGACATTGTGCTAGCGTCCGCTTTATCATTTGGTATGATTGTATTTCGAGGTCGCGATGACCATTGCCAAAATAAATTGGTTTTTATAGTCCCCTCTAATTCCAGAAAATGATGCGAATCAACATATGTGTCTCCCCCTGAGATATCGTCCGACCGAAAGCTAGTCTGGTGTTTGACCTTGGCAGTTTTTGATGACTCTAATGAAAGATTTCCGAACTGTCCATAACTTCGTCGATTGCTGTCGTATTTTCCCATCTCCTTTCCTCCGACAAATAAAAACGCACAGCACAGGCTGCAAGTCTCTCTAATAAAGAAATCCAATCCTAAAAACGCACACATCATTCATACACATTAACCCATACTAATCATTGATACCCCTTCGAGCAAACCGCCATGTTACTAACAGCTTGAATAACGATTGTTTTTCTCTTTTCCCTAAACATGCCTGCTCTCGATTGGATGCAAATCAAATGTACAAAATTTTGCAACAACTGTTTCGGCCGTCAATTCAAAATCTGCTTCTCCACCAATTTGCCTGTGTGTATGCGCCAACAAACAAACAAAAATATGCCCATCAACACGATTCGGAATGCTACAAATAAAAAAAAAAACATATCACAATGCACATCGATAAATCATGACAAATAAAATCAAAACATCCAGTTGATGAAAGTAGCACAGACAGTACTAGGCGAAAAGCTGTTCACCCTGCTGATGAAGTACACATTCTATGGTCATTTTGTGGCTGGTGAAGATCAAGTCAAAATTGTCCCCACACTCGAAAGGTACATAAACGCTAAATGTTTACATTATTATTGACAGTTTTTTTTCTTTTGCTTCTTTTTTTTCCTTTTATTTTTCATTTTTTGGTTCGGTTCCGGGCGTTCTGCGGGGGCGTGTGTCACATGACCTGATCTCTGTTATCTCGAACACAAATAGCTCATGAAGCTCACTAAAGCTCTTATGGGAGACAAGCTGTTTGTCCAGTTGATGAAGTCAACTTTCTACGGACACTTTGTCGCCGGAGAGGACAGGTTCCGGATCGTGCCAACGCTTGAGAGGTTTCTATCCGACGAAGAAAGACGGGGGGAGAGCATCCGTAAATGTGCCGTGCTGTCCTTCTAGTTCTGTTCTGTTCATAATGATGAGATGATAATATGGCTTCCACATTGCTCTAGAATGTTTCATATTTACTCATTGAAATCACTTTTCGTGTTCGAACTATTCGATTGTTGTCGAAATGGACAGTTTTCTTATACCGAAAGGTCTTTATACACCGCTCACTACACACTGTCCATTTAGCTTAAGACCACCTATGTTTTAGAAGAATTTGAGAATTTTTTAAGATTTTTCAAGTTGCTTTGAATGTTTTATGAAGTCCTCCTTCCGTACATTATTTCATAATAATTAACTTAGTGCCAACCTATGCTAGAAAATGAGAAGAAAGATTAGTAATTTCCATCTAATTCCAACTACCTTAATTGCTTATCTTGACAGATACGCGTATTTCGTCTACAATGTGCAGACTTCTTCAGTGTCGTGTACTAAGACCATCCCCACCGGTGGATTCGTATCTGGGTAATATTTTGATGACTGAGACATTCCTATTTTGATTTAGCCACCTACTTTCGCACCGGTCGTTCATAAAAAGGTAACACAATAAGACTCAACTTTATTCTCGCACCGGTTTCGTTTCGCTAAATATTTCGTGCAGTGTATAGTTTGAATACTCTTCCGTACAGGTTTTCGACGTTCTGGTTTGTCCCAAAGATTGGATCTTGGGAAACATCCTGCCAAGCCCTGCAAAGCACTTCGTTGTCTTGTGGCGTCCAATTCCTTCCACGGGGTTTTGATGCTCTCATTTTTTCACAACTATCACAATAAACGTGAAATTAGCAAATAACAGTTTAAAAACAAATCGGAAACACTCAACATGAAATGGAAGTCTTCCAGATGAAGATGTAGTTTTAACGTTTCAACTTGTTTTGCTTATTACTTTTCTTCAAATAGCAACGCTCGGCTAGGTTGGGTCGGGTTGTCAAATTTACGAACCGGCTGCTCACCGAGCGAGCAAATTGTCATTTTCCAACCCGGTTTCCAACCACCGGTGCGGTGTCGAGTTGTCAAACAGGGTAACAATTTACCGATATCACCGTATTGGTGCGGTTGGTCTAAGGGGTTTAGTACCCCCCCCCCAAAAGTAAGCATATTGTTAATCAAAAAAATGTGTCTGTCTAGATAAACAATAAATAAAATTTTGTTTTTTTTTTTTTTTTTTTTTTTTATAGGGGTTTCTCCTCTAAAAAAAAATTATTCCCAGTTTTCTAAAAATGTTTTTTGGGGGGTTTTTTTTTTTTTTTTTTTTGGGTTTTTTTTTTTTGACCACTTTTGGGTTTTTTCCCCCCCGCCAAGTAAAAAGGAGTTTAAAAATTGATATTGATAAGTCAATAATGGGTCACCTTCCCGTTACTGTTGGAACATTCGGTTTAGCATACTGTTGACTTAGTTGACTTGCAGCACTGTTTTCTTAATATTTCTCCATGCTTCCGATATAGCTGATTTGAATTCAGCGACAGTGGCGTACTGCTCACCCTCAGCATAAATTCTGCGTACCAAGATTCCCCCGAGGTTTTCCACTGAATTCTGGTCAGGAAACCGGTCTGGCTAGTCAAGCAGATCTATTTTGTGATCCTTTAAAAAAAATTTGGTTTCTTTATTCATGTAAATTGCAGCGTTATCCTGCTGAAAAATAAAAAAAAATCCGGCTAAATCTGCACGCGAATGACAGAAGACGCATTTATATCACCTGGATTGTTGGGGGCTAACCTACGTCACTGCCGACTGATACCGCGCAACCCTATGCGCAGCCAGCAACACTTCCCAACACGGCCGCTGTCAAACATTGATGAGAGAACTTTCCTGGTAGTCACTTTCCTCAAACCATTCTGTACGGTACGCAAGAAGCCAGAGTTAGTGAAGAATTTCCTTTGTTTTATACCGTCAACTTGTTGTGGCTAGAAATCAAACCAGGAGACCAATTTATGAGCTCGCTAAACAAATAAAACGGCATGCTACAAAAAACTCCGATACGCCCCAATTGTAGCGTAACGTGGTAGAACAGGTATTCAGAATGCCGGAGACCGATTGATCCGACTGCCAGAAGTGCAATTTGGCCAACAACCTTGACCACATCGTCGACTACGATGCGAGTGGCACGTGGTCGCATTCCTGATGTGTGGATTTCGACGCCGATAAGAAAAACAAAACTTGGATGTGCTCGATCTGTGTTGCCGAATCCGCTTCCCGATCTCGTGAGGATGGTAGAAACTTGAACGAGCAAGTCAGCTGCACTCAGCAGGACACCCAACTAACGACGCTCAACTAACGCAGGTGATCGACCAGCGAACGCACTCGGCTTAACCTACAACTGCTGGAGGAGCCGAAGCAAATTGAACTGGATCACGCGAATATGTTGGAACAACGAAAGCTGCAAGGTGGAAATGTTGGCATGATAAGCAAGGTACGAGATCGTGCATTCAATCAGCGGCACCTTGGAACAGGTCGCTATCAGCCAGAATCCACTACGTTCTGCGCAGATCAGTACGGTGACGGTCCCAACTGTAACTTTCCGAATAAGACTGCAGCCTCGCGCTGCCGAAACAATGAATGTACCGCAAATAAAGTAACCACCGGCTGTCGTATCACCCTTTGGGGCGAATCACTTCCCTCTTCGTGTCCGTCTTCTGCTGCGGCATTGATGCAACCGAACCATCAACGAGATTGCCAGTTGGCAAGTATGTATGCAGTGGGACAAGGTGCCGAGATTTCTGCAAGGATTTCATCATGGAGGAGGAGCAAATCGACTCGGATCGTCAACGCCGATTACCACAACCAATTGGGTCGTTCCAGTGACAGGAATTACCAGCTGCACCCAGTGTCTACCGGCATCCATCAGCTCGGTTGTACAGATCGGAAGCTAGCCAATACAATTGGGACACGTAAGCCAGTCGTCACAAGTACCTAGTCGCATAAGCAATTTCGCTCAAGTAAATCAGGTAGCTTTTCCGCAATATGCAAATAGTAGGGGTGGTCAAGTTAACCCTCAAGTGGGTTCAATAAATACACATCTACGTTTCGTACGCTCCCTTTCCCCTTCCGGTGAGCTTCCTACTAATATAACCCACACACTGATCATTGCGGCGCGACACGTTATGCCGAAGGAATTACCGACACTTAGTAATCATCCGGAAGAGTGGCCATGTTTTACAGTGCCCTTAACACTTTCACGGAAGCTCGATATGGCTACAACAAGGTCGAAAATCTCGGTCGGTTACAACGGTGTCTGAAGGGTGATGCGCTGGAGGCAGTACGCAGTCGCTTACTGTTACCAGCATCTACGCCGCAAGTCATGCAAACACTGTAGCTGTTATACGGTCGTCCGGAACAGATAATCTACGCGCTAGTCCAATAGGTTCGCGAGGTTCCAGCGCCAAAAAACGCTGAATTTGTGTAATTTGTGTACGGTAGTCACCTTTGGCATGGCAGTGCAAAATTTCTGTGAGCATCTGGAAGCAGCGGAACAAGTTCTTCATCCATCGCATCCGGAGCTACTACAAGAGCTCGTGGATGAATTACCAGAGAATTCAAAGCTCGATTAGGTATCTTTCAAGCGACAGTTCCAGGTGACCGATCTATGTGTATTTATTCGGTGCATGGCGAATCTAGTGTCGGCGGCAGCTGAAATTAAACTTACGTTGGATCCATGGGGTGTCAAGCCAAAGAAGAAGGAGAAGCAGACAGCTTTCGTAAATGCACATTCAACTTCGTCAGGTGCAAGTCGCTAAAGGTGGAATTCCCAAAAAATACATATCAGATTATCTGCTTGGTCTGCGGGAATCCAAATCATCGGGTGAAGTGAGAAGTGCTCAAGACCAAGGTGATCGCTGGAAAGTCGTCAATAATCATTATTTGTGCCGGATATGCTTTGGGAAACACGGAAGGAAACCCTGTCGATCTTCGGCGCATTGTGAAGGGCAAGGGTGCCAAATGCGTCATCACTCGCTTCTGACTCGGTAGTTCCTCGACCACCGTCAAACTACCATCGCAGGATGTAAGCTCTGTACAGCGGAGTAATCCCACCAAAGTCGTTAATACTCATCACAACCGGAGCTCCACGTTGTTTCGGATGCTGCCGTGCGACTCGTCAACGGAGCACGTTGCATCGAAACACTTTGTAGCAGTCACAGCCTGCCAATATACCGGCGAGTATTTTGGACAGATTCGAAAACCGTCCTCGCTTGAATCCATTCTGACCATCGTCGCTACCGACAATTTGTTGCTTGCAGAATAGGGGAGATGCTGTCCAAATCTAACCGTAAGGAGTGGCGGTACATTCCATCGAAAGCCAACACTGCAGATGATAGAACCAAGTGGGCCAGTAGTCCGAGTCTGAAACCCGACAGTCGGTGTTTAAAGAACTGGATTTTTTTGTGGATTTCGGAGGATTTTTGGTCTCGCCAAGCAAAACCCGAAGCAACGGAAGCCGAAATAAGACCGTGCCACGTACATCTGATAGAACTATGCTACGAAGTCATCGATTGGGATCGCCTTACGAAACTGAAGACTACGGCGAATTGTCGCTTAGATGCACCGCTCCGTAGACAACTGCTGGCGCAAGACTACCAAACAGCCACTACTACAGACGTCGCATATCTCCCGTGAAGAATTCAGGAATGCTGAAAACACGATCTAACGATGGGCGCAGCAAACCGGATTTCAAGTAGAGATGCTCCAGCTTCAGAAGGCGAGAGAACGACTAGCCGCGAGATTGAACCGAACCAGTCGGCTCTACAAGTTGTCACCGTTTCTCGAGGATTGTGGTTCAAAATTTCCGATAATTCTTCCGGAAAAACATCGCCTAACTCATCTGGTCGTAGACTGGTATCATCGATGCTACCTGCACTTACAAAACGAAACCACCAGAAATGAGGTCCAACAATGGTTCAACGTTCCCTATCTTCGAGCGCACTTACGTAATTTGTAACAAACCTGTCGCAGAAAAAAGAAAAAAGCGTTCCCGAAAATGAAAACGGACCGTGAACTAGTACATGTTTTCCGGATTTTTCCCTTTAAACATTATTTAGTTCATGATAACGTGATTCAGTTCACGGTGTATTTTTGCTTGTTCTCGAATTCATGACTTCAGTTCACGGATGTGGGCATGGATTTTTTCCGATTTTTTTTAGAGGCAAAACCACGGTGTCCGCGCGAGACTCCACTTCCTGATGCGCGACTTAGTCCATACATCCGACCGTTCAAATTCGTCGGATTGGATTATTTCGGCCCTATTCCGGTTAAGGTCGGACGATGCACTGTTTACCAGCCTTACCATCCGAGCCGTTCATTCAGAGGTGGTTCATCTGAAGCCTGTAAGATGGTGACACGACGGTTTGTAGCTCGACGAGGATCACTCCTTGCAGATCACCAAGAGCGATAACGGCACCAATCGCACGGCGCTAACCGTGAGCTGCAGTAGCAACTCCGAGAAATGAACCAGCAGCTGTCTGCCGTCTTCACCGGTCGCTTCAAGGTCGCCTTCTCACCGCTATAGCTTACCAGAAATCCTGATAACGAGACTCTACTCACGTTGATGATCGAAGTGAAAGAATCGCCAACTCTAGGCCGTTCACTTTCGTACCATTGAAGGCGGAATCGCAGGAGCCTCTTACGCAAAACCCCTTCTTACTGCTGAGCTCACAAGACGTCGCTCAATCTCCGATGGCAATCCCAGTGACCCCAGGATGCCTCAAAACTAACAGCCGGAATCTTTTTGTCATCCAGGAACGAGATGGACGAAGCACACAAGTCCATGTCCAGACATCTGGAGGAGTATTGCGGCGATCTGTGGCTATGGTTGCCATCCTGGAGATCAAGGCATCGGAGAATAATGAAAGTAACGCAGTACGACCGGATGCGCCGGACGTGCATTGCGGGTCGGGGAATCTTAGGGTCAAACCTACGTCCCTGCTGACCGATACCGCGCAACCCTATGTACGGCCAGCAACACATCCCAACACGTCCCCAATATAAATGTAGTCCTTGCTTTTCATTTTGGATGACGTGAAAGCAAGGTCCAGCATTTCAGATGTACAGAATCCTGCCCAAACCATGCATGAACCGTCACCAAAATTCCAGATGATAAAGTGTTGTTCTTCTTTCCCCAAGTCACGCTAAAATGGCATAAGATAATAATACTGATAACATACCATAAGGTGCCTTTGTGAAATTCCAACGTCTCTCAATGTGAGAAGGAGTAAGGTTTGGAACTTTTGCCTTTTTGGCCCTTTTTATGTACGCACTTTGTCAAACAATTCGAAGGAAAGTCTCCCGAAAGACGTTCAGGTTCACTTTCTGCTTTATATGCTTCAGCGATTTTCGAGAATTCGAAGCAGCTCTATCGATTTCCCGTTTTTCCCGTCCGGAAAGCTTCGAGACCATACCCAAGTAACAATTTTAGTTTTATTCTAGCCGTATAGAATTCCTCCCGGCTTTGAGATAAAACTACATTCAAAACTGTTTTGCCTACTAACACCTCCTCTATGCTTCTTTATAGCCAAAATTTGTACAAAGTGGCCCACTCTATAGACGGTTGTGAAAACAAGTTAATAAAACCATTATAAGACCATATAGATTTTGAATATATTCTAGTGATAGATACGATGACCACTTGAGAACCTTCATAAAACCTTTTGGCTGCCATGAAAACCTGCATGCGGCCAAATGGCCTCAGCTGTCAAACTTCACTGTGGTTGGTTTTTGTTGTTCTGCTTTGTTCGATTCTCTGCTCTTCTGATTCATTTAGCAGTAAATAATATCGAAGAAAAAAGGACAAGTGAGGCGGGAAATTTTGTTCGATATCAAAGTATCCAAAGCAAATTGAGTTTTTTACAGCGTATCATGCTCCAAATCATATGCGCATTTAATTTTGTGGTGAATAGTGGCACGATAAGAGCCGAAAATTAATGCCCCTCAGAAATCATGCGAGTTCACAACAACAAACACAAAATTAATACAAATATATTCGTTAAATTAATCATAAATTTCTTGAAAATTTATGGAATTCAATAAGGTTATCTTAAAAAAATGCAGAAATTGGTCTCCGATCTACAGTTCATTTGCATTACATTTAGAATTTGGTGCATTTATTTTTCCCTATTTCAATTATTTCGTATATTTCAATATGGCGATTGGAAAAAAAATCACAATTCTGACATAAAGCCAAATTATCTTTGCAATGACTACTTTAAAACTATTTGGTTATTTGGTGGCTTCCCTTACTGCCAATTTGCCGTTTAATGCATTTACTGGATGCAAAATGGTTTAAAAAATGGTTTTTCAACTGACCATAATAAGATAATATGAATGAGTCCTAAAACGGCATTTCAATGCAGCATTTTCTAATGTTCATAAAGTCAAAATAAAACTTTTGATAGGAGTAAAAGGAATTTGAAAAAACGAGCTTTTAAGATCGTTTTAAACAAGCTGTGTAGGTTCCGATAAACGTGACTAAAATATGAAACCTATTGGCAGCTCTTGGTGTCATAATAAAACCAAATTGATTTCTAGTGGCTTTGATAAAACCTTAATAAAACTTAATAAAGCAGTATGGTTTTGGCAATGTTACTTGGGTATCCTGCTGGATTTTTCAAGTATGTTAGTACTACTTGATGCCACCGGCCAATCCGACGAGCTATTTTTCAAGTCCCGACTCTCTTGCCCTTCTTTTTCTCCGCCAGTACTTTTCCATTCGTCATAATAATTGGTTTTGTTTAAAAAAAACTCATAACACACGAAAACACTAGTTGCCTAAACTAAACGCCACAAATATATGTGAAGACCGAATTAACATTGATCATCGAATCCGAATCAATCGGCCGCTTACACCAATACTAGCCATAGCGTGGCTCAAAAATATAAACTTATTGCCTATGATCAGACCTGATAATATCAGGTGGTCTTAAACTAACTGGACAGAGTGTATATAGTTGTTTTATAATTTTTCATAATATTTTCACTTGATAGTAAATGATTTTTTTTTTCATCGCAATCGTCGATGTTTGTTGTAAACCATAAAAAATCACGGTAAGAAATAAACTATGAGCGTGGCATGGAGAGAGCATGAGCCGCTAATGGCGACCTTTCGGTATATTGAAGGATTCAAAATTCAAAACTTCTACACTTCTATTTTCGTCAATTTATCTGCGTCCAAGTTGAAAACTAGAATCGGTTACATGCGATTACTACTAACATTTTGTAAAAGGTATGGAACGTGGGTAAAACCCATAGTCGCAGGTGGTTGATTGAAGTTTTCAACTGGAAAGGCAATCCTAATTTAAACCATGGAATGCTCATATTTCTCTTTGCGTGTCTTAAAAATTCATCAAAAAAAAAAATCTTGACAACTTATTCAAAACGACTTATCTGATTTCGTAAACAAAAAGGTAAACAAAGATTCAAACGTAAAATTTTTGAAACCATTAGCACTTTCACGCAAACCAGGACCACCACCATAAACAATATTATTTTACTAACATGATGGAGATGCCAGTTTCCGTGAGGGGGCTGAGAGTTTTGAGAAATTTACGTTTAAATCTTTGTTTACCACTTTATCTGCAAAATCAGATACGTCGTTTTGAATAAGGGGTTCGATATTTGAACATTCAGTACATTGCATGAGACAAGAGGATTAATATATCGAAACAAAAATGTGCCTTGGAATATGACAATACCATTTCAATGACTAATACGAAATTGGGTTGTTTTTGTATCGTCATCGTCATCGGGTTTTCAGTTTACCCTGAATTGTTTCAATGTATATTGTTTTGACGATTCTGTCGTTGGAGTTCGTACACTTTCGCCATAATTCCATGTTCCAAACTTCGACAAAACTTTTTCATTAGGGCCTAACTGACAAACGTAAACAATGGCTTCTTCCGTAAATTTCTCGTGGCACAAAAGCTACTCATTTAAGTCTCCAATTCTATCGGATAGATGAACTCTTCCTCTTCGAAGCGCAGTGTTTTCAATGACGAGAAATTCGCGGAAAAAGCCATTGTTTACGTTTGTCAGTTAGGCCCTAATGAACAATCTTTGTCGACTTGTTTCATTCATTGACACTGCGATTTTTAAATTTAAATGGTTTTCGTTTTATTCAACTGCGGGCAAAAACAATACTCTCGATTTCCATTTAAGGACCCTGCTAAGTTGTTTGTCACATTTCACCACATTTCCTAGAGATAAAATCAATGTATCCCTTTTTCTTCGATCTGCCGCAAATATTCACTTCAGGAAATTACATATGTTTTCTGAAAAATGAAGATTTAGGAAGTTGATTTCGATAGGTTTACTTAGAGCAGACGTCGTTCACATGTTCCATTTAAGCCTACTTCAATTCATTTCCTACAGAAAATACTAATATTTCATTTCCGGGATTGTTGCGAGAACTTCGGAAGCCCGTGGTCGACCATTTCAAGGAGTTCTCGTTTTGTGTATTTTAGCCAATGATTTTACTTATATACTTATGCTGGTCCAACGTCCAACGTGTTTCTCCAAGAAGCTCGGTTGAGGGCTACTTGCCTCCAGTTTCTCTAGCGTTCCACTCTTCAAAGATCTTGCTCGATGATTCGAAGCAACATGTTCCACCCAATTCACAGTGGGAAAAACGGACCCAAATTCCCACAGATGAGACGCCGTTGGATTGACTGCTTGAAATATAACATTTCGAATGGTGTTGTTTTCGTTTAGTTACAGAATCGGGAAACTGTCCATTTTGCCCCATTTAACCCCAACTTTGTGTGTTTCCCCAGAGTTTTTAATATGAAATGCGGGCAAAACATTCAGCGGCGATTGTAGTTACATGGATACCAAATCAAAAAGACACATTCAGGGGTAAATGGGGCAAAATAGACCATTTCCCGGGCCCGGTGCAGGCTGAAAATGGCATCATTCGATTTCTCAGTGTTTTTCACGTACGATATGGTCTTTTTCATGTAGAAAATTCAGCGGCGATTGTAGATATATGAATAAAAACTTAAAAACACACAAAGAACGGGTTAAATGGGGCAAAATGGATAGTTTCCCGATTCTGTAACTGAAAGAAAACAACACCATTCGATTTTTTGGGCTTTTTCACGTAAGATAGGCTCATTGCAGCCAAAAACTTTGGCCGCGATTGTAGCTGAAAGTGTACGAACAAGAAAACCGCAAATTAGAGGGGACATTGGGCAAAATAGGCCACTTTCCGAGCTCGAAACTGAATGAAACCTGCACCATTCGATTCCCAAGAGTTTTTAATATAAAATATGCTTCTTTGCGGGCAAAAAAATCAGCGGCAGTTATATGGGTGCCAACTCAAAAAGACACATTTTTAGGGGTAAAATGGACCATTTCCCGGACCCGGCGCAGAATGAAACCAGAACCATTTATTTTTTTTGGTAAATTTCCCATAAGAAATTATATATTTCAAGCAGCAAATCCAGCGGCGTCTCATCTGTGGGAATTTGGGTCCGTTTTTTCCTACAGTTCAATGTTCACCAGCTTGTTGTTGATTCCTTCCATACGCCGTTTTTATATACACCGCTAAGGGTGCAAGCACACGTATTGCGTAAACTTCAAGTGCTTGCAGGTCCCGTTCGAGCATTGTCTACGTCCCGTAGAGTCTACCGATCTTATCGGCGCTTTGTACATGGTACATTTGGTACGGCGGCGATGTTTACCAGACCTCAGGATCTTTTAGAGTATCATAGTAAGCACGACTTCCGGCAATAATGCGTCTCCAAATGTCTCTACTGCAGTTGTTATGCGACGTCACCAATGATTCGAGGTATACAAATTCAGTCGAGCTCTTTCACGATCGGTTCCTTCTGACAACACATATGTAGTCTTCGACGCATACGCCATTCATCCCACCTTTTCTGATTCACATTTCGGCTTAGTGTCCTGCTCAGCAACCACCTGGAATGTTCTTCCGACAATGGCCACGTGCTCTCGAAACAGATGCACTGGCAGGATTGATTGAAAATCATACACTACATGTTATAGTCCGCAGGCTAAACAGGAGCCTCGAAAGAGTTCCGCCTTGTCGAAGTCCTTTGTGTGTTTCAACTGTGTTCGATAACGTACACGATATCTCACTGTACACTATCCATCGTAGCCTTGATCAGCCGATTCAATATCCTGGGAAAACCGTACTGGACAATAAACTTCTTCGGCTCTTCGCAATCAATAGTTCCATATATGGCCTTCACGCCAATGAATATGTGATGGGCAGGGACTTGATGGCGCTCCGATGCCATCCTTCCCAGCTTGTTGTTCTAAATGTGTGCATTAAAAATAAAATGGACTAATTTCGGATGACGAAGAAACAAAACTTTTAAAGATAATTCAGTAGAACAAGTTTTCCTTAAATTCTACGATTATTGAGCCTTTTACAAACATGCTTCGATGACCTACGGGGAAGTCTTCCGCCATTTGTCGGAACGTTAGCTATGGCCAATGAAAAAATGAATGTCGGAAAGTTCTACAGATCTTTCGTGGCCTTGGCGATACGCTGCTTGCCCGTGTTGGCAACGAAATTATCGGAGAAGTTCCTCCTCTTGAAGTGCACCCAAAACATTTCTATCGGTCGCAGCAGGGGACCATTGGGAGGGTTGATGGCCTTCGGTAAAACGTTTATCTTCAGTCGATCCATCTCCTCGGGTGATTTCTTGGCATAATGGGCCGACGCCAGGTCTGACCAAAATACCACATCCTCCTTCGCGCGATGATTGCCTCCTTCGCAGGCACCATTGCTATTAAACGTTTGCATTAAAAAAATGGACACAAATTGCCGATTTTTCATGGGTTTACCTTCACCCGCACTGACAAAACTGCAGCATCAATCATAGTAACCCATGAGTCAGCAGACAAAATTTGACAGCTCTATCGGCCGAACTCTAACCGTGATGGCAAAAACAGTGAAGCAACTCCGTTCAGAAGTGTGCGCGTTCAAGGAACGGCACCCCGCCGCGTCGAAAACGGACATCGTGCGGCACTTTGTGGACGCCGGATACGCCCGTTCCGGCATGTACAACATCTTGGCACTATTAGACAACAATCAGAGCATCGGAAGAAAGCCCGGTTCCGGACGGCCGACGACCCTTAGCGACAAGAAGCTCCAAAGGATGCTGAAGAGGAAGACCGAGGGAAAAGTGGCTACATCGCTGCGTGCGCTTGGCCGGGAGGTCGGTTCAACCGGCCAAACAGTGAAAAAGTACCTGGCGAACATGAACATACATGTCAGGAAGCGGAAGTCGCGTCCACTGGCTTCGGAGCTGCAGGCAATGACGCAGTGGCAGCGGCTGAATAAGATGGTCAACTCGATTTTCCCGGCGAATCGCGACGTGGCGGTGGTGATGGACGGCGGATGTTTTCGTCCGCCATGGCAAATGTTCCGGTTAACTGCCGGAAGGCCGCTCTCAAGGGCGTAGAGTTTTTTTGCAAGTGAGCTTAAATAATTACCTTACATGGGAAATTTATCAAAAGCAATTATCTGTCTTAGATTTTTTTTATCACCATCTGAATATAGTCCATTTTTTTAAATGCAAACGTTATCGCAATCCAATTAGATTTAACTTTCTTATTTACATCCGTTTTGATCACTGCATCGTAGAACAAACAAAACACAACGTAGAATACTGTCGGAAATGGAATTGTATTTTATTTGGAGCTCCCAAAAAAAAAAGCGTTTTCTCACTCGTTGCATCCCGTTTTGTTATTTCCGCGTTGCCCGGTCCATTTAGCCAACCTTAGCCAGATCTCATAATCGCTCCTGGTTCTGTGGAATTGTCCTGGAAACCTACCTAGTTGACTTCGCGCTTCGCCAGCACCTCCTGCCGCTCCTTGTGGGTGATTCAGACACTTCTGGCTCCGACTGATGCTTCCACATAACAATGTCCATCATGCCCAAGTACTTCCTCACCGTTCGGCTGGTTCCACCAACCTCTCAGTTCCTAGGCGTGAAACGATGATGCCACCTTGCCCTTGGTTATCCTCTTCAGGTTCTGCTTTTACGGTCGCACAGAACTGTCAGGTGACCGGAACCTGGCTTCCGTCCGACGCTCTCGCCTTTCTACAGAAGGGAGAGAATGTTGTAAATGCAGGATCGGTAATATCTGGCGGACACGAAATGTCTCACGATATCCAACTTCTTCGCTCCGGGGTTGAGCTGGCAGTACGAACAAACCATCGAGCGTAGTTGATTGACTGTTTTTTCCATGGCTGTTGCAAATCAACTGACAACGTTATCATTTTTTTTCTGTACACAACCGGGTTGCTACGATTGGCAATGCATAGGTGGATTCACCAAATATGGCAGGGTAATCGCTAAAATCAAGCCATTTTTTCAATGCATACGTTAATCTGTTTGACAGCAACCTAAACTTCACTTATCGTGGGTATTCTCCGGTTTGCTTCATAGATCCGCCATACCTATAAAGCCATTCCACCTAATTGTAATGTCTCACTACTGATTTGGAACCGCAGGGTTAGCAGTCTTCGATATAATGCTTATCTTCAGCCCTTCCATCTCCAATGACCTCTAGGCATAATGGGCCGAGTTAAAATCGCAACATACAAAGCGCTTTGCCAAAAATCCGTCTTTTAACGAATTGTCTTGAAATTTTTGGAGTATCAAATGCTACACGGAGAACAATCCGTGCAGAGATCCGTGAAATGCAGACATGAATTTGAGAACAAGAAAAAATTCATTGTAAACTGAATCGCGTGAACTAGTTCACGATCCGTTTTCAATTTCGGGAACGCTTTTTTATCTGTGTCAGTTTTGCCATGTTCACTTTTTTCAACTTCCGCCTCAAATCCAAATGCCCTCACTTCAGACTCCTCCACATTGACCAAAACTTTCTTTAATTCTTGATCTGCTTTGACTGTCTCTTCGCATCCTGCACGTTCAAAATGTGCTTCCAAATCATGAATTTCTTGGCAAATTTTAAGATTGTTTGCTTCCGTTGACGCTCTGGGGCATCTAACTTGTCTCTTGCAGTGTAGAAATGATGACATGGAATCTGCTGAAAGTCCGCCTCTATGTAGGTTTCATCATCCATTACATAACTTGGTTTTTTTTTCGTCTGCATTTGCGTATAAAGCTGCTGTCTTCTAGCTTGACCTTAATTTTTGACCTTTTGCGCAAAACTGGTGAAGTGGTTGGTTTGCGCCTAAAAGCCTAAACTACCCGAGCAGAAGCGAATAACTTGATAACTGGCCTTGGTATTTATGAGCTCAGATTAAGAGGTAAAATACCTGAGGATAATACCATCAAATTGTTCCCACAATGTCATGCGAATACCGAATTGAGGTGAGACAATACCAAAATAATAGGTACCTCTAAGGTGACCAGATACTTACCCAGGTATCCGGAATATCAAGTTTAGTTATTCTAGAGACATTTTGCTTGCAATTCTTAGGTATTTTGCTTAGGTATTTTACCTCTTAATCTGAGCTCTTTAATACCAAGGCCAGTTATCAAGATCAAAATTAGGTATTCATATGCTTTTGTGTTCTGCTCGGGTAACCTCCTGTCGTCTTCAGTGCTCCTTTGAGGGTGTTTTTGTTCGCCTCTTTTTCTCCGATCGGTAGTCAGATGTTCTCTGTTTCCCAACTTTTTTGCTATGGTAAGGTGCGAAAGATTTGGATTTTCGGAATCCCCGTGCGCTTTCGTCGCAAATCCTTTGCTCTGCCGAATCCATTTCAAAAACTTTTCCGTCTTTCAATAAAACTCACAGGATTTAAACAATACATACAGAACAAAAACTACCCAAAGTTTCATTTGTTCGTAAAGGCAAAACAAGTTCTAGCTATGTGCGTGTGTTGCAATTTCAACGTGGACAACCTTTAACATGAATTGTACCTGCATCTGGCTCGTGAAGTCCAGATCATCGTCGCTTGAATCAGATAATAAGTGCAAAAAACTGCCCATTTTCGATTTTCATGCTGAGCAAGGTGTAACGATGTACCATTTTTTAGCGGATTCTTGTAGATACTCATCTGGATGTCACCATTGTGGAAAATAGTAACTTACATGGAATTGAGATGACAACCAGTCGATGGCATAGGTGCACTAATTGCAGTGCAAATGACAACGACCGGGGTGCGGCTGCTCTAATAAAGAGCACTTAAATAATAAGTAACACAAACGCTTTAAAACAAAACGATTACAGCGGAGTAGTTGGCAAATGTACAGACAACATTTTTAAACAAAGAAAAAAGTATGCACATTGTCAAAATCTACAGTTCACTGACCGAAGCAAGTAGCTAAAAATAGGGTGATATACTTTTGTCCAGCATTGTATCCATTGTTGAAGGTTGATAAATCCATGGACTTTATTATAGTAATATTTTAATTTCTATCCTGCAGTTCTATCAAAATCCAGTTTCTACTGAAGACTCCTTCTGGATGTTTCTTGAAATTGCATAAGTCATTATTAAAGATACTGCAACACCTTTTTACAAATGAAATAACACCAACAAATCTTATTGTTGTCAAAATTGAAGTTTTTTTTTGCGATATTGTGTGTACGATTTCATGAAATATCGTGTGAACTATGTGTGCATAATAACATATGTTATTCAAACTGTTATCAGATTAAAAGTTATTTTTTAAACCCAACTGCAAAAATTTTCAGTGTATGACGATACAAAAACAAACATCCTATATATTTTGTTTAGTTCCTAGTTTTTCAAGCACTATTCGTATTGTTATTGTGACTTTCCTAATCACTCGTTATTTTTTTCATATTCCCACCTGTCAGACTGCGATCGTTTGGCGTTAAACCCATCCTTGACTACTCAGTAGAGGAAGATCTGTCCCAGGAGGAAGCAGAGAAGCGTGAAGTGGAGTAAGTAAAGTTCACAGTTATCTAAAACTTTAATTCTATGTTTGTTGATACGTATCGTTGGTGAACAGAGTGTGATCGTCTGAAAGTCTTATTCTAGTTAGGAACGTAAGTTTCGTAAAAATGTGTCGTCCTCTAGAATAGTTATTCGTTGCAAGGAACAACTAACATTTGACAATAGAATAGATGGCCTATTGATTTTAATTCTAACACTGTGTCTGTCAGAACAGTTGATCCACTAAGGACTCTTGGGTTGTAGCTGTAACAAATCGTCGTTGGAATAAATCGGTAGCAGTCTAATATTGCACGGACTTTTCCCTTTGTGCAAAACCAGGAGATAAAGATGTCCCTTTGGCATGTGTCATTTTTTCAGGAAATTGAGAGTTCAACTGATGAAGAGAATCGCAAGAATGAAATTTCCCATTCGTCGTCCCCGCGCGTGCAGTGAAAACCATTTAGGCAATCCTTCGACAATGCTTTTGGGTATTAGTGCAAGGAGGACGGCAATCCATGTGCGGAGGTAGGTTTCAGGAATCTCAAATTTTGTTGCAGACATATGATCTTCGGGCGGACGGTGATCTTCTGTGGATATTTGTCATTTGCCGATCAAGATAATTGTAAGAGCTTATCAAGTCTAACGCATTCAGCCGACGAGGAATCTTCTCAAAGCACTCGAGCATTTGATTATTTGTTTAGATCCGTTCATCTGATCTCTGCTTCTCTTCTACAGGGCTTCTGTTTCATCCACCGGGACGAACTTGTCTGGTGATGCCACCTCCCTGCCCCAGTACAGCGTAGATAAAACCTTTGCCGATCGACGCTACAAAGTACAAAGTGCACGTACCTACTTCTATCTTAATGAAGCGACCTGCGAACGTAACATGGAGACATTCCTTGAATGTCTGGATGCGGTTAAAGGTGAGTGTCAAATAACATTTGTCCTGTAATTTTGTAGACCATCATAAGATCAAATAAGCTCAACAGAAATACTATTTTGGTACCCGAGCAGAACCATGTGGCGAGTGCTGGCTGCCAAGAAATATGGGTTATGCGCATTAATGCATAGGTTAGACAGAGCCATTTTGCGCAACCATATTCCAATTTTGGCACCGCGACAGTTACATCGTACGTACACCCAACACTCCGAATGCACTTAAATATTCTGAAAAATTCTATTCAAAGGATAAGGTGCAACGGGGAAGCATTAGGCATTATATAACACAATCACGTTTCAGCTCAATTGGCTAACGACTTCAATTTTTATTTTCTCTTCGTCCCGCCATGATTCACCATTCCACCATCTTTCGCATGGTAACCAAATATCATGTCCACCTTATGAAACGACGACCTGTGCAATTCTTCAACACTTGCGACAGACTAACAGTAGCGCTGTAGCAGAGCAAAAGGAAAATATAATCGGTTCGACCTTGCAAATTTAGATCTTCCCGTACGGTCCCGCCTAGCTCAGTGCACACCTCACATTTTGCTAAACATATCTGACGCGACCGATGGGTTGGAAACGAATGAGTGCATGACGACGCGGTGTGCTCGATTGTAGCTGAAAATGAAAAAAATAATAGAGGAGTTATGCACAAGGCACGATCGCAGTGTTAACGTTGGATTTCATTACCCGAGCAGGAGAAAATAACATATGAATACCTAATTTTGATCTTGATAACTGAAGTTTTTTTTTGTCTTGATTATCGAGATTTTCAGCCTCGGGCTGGCTGGTTCATCTCTCGTCGCAGTTACTCGAATTTCCTTTTTGGGTATTTTTTTTGTAACTTGTCCGGGGGTGAGATTCGAACTCGTGACTATGACGTGAGAAGTATGGATGTTAACCACTACGCCGGGGTCGCCCCCATAACTGAAGTTGGTTTTGATGAGCGCAGCATAAGAGGTAAAATACCTAAGCAAAATACATAATTGCAAGCAAAATATTTCTCGAATAACAAAAGTTGTTATTTGGGATACCTGGGAATACCTGAGAGGTACTATTTTAGTACTGTCTTACCTTAATTTGGTATTCGCATAACATTTTGGGAACATTTTAATGGTATTATCCTCAGGTATTTTACCTCTTATGCAGCGCTCTTAAATACCAAGGCTAGTTATCAAGATATTCGTTCCTGCTCGGGTAGGATATTGATTGTTTTATTGTAAATATAATAACCAAAAGGCCCTTTGGTTGTCTTGTACAGATTTACATGATAAAGGTGGTTGTATCAATGGTAAGAAAATCAGTAAACTAGCACTGTTAAATTAATATCATTAGTTTACTTCAATTATCCCACAAAATTAACTTCTTAGTAATCAAAAACCGTCAGAATCGATTAATTTTCGGTGTAACATAACTTTTGAATTTCTTAATACTTGAATTATAAATACTAGTTTTATTGAATAAAGCAACCAATTGCTAGAAATATTTCCAATGGATTGACACAATAATTGCGAAAATTTAACGAGAAATTAATGAGTTATTAACGTTCTCAATCTGACCGCTTTTAGTGACGCTCCCAATTTAATTTTTTCCAATTTGCAACCGCCATATGCTACCGAAGGATGTTATAAAAAATAAAAAATGCACAATATTGCTTTTTTTTTTACAGGACCGCTGAAATTGTACAGTCATCTGTTACAATTTGGGATATGGTAGTACCAAAACATTTGAATCCTTCAGACAAGAGTTTCGAGAAATTAACGTTTGCACCTTTGTTTAAGTGGAAAGATTCGAGCCTTAAAAAATGTATTCGAGGAAAAACCAGTAACTAACGTTAGGGATAGAGAAATCAGATTGTTTACTTGCTTTTATATGCCATAGCAGGTAAAAGCTCGTGAGGTTGGAGAAAGTATTTGACAATATTAAAGGAAATCTGTTTTCCTGTAAATTTATTTCATTCTCTCATGCCATAGCCGAGAAATGGTCAAAAGGGTGTCCACGATGAAATTGCCACACTATGAAATTGCTCTAACTTTTTAACCGTTGGGTAGATTTAATGAAAATTTGGTGGATTTTTCATATATTATTTACATCCTGCAAGTTTTAAAGTCCTGTGATCAAAACTCGCGGAAATGGAGTCGAAAGAACAGCTCGTGCGTGATAAAATCTTGCGCATTCATCACGAGAACAAGGATCTCTCGCATCGTTCCATCGCTAAAACGTTGGGAATCGCGAATTTCACGGTGTCGCGAGTGATTAAGCGGTTCGAGGAACGGTTGACCACCGATCGGAAGCCCAGAAGTGAAGGAAAAAGTATTCCGTACGACACCAAAAATCACAACCGCGTAGTTGGGGCCTTCAACCGAAATCCGAACGCCTCCGTTCGGGATGTGCTAAGAAGCTGCACCTAAGCCGAAGTTTTGTCCAGAAGGCCAAAACTAAGGCTGGGCTTCGAACGTTCAAGGTACAAAAGGCCCCTAATCGCGACGAGAAGCAGAACAAGTCCGCCAAAACCCATGCCAGGAAGTTGTACCTCAACATGCTGACGAAAGTTGAATGCTGCATCATGGACGACTAAACATATGTGAAGGCCGACTTCAAACAGATCCCCGGCAACCTGTTTTTCACGGCCAAGGATAAGTTCAGCGTTCCAGAGCATGTCCGCCCCCCCCCCCCCCCCCTACACTGATAGGCAAAATAAAGTGCCCACCTCTTCGTTTTTTCAATTTCTCTCATTTACTTGGTTCAAATTAAAGTAAACACATGTATTTTTTTATTATCTTTTTTTTATATTCTTTTTAAGTTTCACTTATGGAATACTGAAAGAAAAAGGAGTTTTACTTAAAGAAAAAAAAAATCAATTTGTGTTGAAAAAAAAAAAACAGTGACAAAATAAAGTGCCCACTTCATTTGGGCTACAGAAAACATAAATTAAAGTAAAATAAAAGCATTTCAATAATTGATGTGTCCTCCTTTGGCCTTCAGGACCTCCTGCAGGCGCTTCGACATGCTCTCGACCAGGTTCTTTAGGTGCTGTGGATCTAGCTCTTCCCAGGCGCGCTCCAGGGCTTCAAAATAGTTATTTTTATTGGTAACACCAGTTTTGTCAACCCTGGCATCGAGAATCGCCCACAAATTCTCGATGGGATTGAGGTCCGGGCTTTGTGGAGGCCATTCCAGCGGTTTGATTCGACAAGACCGGAAGAAAGACTTGGTCTTCTTGGCAGTATGCTTCGGGTCGTTGTCCTGCTGGAATACGAACTTCTCTTCAAGGCCCGTCTGGATCAGCGAAACCTCCAGATTTTCTCGCAGGATGTTGATGTAAGAATCTGCCGTCATTATCCCGTCGATTTTCACAATGCTTCCTACTCCACCCCACGAAAAACACCCCCATACCATCACATTTCCTCCTCCATGCTTCATCGTACCTTGGATGTGGCGCTCCTGAAGCTCTTCTCCCGATCTGCACCAAACACGAACCCGCCGCTTTCGGTTCAACAGCTCGAATTTTGATTCGTCCGTCCAAAGAACCGTTTTCCAGAACTCTAGGGGCTTATCAGCATGCTCCTTAGCAAACTGAAGCCGTTTGGCTTTGTTTGCCTTGCTGATAAATGGGCGCTTCCGGGCAAGTTTGCTATTCAACCCCTGTGCTACGAGACGGCGACGAACAGTTCGACCGGAAACTGATAACCGAAGGGTTTCCTGGATCTCGCGGACAGTTACCTTCGGGTTCATCTTGACTTCGCGCATGATCTTGGTGTCCGTTCTCGCATCCGTTTTCCGCTTCCTGCCTCTGCCAGGGCGATTCAGCACTGATCCAAACGTTTTAAGCTTCAGAAGAATTTTGCCAACCGCTGCCTTACTGATACTGTACTTCTTAGCGACAGCTCGGTGCGATTCACCGTTTTGCACATCACGAACGACCAATTTTCGGATACACAAGGGAATTGCTTTCGAAAGCACTGCGTTCTCCATTTTTTTTCAATTGAATCAAATACGATCACGCATACAAATGCACCAGGTTGAGCCGTTTGCTTCAAAACATGTCAAAATATCAAAACATAAACAATCGAGGGGTCTTCCAATGGAAACTTATCGAAAACATATCGATTTTTGAAGTGGGCACTTTATTTTGTCACTGTTTTTTTTCAACACAAATTGATTTTTTTTTCTTTAAGTTAAACTCCTTTTTTTCAGTATTCCATAAGTGAAACTTAAAAAGAATATAAAAAATAAGATAATAAAAAAAAATACAGTGTGTTTACTTTAATTTGAACCAAGTAAATGAGAGAAATTGAAAAAACGAAGAGGTGAGCACTTTATTTTACCTATCAGTGTATTTTTGTTGTTCGTGGGTTGGTTCTTCGTCGTGGGGGGCGGTCTTGTTTGTGGGGGGGGTTGGGGTTTCCCCCCCTTCCCTCCCCCCCCCGCCCCTTTCGTTTAGCCCCCCCCACCCCCCCCCCCCAGGAGAGGAGAGCGGCGGTTTTAGCCCCCCCTCCCCTGTTTTCCCCCCCGAGGAGGCCCTCTTCGGGGGCTTTTTGTGGCAGATGTAGCACTCGTCGCTGCTCCCATCGATCCTGGGGGCGTGAAATAGCTGGTCCCCTGCCAGACATTGTCGTCGAGCGACTGGTACGTCTCGTCGTCCATGGTCACAACCACGTTGCGCGTTGCAGGGAAGACATTCTTGACAGTACCCTTCAGCCGCTGCTTTTGTGTGGCCGCTTGCGCTTCTTTACCTGGATGGCCTCGACTTCCGCTTCCTTAGGACCATGTCCATGTTGGCCAAATACTTTTTCACCGTCTGGACGATTGCACCGACCTCCCGACCCAATGCGCGGAAGGACATGCTGCCTTCCGCCTTTCGCTCCAGTGCTTGCTGTACTTTCCTGTCACGCAAAACCGTGGGACGGCTGGAACCCGGCTTGCGCTCGATGCTTTCACCTTTCTGCAGGAATGCCAGGATATTGTAATGGTCGCTCGCCTGTATCCAGCCGACACAAAGTGCGGCACGTTGACGGACTTCTTCGCTCCGGGGTGGAGGCGGCGATAATAAACAAACCATCGAACGTAGTTACTTCGCTTCTTTCGCCATGGCTGCCGTAAACGAACTGATAGCACAGAGAACAGAAATCCAAGCTGGAGTGCCCTCCGTGTGTAAATTTCTGTAACTGCCATTTTAAAATTAAAACTCGTTTTCGTTAGTTTTGGTGAATCGTATGTTGATGGCGCCACTTGCCTGCCTGGAGATTTGATAGTCTGTTTGATTTTAGTTTGGTGAAACCTAGACTAGGCGGCGTTGTTTTTCCAACGGTTTGCTTTTAAAAATTTACACAGTAAATTAGGGGAAAATGTTCGAGCCTGGATGTCTGTTCTCTGTGCTGATAGAGCTGTCATTTTTTTCTGTAAATAGCCAACTTATGTTTATTGACCATTCATCAGTGAACCCACCACCAGGGGGCAGTATAATCGCATGAAAAATCGGTGAAGTTTGTTTCTTGCTTTAATTCAGCGTTAAATAAAGATTTGCGTCGTTTTATGCGATGTAAAGTATATATTCCTCTGTGAAAAGATTGATTTGGTTTAGGTTCGATGGGAAAATTGTTGTAGCTTTACAAACATTAACTCCTCGATTGGTTGCACTCATGCTATTTGCTCTCAAGTTATTTAATTCACTAAGGAAGAGAATACTGAATGTTACAATCTTTCACACTATTGTAAAATTTTGATGACTCATCAATTTTGATGAATATTGAATTGAATCCTAGAGTATCAAATAAAACATCTTTGTTATGTTTTTTTTTTCAAATCCCCTTACCTTTCTCTTGAGACCCTCCATTAGACCCTCCTGATTAGAACTGACAAGTTTTTGTACACTGACCCATGTTTTGACTGTATTAGGATGTTTGCGTAATTCCTGCTTCATTATAGCCCAATATTTTTCGATTGGTCTCAACTCTGGGGTGTTTGGAGGATTAAGCACCTTGGGTACGAAGTTGACCTTATTTTCCTTATATCATTCCAGCACCTATTTTGAGTAGTGGCATGACGCCAAGTCATGCTAAAAAAATGGTGGGCTCCTGTGATGGTCTACCTCAGCATCGGAAGGAGACGTTTTTGTAACATTCTTCTACGTACACTAATGGAACATTTCATATCCCGCTCGCACAAAACACTTGCCAAACCATGCATTTCTTGGGAAATTTCGTGATTTTTTGGGAGACCGATTTTGTCTCTTGCAGTGTAAAAGTGATGACATGGAATCTGCGGAAAGTCCGCTTTTATGTAGGTTTCATCATCCATTACGCAATAGGATATTTTCATCAGCATTTGCGTAAAACTTCGAAAGCAAATCGGTGACGTTGACAAATTCAAAAAGAACTGGGTAAATGTGCGCAGAAGCATCCATGGAACAGTTGTCCTGAACCTGATGAGAAATATTAAGAAGACTTGCAAAGTCGACGAATAACTACAAAACATTTTTAGTAATTTGAACTCCAAAAAAAAAAAACAAATTAATCAGAACTTTGATTGTGTTTTGTATTCTCCCATGCGCGGAGTAACGATCTATGATGAAATTTGTCAGAAGCAGGTAATCTCCCATCAACATGAGAGGCTCTAGGAGTGGATATTAATTTATTGCTAGAACGAAGACAATTGGGTCCTCCCTTAGCTCAGTCGGTAAAGGCGCAGCTACAAAGGAACACCATGCTCAAGGTGGCTGGGTTCGATTCCCGGTCTGGTCTAGGAATTTTTCGTTAAGGAAAATTTCTCGACTCCCTGGGCCTATCGTATGATTGTATTTGCCACACAATCATACTAATGCAAAAATGGTACTTGGCATCGAAAGCTCTCAATTGATAACTGTGGAAATGCATTTAGAACACTAAGTTGAGAGTGTTGGGTGCAAGCAATAATCTAATTATGAAAGCAATAAGCTTGAAATTCTATTTAAAAAAAAAACGATGCGAATTGAAGAGAAAGTATTGATAGTTCCGTTTAGCGTACCGGCAGGTTATGAAATTGAAAGATACATGTTGAAAACGAGCGGAGGGCATTTGAACGGTAGTATACGATCGGGCGCATATTCTTTTACCAAGCTACCCAGATGTACCCTGCATCTTGGGTAGCTTAGTAAAAGAATATGCGCTCGATCGTATACTACCGTTCAAATGCCCTCCGCTCGGTTTCAACTTGTATCGTTCGATTTCATAGCCCGCCGTTATGCTAAACGGAACTATTAATACTTTCTCTTCAATTCTTTTCGTTCTAACGATAAATTACTGTCCGCTCCTAGAGCCTCTCATGTTGATGGGAGATTATCTGCTTCTGACAAATTTCAAAATAAAACAGGTTTTCTCTTTACCCACAATTAATGAGTCCAAACTTTCTTATCCAAGTAGGGTTTCCAGAAAGACCGTCACAAGGTTTCAAGTTCCTAGACACGTCCTGCATGAAGAATCTCAGGCATGGAGGTCAGAAGTCATCTACTGTTGCGAAAGGGTATGGTAAAAACTTGCTGCCGTAACAAACAAAAAAAATGCGAAAAAAATTGTGGATGTTTCGTGGTAAATTCGAGTCACTTAACGAGAGTGCAAATTACTCCGGAAAGCATTACAAATCCTCCGGAAAGCATTACAAGTTTTCAAAAAAGTTCTTGTTCCGCAATGTTTTGTCTTCAAAAGACTCTTGTTATTTGTATATGAAAATCAAAGAGATTTCTTCCATCTTGATACTGAAAGTATAATTGTGATACTCAAAGCTATAAATTCAATGTTTAGAAATGTTCTACGTAACACGCTAAATTATGCAACAGATAGTCAAAGAAGAGCGTCGCATGGAATAGTACTTATCGTAACTCAAAAGTGTTAAAATAGCACATTATGCATCTGATTTTTCTAAAAAAAACGGCTCCATTTCTGAAATACAACATAACAAAAACCAGCCCATTACGATGCGTGGTTACAAAAAATATTAATGCAATTATTTAACGCTGTATAACTGGGAATCCTGCTTATCAACGAGTAGTTTCGGTTTTGGTTTTGATGAAATGACGTACTTTTCGTAAAATAGCAACATCTTTTGGGACGACCTGTCTACTTGAGTGGCCATATTATTCCACCATCTCTTAAACTCTGAAGAATCCCGAGTCACTTTTCCAGTCTTTTTTAGCTTCCGCTTAACAATTGCCCAATATTTTTCGGTTGGGCGGAATTGAGGTTCTTTTCGATTAAATCCACCCTGTTCTCACGGTATCACTGAAGTGTCTTCGGGTGGTAATCTGGCCAAAACTTAATAGGGCCTTTGAGAGCTTGAATGCGGGTTTTCAGGTACTCTTCCTTGTAGAGCTTCAGGATCGTAGACTCATTTGTAATGAAAACTTGAGTTTTATGTCGCTTGCTTTTTCGGAAATTTTCTTGCGAACTTATCAACAAAAACGAATTTATGTGTGTTAGGGATATCTCTTTGAGTCGTGGCTACATAAAACTTTTGCCCGGGTAGCTGCCCAAAGTCCATCTTTACATACGTTTAGTTGTCCACCTCGTGAGAATCAGTGTCCGGTTTGGCTGCTTGCTGACACGAAAAGAACAATAGCCTTTGCGTAGACGGATCCTCCGTATCCTGCTTTTGTTGGAATTATATTTTAACTATGGCAATGTCTCCATTCGAGAATCCTGGGTTTGCTCTAATTGTTCCCAATACCTTCCAACACAGATCCACTACTATGTCTATTGTGATCCCCCTCGAACACTAGTTTTCCGCTTACAGAAACTGTAATCACAGAGACGTTCGCGAACACTGCACACAATATATTTAGCAAAATTCAAGATTCAACGCGGTTGTCCAAAATTCACTTCTTCCGTCTGTCACAACTTTCTTAAATCTTGATGAATCGTAACAAACTGAACCACTTAAACAAACATTTACCACTGAAAGCGGAAAGCTTCCAAACAATCAGCTATCAAAATAGTCGAGAACCGACCATTAGGAGCCCTGTAAAAAATAAGCAGTGCCTCTAGATTTCAAATGATATTAATTTCATTTTAAGCTTTACATTGAAAGAATCTTACTGAAGTAATTTCTTGTATTCATTTTCTTCTCCATCAGATAAACCTTCCTTTTAAGAATTATTCAATCATTATCTCAAACAAATTCAAGTTAAAAATCCGTTCTTGTGGGGCAAAACATTAGAAGATATTTTTTTACCAAACAAATCGACCATGGGTAGTACCGTCAACAGCCGCGGGCTGTGACCGACGCGAGAGCACGTGATCTATTTTTGCTTGACTTCGTTGAAGAAATTTGAAGCAATGTGAACCACCTATTTCGGGGTCGCGCAGTCACATACCACTCACCGGCAGAAGTAGAAGTTTGGCGTCACGTGTGATGAGTGGATCGCCAATTTCGATGGTCCTATCGGTTGTTAATAGAACGCCAGAGCAGAGTTAGCTGCCCGAAAGGAAAAATGCTTTGCTCGTGTTTATTTTTCGCTGGGGGCTCGTTCCACTTGCTGTACTGTCATTGACGTCATACGTTGATGGCGAGGAGAACAGAACATGCCACCCGGTGTTCTACATTGTAGGCGGCCGGTCCTGTGTATGTGTACCGGTAATCGATTTTTCCGCTTTTCCATGTTGGTGTGAATGCAGTTTTCAAGCCGATTGACTGTCGTGGGTGGGATGTTTTTTTCTTTCGTTCCCGGTGTTGAGCAATACTTGAATGGCAGATCGCGTGTGGGACGATACATGTGCTCACGGCGCAAAATTCTCACTGATGGCAATCGGTGAGTGCTGCGATTCTGATTTGGAGAGTGAGAGAATAACGGTGGGTGAATCCTAGAAAGAGTGAGATTGAGAGTCTTGCTTTCTTCGTCAGCAAAATTTAATGTGTCTGACGCGATTTTACGATTGCAATTTGATCGATAGGATCAACAATAAGCAAGCTTTTTTTGTTTATTGTTTGGCATTCCTAAGCATTCGGGCTATTTCGAGCGACGCACGGGTCTTTAGTATGAGTAAGACTCGTTTGCCGGTAACTTCTTTAACAAGCCATATTAACAAAAAAAAAATGATGTAGAGGAAACGTTCACACTTAGAAAATTTTACAGTATTCGGTAATTTTTTACCGAACTTTCAACAGCTGAACGTTCGGTAATCCGATTTACCGGATTTCGGTGAAATTTTACAGTATGCCGGTAAAAAAATTACCGGAACTTGTCAAATTTTACCGCAATCCGTCAAATCGGATTACCGAACGTTCAGCAGTTGAAAGTTCGGTAAAAAATTACCGAATACTGTACAATTTTCTAAGTGTGTTGGCTTTGGCAATGTTGAAAATTCTCGGCTATCGATTTTCAAACCCTTTATTGTATATACACACTAAGGTTTTTTCTACAGAAATCTGTAAAAGTTTACCGAATTCTCAACAGCTGAACGTTCGGTAATCCGATTTAACGGATTTCGGTGAAATTTAACAGTTATCTGTAAAAAAATTACCGGATTTCGGTAAAATTTTACCGAAATCCGTTAAATTGGATTACCGAACGTTGAGCTGTTGAGAATTCGGTAAACTTTTACAGATTTCTGTAAAAAAATCTAAGCGTGTATTATTCCATTAAATCTCTTCACTGAGTAAAATAATGAGCAGTATTTTTCTTTAAACAAACCACATGCACTAGAAAATGCTGCCGTTTTCGTTGCATATCATATTTTTAACACGCAGTACAAATGGAACGATTGCCGATAAAAAGGGGCTGCTGAAAATATTTAAACTCACTTGGCGATTTTTATGCTTTATAAAACCAAGATGAAATCGTTATCTTTCTCCGTCATCATGTTTTTTTGTAAAAAATTAAGAAATTGTGATTTTGAACGAAATTATTATTTTAAATGTCGAGTACTCTACTCTGAAGAAGTTTGTGAGCCGCAGACGAAATAGGCCTAGTTATTTGTCAAAGGATAAGATTTTTCTAGTGGAATATAAAGGAATTTGCTCGCAATACTAGGGATAATTTGAAAAAGTGTTTCAGGTTTTTATTTTTTATTGTTTTAAAAACTGATGAAGTGTTAGTTTAGATTTTCCTAGTTTTCCAAGTGTACCAAAAAGATTCTGAACGAGTTTTGATCACTGGTGTGGCAAAATCTGTGCCTTCTCGGTCGGTTCCCGAAGGAAGTTACATATCATAAAAGAAAGGAAGAGTGTTTCCACTTCGTTTGATGATTATCCGCTGTTTTAAAATTGGATATTGAGTCGCCCCGTATCGGGGGATTTTGATTACTGGCAAAGTGTGGAGTGAAAAAATAAAATGTTTATAATCAAATTAAAACCAATGCAATGCGCCAATGGAGCAATGAACAAAGTCAACGTGCATGCGCACATAATTTCAAATGCTCTCACCACGTGATGAACATCGTTTTGTAATGCTGGTTGTATATCTAACTGGCGGTTTAGCAATTTCAATTTTTGCATTTATTTTGTCGCGACATGAAATACGAACGAACGTCGAAAATTATCATTTTTACGAATGAACAAGCTAGTGTTATTTTGAAGGCGGTTTTTGGTGAGATCTATCTGATTATAAGTAAATTACAAAAACCTGTTTTCAAATAATACTATATACGTGCCTGGTTTGGAGATCATACCAAATCTGGATGTGTGTTACAGTATCCTTATTCAAATGATATCGCAAATATTAACCTTCGGGGCTTAGTGTATTCTTAGTAACCTCGGAATGGACGTGACCCTCCAGACATTCTGCAATGGATTGCGGAATCTGCAGTAAAGCTATCATTTTCTAGCTCCTGAATTAAAGCTGCTTTCAATGGTTACTTAAAGGATTATTTTGCCGGCCAATGGGTGTTAGATTCAATGTACACACATACAAACGTGCACCTATAAACGATAGGGATGGCAGACATATCAACACTTGCAACTAAACTTATTTTTCTCATAATCGAACAAAAACAAACAAAACAATTTCAAATTCCAGGCATAACTTTTCAAAAGGAAACTAAACAAACAGAAATTGTGCTTCCAATTGATTGCTAATAACATGCTTGATATATGTGTATTTACCAAAAAATCAAAAACAATGATGAAATTAACAATGTCATATATATCTTATGTGCTATTCCTTGATTTTTTTTTAATCCGGATTGTTTCTTGACTCTCTGGATAAAACTTTGCGAAACATCACGTTTTACGGCCAAGTCACGCGTCGAAATATTCGGATTCCGCTTGAAATGTGCACTCAACGCTCTCTCCGTTTTTCTTGCGTTGTTCCCAGTTTTCGTCTAGCTACTGATTTGTAGTCCACTGTCATCCGTTCCTGGAACCTTAAGTGTATTCTTGATGGGCGAATGATGTATGTTTATCAGTTTTCCCAACCCGCGATACGACAACCCTGGACTTTGCATGTGGGTGAAAAAGGCCATTCGCGAACGGTTTGCTGATTTTCTTCCATCTCGACCGGAATCTTGCCGATAATTACACAACCTGAGAGATCTCACTGTCACATTATATACCCAGCCAGCCACTCGCTAGCGACAGCCGCTTAGCCATCATTCTGCCTGATTGCCCACCTGAGTACCCTCCTGCAGGGTACTTACAACCGCCAGCTACCAGTTCAGTACTGGCCCATTGCCACTCTGCACAGCTCCATGGCTGCCGAGCGAATGAAGAAAATCCGAAGGTGTTCCCGTTATATATCGTGCACTGCCGCATGTCCTTACTTAAATATGAAGTCTGTGATAGGAAAGTACTTTGCATTTAATAAATATTCTCTGAAATATCGGCATTATAAGACATCACGTTATAATTGCGTTAATTTCAATAGTTGAATGTAAAAATCAATAGTTTTATTTACTAAATTCGAAGCGTAGAAAATGTTCCGATAGATTGGTGCACACATTTTAGTAATCAATCGCGAAATGACTTAGTTATTAACACTCAAAACCTGACCGCATTTCGTGACGGTTGCAATTAGATATTTTAAATATACCCCAGTATAGAAAACAAAGACGTAGTCCTACCAACTCTGTTTTCTCCGTAGAGAATTTGATACCTAGCTCTAGAGCCCAAGTAGACAAATTGTCTAAGGTATCCTACAAGGGTCCTTGCAGATCGACCCCATTGGGTCCCGTGACAGACACTAAGCCGTCATCTGCAAGTTGTCTCAACGTACAGCTGTCACTTAGACAACCGTCAATGTTTTGACATAAAAAATATACAAAAGTGGGCTTAAACATGATCCCTGGGGGAGACCCATCTAGCTAAATCTGAAAGCTGTAGAGTTTCCATAAGAAAAGCTCATATGTTTCTCTGACAACAAATTATTCATTAATGGTGCAAAGCCACAAGCGTGGAGTTTATCTGAAAGAACTTCAACAGATTCTGAATCAAAAGCCTCCTTGATATCCAAGAATACAGAAGCCATTTGCTCTTTTCTAGCAAAAGCTAACTGAATATCTCTGGAAAGCAACGCGAGACAATCGTTCGTTCCCTTACCCCTACGGAAACCATATTGAGTATCTGAAAGCAGGTTATTCGTCTCAACCCATTTGTCTAGGCTGAAAAGGATCATTTTCTCCAACAACTTTCGAATACAAGATAACATCGCGATGGGTCGATAGCAGTTGTAGTCGGACGCAGGTTTACCGGGTTTTCGAACAATAACTCTCACCCGTCTCCAATCATCCGGTACAATGTTGAGTTCCAGTAACTGATTAAACAAGTGCAACATGCGCCTCTTTGCGACGTCTTGGAGGTTTTTAAGCAAGTTGAACTTAATCCTATCAGCCCCTGGAGCCATATTGCCACAGGAAAGGAGTGCGAGAGAGAGAGATCTACCATTGAAAAGGGTTGGCTGATGTCATCTATCGAATTCGTGTTTTCGCGGGGAATCAACCGTGCCGGCACAGAATCTGGACAAACTTTACGCGTGAACTTGAGGATTCATTGGTCCGAGTACTCCTCGCTCTCGTTGTTCGTAGTTCGGTTACGCAGTCTTCGCGCAGTATTCCAAAGAGTGTTCATTGTCGTTTCACGCGATAGCCCGTACACGAATTGTCGCCAATAACCGCGTTTCCTTGCCTTGATGAAGCTCTTAAGTTCGCGTTCGAGAGTCGTGTATACGTCGAAGTGCTCCACGTCTACGGAAACCTTTTTACGGTAAACCTCGGTGCATCACTGATCCCACCATGGAGAAGGAGTTTTCCGGTGAAATTACTTTCCTGGAACTGGTCGAGTTTGAGCTTGAAGCGCGCTGTCCAAGATCAGATTGGAGAGAAAGTTATGTTCATCGAGCGGTGGAAGCCCATCTACCGTCGTTGCGGCTTCATCTACTGCTGTCCTAAACTTTGTCCAATCGCTGTAACGGGTAAGATCATACGCAACGTTGATTTCAACGAATCGAACCCGGGGGCAACCGAAATTTTAATAGGCAAATGATCACTACCGTGGGGATCCTGGATCACATTCCACGTGGAGTCCAACGATAATGAATTCGAGCAAAGTGTGAGGATGGGCCAGCCAAACGTGTTACTTCTACATTGTTGAGAACTGTCATATTGAAGTTGTCACAGAGGTCGTATATCAAAGAAGAACGGTTGTCATCGTACAGCTCTCCCCAGCCTGTACTGTGAGAGTTAAAATCTCCCATGATCAACCGGGGAGCAGGAAGAACCGAACAAATATCTGAAAGTTGTTTTTGGTTTATTGAGGCTCTAGGAGGAATATACACAGAAGCAATGCAAAGGCTTTTATTTTTAATAACAGCCTGACATGCGACAACTTCAATACCTGGAATTGGAGGAAAATTCACTCTTTAGAAGGAGTAGCACTTTTTAATCCCCAAAAGTACTCCTCCTCCACGCGAATCCTCACGATTCCAATTTAGGAACAAGACTTCGATAATTCCAAGTAATTCAGCTGCGATTTTGACTACCGCCTAGAAATAACCTGAATTTCCGGTTCTGGAAATAGGGGGATTTACCTCTTCTAGGCAATCTATGCTGAGTCCAATCCATGCATGAGTATTTTTACAGCGTCGTGCACACATCTGCCGTTTTTTAACATTTCTTTGCTCCGTGATCGTATATCTATTAAAATCGACAGAATTATCCAGAACGGCTTAAGGTGTTTTTATAAAGCACCAAACATCTCAAATGAGTGTAACTATTATCAGCTGCCATTTTTAATTCGGCTATCGTCCGGTTTGAGTAGCGTGTGGAAAACAATTAGAGGTTTGAAAATCGATCGCCGTGAATAGTCAACATTGGCGAAGCCCCTGCAATTCCCCCAACATCTCAGGATCCTGTACTTAGACAGGAACCCTCGTTCTGTGCAGCATCTCAGATATGGGCTCTCCTAGTGCTATTAAATGCGCTCTTGAGGTGTATTGTTATCACCAGACAACACCGATTTCCCCTTTGCTTCTGATTAGATGCCTTCACGGAGTCCGAACTTCCACAATACATGAGTATGTATGGAGAGTGAATCCATACACTTTGTCCCCCTGTTTTGAGAAATCCTCTCCAAAAGTTTTCCGAGCGTATCCAGCATACGATGTTGAATCTCCCGGTAGGTTTTCTGGGAACAGTATTAACATCTTAACTTTCCATCTGTCTGGGAAGTGTCCATCTTCCGAACATTTCTGCAGCGCCATCTTGAACAGGTCTGCGAACACCTGGATCTTTGATTACAACTACTGTTGTGGATTTCATAGCGGGCTTATAGCGTAGTCGGGTTTTATAGCCGTAGGTCAAGCGTTTGATTCCCCATACGAGCAACTGTCTTTCCGGGTAGGAAATTGGTTCGATTGCCCTTGAGCATAAGTGTATTATTTTGATTCCCACACACTATACTATAAGATGCTTTGAAAGGTTAAAAGAAGCCCTCAGTTAAGAACTGTGGAAGTGCTTGAAAGCAAAGTAATTTGATCTGCAGACCCTTGCTGCTCGGTACACCACACTACGCTCCTCTCTTTCTACTTCGAATCGTGCTCTGTGAATGCATCTGGCTCTAAAACAATCAGCTCGAAGAGTGCTGAGTGTTTCACACCTGTTTCTTGACTCAACCTGTCTGGGCATAGTTGCATCACTTGCTCGCATCAACGTTTAAATCAATTCGTCCGAGTTCAGGTCCGACGTTGCACTGTTCAAATAAAAAGTGTCCGCAAAGGGGTCTTTGTCGAAAGCTTTCACCTTCTTGGTTTACAGGTTATCGTCCTCTGTACGGCCGCAGTATTCTGTACCAGATCGTCTGATGGTCTCTGTGGGTATAACTTTCGCACACTTTCCAGCTCATGTTGTCCAAAACTAACTGCCTGTGGAAAGTTACGTCGACAATTGATTCTCGATCGTTTTTACAGAAAGTTATGACGGTGCCTTCGTTGGACAGCCTGATATCCAGTTTTGGGAGAGCTTCCAGTAGATGGAACCCACTTCTATAGGCACATTAGCCTGCTCTTTCAACGGCCCAAGTATTGAATTCCCCTCCGATCTCCGAGGATTTCTTCCAGCATCTGAGGCATAGCAACTGGCTATGAAGATTCCATTGATTTAGGCGATCACGAAACCTTCGGATGAGCTTGAAAGATCTAAAGGCAACAACTCGATAAGCTTCTTCAACGATTGAAATGTCGCACTTTGTTTCCGTGATCAACTGCCACAAGAGTTGCTCTACAATGTCGCAATGATTGAGATATATTTAGGTGATCATCATTACATAGAAAAAAAGCGTTCCCGAAAATGAAAACGGACCGTGAACTAGTTCACGTTTTCAGGATTTTTACCTGTAAACGTTTTTTAGTTCATTATTACGTTATTCAGTTCATGGTGTATTTTTGCTTGTTCTCGAATTCATGACTGCAGTTCACGGATTTGGGTACGGATTTTTTTCCGTGTATTATTGGCCTGCCACCGCCTTTCTATTCCGCCTTGGATATTTCTGTGCCGTTAGCGAAGTTCTCCCTTGAAACTAGACGTCCACAAAAATTCACGTTCTCACAACTCGTAGAATAACAAATGTTTGGAGGCTGTGGCGAAGCAGAGTAGTAAAGAAATAAGAAACATGAATTATTTATTTATTTATTTATTGTTACATTATTTGTTATATAAGCGGTGTGTGTAACACCAATCATCTCGTTATTCAAAATTCATTCTGGGCCATGGCTACTTGGACTTTATATTCAATTACGTTTATGACACAATTTCCAAAACTTCGTGACTCTTACAAGTTCCTTTGTATTTCAGGTGCCACCTTCGGGACTGGAATTACCGCCATTAAGCTGACCGCCCTCGGACGACCTCAACTGCTGGTAAGTGCCATTGCTCATTCCTTAAAAAATCCCATAAACCATCATTAAACCGACTGTCCTCTTACACCGAAATTGTTCAACAGCTCCAGCTGTCCGAGGTCATCATGCAGGCCCGTCACTACATGAGGGAATTGGCCGGTGCAACCGGTAACGTCCTAACACATCACAAAACGATCCAAGATCTCGAACGATACCTGAGCAACGTAGCCGATCAGAAGGAGGTTAAGAAATTTCTGGAGAAAGTTACCTCAGACAAAGATGGGTAAGCCGCTAGACGATTGTTCTGCCTCAAGGAAACTTACCGTTTGTTCATTTCCTCTTCCAGTATTTTGCACTTGTTCCCCTGGTCGGGAATCATCAACGAAGACTGCGAACTGAGTGACACCTTCCGAGTGCCGGATCCGGTTTCCGGACAGATGCGTCGATTGATCTCACAGATTCCACCCAAAGAGGAAGAAATGTTCCGCAACATGATTAGACGATTGAATACGATTGTCAAGGTATTTATCTCGCACACATTGTTTAGTGGAGGTTGGCGGTGGAAATCTGATAATTTTGTATTCCTTTTTCCACAGACTGCCCAAGACCTTGACGTGCGTATAATGATTGACGCCGAGCAGACCTACTTCCAGCCGGCCATTTCCCGTATTACGCTGGAAATGATGCGAAAGTACAACACTGAGAAAGCTATTGTTTTCAATACATATCAGTGTTACTTGAAAAATACTTACAAAGAGGTATGTCGAGTTATTTAGCATTCTGCCTAGAGGGTCGTATAAGTTCGATTGAACTTTCAGGTATGTACCGATTTGGAACAAGCGAAACGACAAAACTTCTACTTTGGAGCCAAGTTGGTGCGAGGTGCGTACATCGAACAGGAGCGGGCTCGAGCCGCTGCTCTTGGCTACGAGGATCCAACGAACCCATCGTTCGAAGCAACCACGGAAATGTACCACAAAACACTAACCGAATGCTTGCGGAGAATCCGGGTATGATTGACAACAGTGTGGAACAGGGTGCTCAACTTATCCTCTCGATTTGTTATCGTTTTAGATCCTTAAAGATTCGAACATTGATCCGAAAAAGATTGCCATCATGGTGGCTTCGCACAACGAAGATACGGTGAGGTTCGCCATCGAACAAATGAAGGAAATAGGAATTCACCCGGAGGATAAGGTCATCTGCTTTGGTCAGTTGTTAGGCATGTGTGACTACATCACTTTCCCGCTCGGTAAGTAATTTTTTACTTGTATATTTGAAGCGAGTCTAAACTTTACGCACCTTTGAACTTAATCGAAGATAACTCACTAACAATCGTAACAAATAGATTTAGAGCTGATCATTAGTACACGTCAAAATAAAAACATAACGTAAACATATTCAGTTAGGGGAGTCAATTAGAGTCATAGCAAAAGAACTAAGAAACGAGTAGTTAATGTTTTGTTCGTTTCCGCATAAAAGTGATTTGTTTGGTGATACAATCATCTGTAATTGTAAAATCATATGTATTGATAATGTTTCGATGCATGTAAGTACCTGTACGTCCTGAGTGATCTTTTCGATATCGGTAATGTTTGAAGTTCTCGCTCAGCTGCTTCAGGCAGCTGGGACCGGATGCTTTCTGATCCTTGCCAGCCGTTGCCACGCGCGATATGAGACCAGCGGAAGTGGTCTTGGTGTTCGCCCTGGACAGTCCGGAGGTTTTTGCGTATGCTTGCTCCAAAAGGGCAGCCGTAGATAGGCTTGTGTCATCGTCTTTGGACTGAAGGCTAGTATCTGGTACTGCGAAATTACCGGTAGGCGGAAACCAGCTGCGCTCCGGTCGCGCCTGTGGGGATCTGCTGTTTTTTCCATTCTTTCGACTCTTCGGCGCAATCCCAAAGGCGAATTAAGATACGCTATTTTTAAGGCTCTGGCTTTTGCTGTTCACGTTCAAGTTCAGGAGCGAAAAATGAAAAGCTTAAAATTAACATATAGATTTTGTTCTACTAATTATGTTTTTATTACTCCATGCGTGAAATACGTAATTAATTATAATGTTTTGAAAGGAAATATCTTCTCATCAACATGAGACCCTAAAAGTGGACAGTAATGATCGCTAGAACAAAATATATGAAGAGAAAGTATTGATAGTTCCGTTAGAGTACGGCAGGCTGTGAAATTGAATAGAAGCAGTTGAGATTGAGCCGAGAGCTATTTTGAAAGGCTGTATCCGATTCCGTACTACTGGTGGTATATGAGCACGATCAAGCACGCACTCTTTTGCCAGTCAAGGGGGGAAGGGTACCCCCCCCCCCCTTGCCTAACATGCATTGGGGTAGCTTGGTAAAAGATTGTGTGCTTGGTCGGATACTGCCTTTCAAAACAGCCCTCCGCTCAATTTCAACTGCTCCTATTCAATTTCAGAGCCTGCCGTTCTCTACTTTCTCTTCATATCTTTGGTTCTAGCGAAAATTGCTGCCCACACGGCCAGCCATTATAACTCAGTTTTGAGTCGTTTTTGACTCAATTTCGTTAAAAGTAGAGTCACTCAAATTTGAGTAAATGTAACTGGGATTGACAAGTTGACAAATCAAAAACATCCATCTGATTTGAGTCGATGTTTTTGATTTGTCGACTTGTCAATCCCAGTCACATTTATTCAAATTTGAGTGACTCCACTTTTGACGAAATTGAGTCAAAAACGACTCAAAACTGAGTTAAAATGGCTGGCCGTGCACTCCTAGGGTCTCATATTGATAAGAAGATATTTCCATTTCAAAACATAATATAGATTATGTTTTGTTTGACCGGATTGCCATATATTTCTTTGCAAATAGATCAAACTGAGCTACACACAGAACTAATTATTTTGATCATAATTTAGTAGATCTAAGTTTTAAATCCGATTGATTTTGAATCACAATATCCATCGCAGGATTGCAAATGCCCTTAGGAAGTATACGAACGTTGTATTTCAATTTAAACTATTTAAACTAATTAGAGTGTATTAGAAACAATAGTGTTGTTCAACAAAGGAATATCTACCAGTGGATAGACACGGGATAGACAACTTTTAGGTTTATCCCAACGCGTTGTTGGCTTCCCCTTTGGATGCATTGTTAATGCCAATGTTTATTTGTTTATTTGTTTATTTGTAGTTATGCATCAAGTTCAGGTCCCAATGATGTTGGTTTAAAAAAAAAAGAATATTACATAGAAAAACGATTACACAATATCTTAGTCAAGTCATGACAAAAAAAAAATTAAAAATATGCACTTATCCTAACTCCGTGCGTCAATTACTCCAAAGACGGTGGAAAATCTCCAACGAAGTACATTCCGCGTCAGATGGAAGTCAGAAACTGACGCCACCCTATTGAACATTCGCTATAACTCATTCGTTCGATGGCCGTGCCGAGAAGATTGTAGTTGAAAACAATTGGTTGTTTCTGCCGTGAAAAGGTTATGACTGAGCACTTAGCCGGGTTGACCACCAATCGATTTAGAGTACACCAATCAGCAAAGGCATCAATCTGTTCTTGGAGGAAACGGCATTGATCAGATACGCAGAAAACTTTTCAGGTTGTCGGCAAACGACAGTCTTGGTCCTCCAATAACAAGATGTACGTCGTTGAAGTAGAGTAGAAATATCAACGCTCCCAGATGGCTGCCCTGCGGTATCCCGGACGTGGCGCAGAAACTTGTTGGTCGAGTGTTGCCTAAAGCAACTTTCAGTTGACGCCCCGTAAGATATGAACGAAACCATCTTAAGAGATTACCGCCAACTCCTAGCCTGTCAAATTTAGCGATTGCAATATCGTGGCTCAGATTGCCGAAAGCTGCCGTGAAATCTGTGTAAATCACGTCCGTTTGGCATCGAGTAATCATACTATCAGTGATGTATGACGTTAGGCACAATAGGTTTGTTGTTGTGGAACGCCCAGTTGAAAACCCGTGCAGATCGGCACTCAAAAACTGCTTACACTGTGCAAAAAGAGAGTTTCTTACGACCAGTTCAAATAGAGCTTCGATACGGCGCTTAACGATGTGATTCCCCTGTAGTGTAGTGCTCTATTAACATAACAATATTACAATATTCTTCTTACAATGTGTAGTTATTGATTTTCTTGGCTTTTTATCAACAACGTCGAGCGTAGATGGTCGTTATAACAAGAATAAGAATAAAGAGAAGAGGTTATTTGAATGTAAATTATGTATTAAATCTGAGTGTGAAAGATGTACAGGTGAAAAGTGAGGCTACGCCTTGATTACGACTCGTGCTGGAAAAATCTGTTTTTGCAACTCTTTGCATAAGTTGCTGTTATGGACTCAATTATTTAAAGCCTGTTCGTAATATCTTCTGTTGAAAGATAACTTTTTGCACCTCAAACAACCTAAACCTAAACAAACAAAAACATTCTGCGAAGAAAAAGAATTAATAGTTGTTTTGTTTCTCTGTCCGCTTTCTTTATTCAACAGTCATAGTACTTCTCCTATTATTCTTGTTTCTATTTCGAGCCGATTAGAACTGCTTGTATTGAATACCGGTCAGTTATTTCCAGATGAGGAGAACAAGCAGTTTTAAATTTCTCGACGTTAATTAACAAACTTTTCAGAATAACTCTCGTGACTCTACCTACAGGCACCTGCTAGTTTCCCGAGTAAAGTTGAACATCATAAAGATAGCAATTCGAAAACTTATTTTGAAATCAACATCAAATTGAAATCAAAATTCGATTTCACCTTACAGTTGTCAAATGTAATAACAAATTTAGTTTTCATCTTGCTGTAATCTTGAGTTCACTTTTCTTTGAGAAAAGTAGTTTTGTTTTCAATGTATTGACAGATCATGAAGTGGAATACTCATTTTCCTTTCAACGGGGGAAAATGTGCAGCAAATTTACTTTTCAATTTGCTCTCACTAATAGCAGGATCATTTTTTAATTTGATGTCACAGGAATAAATGTTAGCTATAAATTTTGATCTTTTAACCGTTAAAATGACCAAAACGACAGCAACCTGAGTTATCATTATCAGCAACATCACCACATCATATTATGTTTTCTATTTGATCTCAAACTTTACTCGGGTTGCTCATTTCTCAATACTGTGATTGACATACAATGAAGCTCACAATAAAATTTATGATCTTCCTGGAAATATAAGGTTTTCTATATGTTTCGGTATCGACGCGCCCCCCGACGCAGCGTGTCATCGAATTCCACACTGAGTGCGACTCTGCGGCTTCCTACCGCGCAACAAGAGAAAAAAGATCAGCAAGCGTACGCAGTGAACTTTGTACAGTACGCAAGCAGAAAAAATAAAAGTTATGTTTTCGAGTAAAGTTCGGTTTATTAACGCGTTTCCTTTCGTTTAAAGACAGTCCACTGGTTCCGAAACATTTTGGACCTTCTCAACCGGATTTGGAGAAGCTAACCGGCAAACGAACTGCGCTGATAGCTCGGGTAAAAGCGGAATCCTTCTCGGAGCAAGGTTATGGCTCGGCTGGACCAGCTCAAAGAAGCAGCGATGAGCTTCCGAGCTATTCAAGCGGAAATCGAGGAAAACCAGAACGATCCGTTGGCGATTGCTTCGGTTTTTAACATGCGGGAGGAGTTTTTCAGAGCTTTCTACAAGGCAAAGGATATTCTCGAAGATTAGCAGTCGTCGGTAAACTAGCGCACGATTGCGGAAGCAGACGATTTGAAGGATGCGATGAAGCTGCTCATGGAGACGCAGCGGCAAATGTTGCTCAACCGATCGGCCATGTTCCGGAAAACCAGCGGTACAGTGGGACGAAAGTTGCTGAATCCGTCTACGATACTAGCGAAAATGTCGATCAGATGTCGAATTGTGCCCCTCACGTACGGTTGCCAGCAATAAACATTCCACCATTCAACGGCGAACGTAAAAAGTGGTTGACCTTCAAGGATCTCTACGTGTCAATCATTCACACACGGAAGGATATCACGGATCCCTTGAAGATACAATACCTTTTGTCCTATTTGGAAGACGACGCGAAGCAACTAGTGAACAAATTCACCATCTCAAGTGCCAATTATACGAACGCGTGGGATACGCTCACCAGTCACTGTGACAAATAACCGTTACACGGTATTTGCTTTGGTGCGCGAATTCATGGATCAGCCGGGCATCAAACAGGCGTCGTCGCAGTCACTCAGCAAACTCACAACCACTCTCGACGAAGCGGTACAGCAGCTAAATACATTGGGCGTAGAGTATCAAGGCCGCGACCCGTGATTGATTTACCTGACACTGGAAAAGTTAGACAAAGATACCCGCGCTGGTTGGTCGGAGAAAGTGATCGACAACGAGGATCCCATCTTCGAGAAACTGATGAAGTTTGTCAAAAAGAGGTGTGAGATGCTCGAGACGATCTCGGCATTGTCGAAGAAAACTGAAGAGGTGATTAAAAAAGAACAATCAAAAGCGAGTGCGAAGAAACTGAAGGCATTAGTGACGGCCACTGTGAGCCAAAAGTTCGCGAAGTGTTCTAGTGAACACGCTACTTTAATGTGCGAAGATTTTAAGAAGTTGGATCTGCAAGAAAGAAGAGCATTTGCCCAGACGGTTATGCTTCAACTGCTTACGAGCGTCTCATTCGGCAAAATCATGTCCATCAAAGGAGGAGAAGAACGCAGCGCGGGCAATAATGCTACAGCACGGGACCCGGCAGAACGAGGAGCGTTATAAACGGAAGTGGAAGCAGCAGACCCGCCTATTCCAGGAAAAGAAACGCCGCCTGGAAGAAGCTGAGTGCGAGGCGATGGAGCAGCTGTACCGTTCCCAAGAAACACGGAAGTTCTATCAGAAGCTCAACACGTCCTGAAAAGGCTTTGTGCCGCGAGCAGAGATTTGTAGGGATAAAGATGGGGGCATTCTGACAAACGGCCGTGAGGTGATCGAAAGGTGGAAGCAGCACTACGACGAACACCTGAATGGCGCAGAGGACGCAGGCGTTGAAGTCCAAGTCGGTGGAAGAAATGACTACGTCAGCACAGCAGAGGATGGGAATGAACCAGCTCCCACGCTGAGGGAAGTTAAGGATGCTATCCAACAACTCAAGAATAACAAAGCAGCTGGCAAAGATGGCATCGGAGCTGAACTCATCAAGATGGGCCCGGAAAGGCTGGCCATATATCTGCATCGGCTGATAGTCCGAATCTGGGAAACAGAACAGCTACCGGAGGAGTGGAAGCAAGGGGTTATATGCCCTATCTACAAGAAAGGCGACAAGCTGGAGTGTGAGAACTACCGAGCGATCACAGTCCTAAACGACGCCTACTAAATGCTATCCCAGGTCATCTTCCGCCGGCTTTCACCAAAAGTAAATGAGTTCGTGGGAAGTTATCAGGCCGGTTTCATCGACGAGCGCTCGACAACGAAACAGATCTTTACTGTACGGCAAATCCTCCAAAAATGCCGCGAATACCAGGTCCCGACGCATCATCTGTTCATCGATTTCAAGGCGGCGTACAACAGTATCGACCGCATAGAGCTATGGAAGATTATAGACGAGAACGGCTTTCCCGGGAAGCTCACTAGACTGATTAAAGCTACGATGGACGGTGTGCGAAACTGTGTGAAGATTTCGGGCGAACATTCCAGCTTGTTTGAATCAAGCCGTGGACTACGTCAAGGAGATGGACTTTCGTGCCTGTTGTTCAACATTGCGCTAGAAGGTGTCATGCGAAGAGCCGGGCTCAACAGCCGGGGTACGATTTTCACTCGATCCGGTCAGTTCGTTTGTTTTGCGGATGACATGAACATTGTCGGCAGAAGATTTGAAACGGTGGCAGAAATGTACACTCGCCTAAAACGCGAAGCTGCGAAAGTCGGACTGGAGGTGAATGTGTCGAAAACAAAGTACATGCTAGCAGGAGGTACCGAGCGCGACAGGGACCGCCTAGGCAGCAGTGTTACGATAGACGGGGATACATTCGAGGTGGTGGAAGAATTCATCTACCTTGGATCCTTGCTTACGGCTGACAACGACAACAGCCGTGAAATCCGAAGACGCATCATCAGTGGAAGTCGTGCCTACTACGGGCTCCAGAAGAACTTGCGGTCAAGAAAGATTCACCCCCGCACTAAATGTACCATGTACAAAACGCTGATAAGACCGGTTGTTCTCTACGGGCACGAGACGTGGACGATGCTCGAGGAGGACCTGCAAGCACTTGGTGTTTTCGAACGCCGGGTGGTTAGGACCATCTTTGGCGGCGAAGATGGAACCACGAGCTCGCTGAACTCTACGGCGAACCCAGCATTCAGAAGGTCGCGAAGGCTGGAAGGATACGGTGGGCAGGGCATGTTGCGAGAATGCCGGACAACAACCCTGCGCAAATGGTGTTCGGCTCGAATCCGGCCGGTACAAGAAGGCGTGGGGCACAGCGAGCACGATGGGCGGACCAGGTGCAACAGGATCTGGCGAGTGTGGGTCGTCAGCGAGGTTGGAGAGAGGCAGCCGTAGATCGAGTATATTGGCGAAATGTTGTAGATGAAGTCATATCGTAAATACGATGTATGGCTATTTAAATAAATAAATAATAATGTCCATCAAAATCAGTGTGCCATACACCGGATTGCAAGCAGCGGCACCACACTCTACTATGTCCAAAAACGGGCAAGACGAAGGAGACCTCAACTAATAGTACTGAGAACAGCGAAGCGACGAATTCACCCGCCAGAGGAAGTGAGCAAGTCGCTAATGGCAGCAGTTGAGAAACAACCATCAGTTCCGTTGCGGAAGAATGACGGTACGTTCGGCCCAGTTAGAGTTCTAATTGATTTCTGCGCTCAAGCTTCAATGGTTACGGAAGATTGTTTGCAGAAGCTCGAACTCATTAGGCGTAACGGGAAAGTGGCAATTACTGGTATTGGTCAGCATGCCGCGGGTACCACTCGTGGTGTAGTTACGTTGCACCTCGCATCTCGCTTCAACGACTCTATTGTCATCTCAACAAGTGCATACGTGTTCAGCAAACTCACATCTACCCTTCCGTCGCTACGCTCCAACATCGGGAACATAAAGCTGTTGGAGAATGTCAGCGAAATGGCAGATCCAACCTTCAACAAACCGGGACCAATTGATGTGATTTTGGGATCCGACATCTTTCTTGCCTTCTTCGAGGGAGGTCAAGTCAAGGACGAAAGTGCCCAGCGTATTGTTTTCGGGTGCATCGCTGCAGGGCGGTACGACGAAGCAGAAGCATTGTTGGGAAATCACGCCATAGTCAGTATGCACACGGAAATGGATCTGAATCGTACGCTTCAGCAGTTCTGGGAGTACGAAGAAGTGTTCAAGCCAGCCCCGTTCACTCCCATGGTAAGGAAGGTCATCAAACATTTCGATCCGACCACACAGCGCGATGATACAGGGCGTTTCATCGTAAAATTGCCATTCGACGATTCGAAGCCCGCTCTAGGTTCATCGCTGCCAGCTGCAACGAAGAGGCTTACGTCCATGGAAAAGCGTTTCGCGTCCAACCCACAGTTTCGTGAGGAATATGTGAAATTCATGCGTGAGTATTTGGAGCTTAATCACATGCAACCAGTTCCAGCCAACGAGATGATGCAACCGGCTTCAGAACACTACTATTTCCACACCACGCGATGTTCAAAAAGGACACCAGCACAACGAAGCTACGCGTCGTATTTGATGCTGCTTGTGCCACTTCTACAGGTGTATCTTTGAACGACCGGCTGTTGGCGGGACCAAACATCAATAAAGATTTGCTGTCGGTCCTCCTGCGATTCCGTTCGTACAAGGTGGCGTTCAGCGCGGACATAGCGAAAATGTACCGCCAGGTGCTCATGCACGAAGAAGATCGGGACTTCCAGCGCATCTTGTGGCGTAAAAATTCGGAGCAGCCAATTGAACACTACCGTCTTTCCACGGTACTAAAAGCGCACCCTATCTTGCAATTCAAGCTATGAGGGAGTCATCCACAGAATATGCTTCTGTCTACCCAGCAGCAGTGCACCGAATTGTTAATGACTTTTACGTGGTCGATCTGCTGTCAGGTGCAAACGACGAAGAAGAAGCCGCGTGCATCAATAAACAAATATCCGCCATTTTATCGTAGTCCGGGTTCAAGCTACGGAAGTGGGCTTCGAGCTGCCCTAACCTGGTAAGTATCGGTACCTGTTGAACTTTCGGAAGAAGCAGATACAGTCAAGGCATTGGGAATCCATTAGTATCCGAACGAAGACAAATTCGGGTTTAAGGTGAACTTTCCAGTCACTGCTGTTAACACCAAACGTCAGATGATATCGGATGGTTCTTAACTGTTTGATCCGTTCGGTTGGTTGACGCCCGTGATGGTCAAAATCAAGATATTATACCAACACCTGTGGCTGTACGATATCAACTGGGACGACCCTCTACCATCAGCGATCGAATCGGAATGGGTCGAAGTAAAGCAGCACCTTTCGCAGCTGGAAACAGTTCGCATTTCAAGATTTACAACACATCACCGTGGTTTGATTCAACTGAACGGATTTTCAGACCCTTTCTGAGCAGGCTTACTCCGCCGTGGTCCAATCACGGTTTGTCGACGAAGATGGAAACATCACGGTTGTTCTCGTTGCTGCGAAATCGCGAGTGGCTCCGATCAAGCAAGTCAAGCAGACACGACTGGAGCTGTGTGGAACTCTTCTACTTACCGAGTTCATGAGAAAGGTGACTGAAGCTTTGACGCACTTGTACATTGAACATTTTGCTTGGACCGATTTAACTATTGTACTGCAATGGTTTATCGTCTCACCCACGCACTTGGAAAATGTATGTAGCTAACAGAACGTCGGCTATTCTTGAGTTTCTCTCTCGAGATCGGTGGTACCATGTCAACAGTGAACCAAATCCTGCCGACTGCGCTTCGCGCGGTATCTCTCCTGCGGAATTTGTGCATCATCAGCTGTGGCTTCATGAACCGGAATGGTTGAACTTGGACACAGTGGCCGCAGAGTACAGCTGAACCCATTCGGGACAATGATCCACCAGAGGCACGACAATTGAGGCTTCAAGGCTGGCTGCGTTCGAGGCGTTAAAATCAGTAAAGGGTACATAGTAGTCTACGTATGCCTAGCTATCCGAGCTGTACATTTGGAGGTTGCAAGCGATATGTCCACAAACACGTTCATCAGTTGCTTGAAAGGCTTTGTGTCTCGTCATGGTTATCCGAACTAGATCCGTTCTGACAACGGCACCAATTTCATTCGTGCAGATCGTACCCCGCGAGAATTCATCGACCATAACTTATCACACAATAAGGACCAGCAAGATACCTCTCTAATCTGGGAATAAACTGGGTGTTCAACCCTCCATCGGCGCCCCATACGGGCGGGATTTGGGAAGCCGCCGTCAAGAGCATCAAGTTCCATTTGGTGCCTGAACTGAGAACAGAACCAATTATTTTCGAAGACCTGACGACAATATTATGCCAAATCGAATCCTGCCTCATCAGTCGACCGTAATGCCCCCTGTCGAGCAATCGCAATAGCTGTGAGGCACTGACCCCCGGCCATTTATTGGTTGGTCAACCACTTAACCTGATACCGGAACTTGATCTTCAGCATACTCCGCGAAATCGCTTGGATCAATGGTAGGATATGCACCGCCGTTCCGTCCTGATTTGGTCACGTTGGAAGGATGAGTAGCTCGCTTCTTTGCAGCCTCGAACCAAGTGGCGTTCGTTTCATCCTAACATTTCGGCGGGCCAGTTGATGTTAATCAAGAACGACAACGCATCACCAACCCACTGGGAATTAGCACGTGTACAGGAGATTTATCCGGATACATCTGGTGTGGTGCGAAGAGTGACGCTGCAACGAGGTTCAACTACATACAAGAGACCAATCCACAAGTTATGCGTTCTTCCTGTAGATTAAGGCCAGCGGCCTCAAGGTGGGGGGTGTATGTTTCGGTATCGACGCGCCCCCGACGCCGTTCCCCTCAAGAAAAAAAAGATTAGCAAGCGTGTGCCAGTGAAAAATTGAACTTTGTACAGTACGCAAGGAAGAAAAATAAAGGTTGTTTTCGAGTAAAGTTCGGTTTATTAACGCGTTTTCTTTCGTTTAAATACAGTCCACTGGTTCCGAAACAGTCGCCCATCCCCACAGTTCATCCCCCCAACGGAGCTGTCGATACAGAGGAACAAGACGCTTTTCTATGCATTGTTCTTTGCGATAAACTTCACCGTTGATGGTCCCATTGGTGAAAAATGGCAAAAACACGGAAACAAATCAGATCCAGTATAGTCATTTGCTGGAATTGATTGAGCGACTAGTAAGTATACAAATTAGATCTGGAAGCAATTTATATAGCAAAAGCAATACAAATATCTAATATATTAGTTTCAATTACAGTCGTACCAACTTAGCTTTATCGACGAACAATCAGGAGAACGTTGTCAAAAACGCAATAAGCATGCCCGGCTACATCGTGCGCGGCAAACTTCACCCCAGGACATTTTGACGGACGTTATACACATGTCGTTAGCGTGGTCTGACCCCAAAATGGCTCACATGGAGGCAACATCGAAACGCCGAAATGTCAAGCCATCTGAAGAAAGTGAAGGATTTATGCGAAAAATGAAATTTTACCACGCCGAGCATACAGGCATGCAGAACCCGGACAGCGATACCGATGAATCCGAAGATGCCACAGACTCTGAGTCCGAAATCAGTGATGCCAGTGATTGTTAAATTCAAACAATGCACTTTTACGTACATGATGATGATATAAAACTACCATCTATTGTAGCAAGGTAACTTCCCATAGCAGTGGAATAATCTGAAAAACGATTTGATCAGGATTCTAATATTGTTTGTGATCATCAAGCTCCTGTATGAAGGGCCAAAAGCAAGTTCACATGCACAGCACTAGAATCGAGCCCTCGATTGACAGAATAAACCCAATAGATGGGGTCGAAGCCCGCCCTCGTTCCGCGAAATGTTAACAATAGGGAGGAGGCAGTCCCATGCTCCCTATCCAAATCGTTTCACTTGGGTGCCCTGATGGTCCCTTCCTTTCCCCGTTATATGTTATTTAATATTTAGTATATTTTGTACACAAAATATTAGGATATCATTATAGAAAAACACGCCAATTTATTCAAATTTCAAACTTGAATGATACTACCAATGGATTGTTACTGAAAAATAAATAAAAATTAGATATGAATTAATATCCTTCTTTTCCTAGAAAAGCTAAAAACAGAATAGATCATTCCAAATATCAAAGATAAAATTTCAATAAAAGATATTGCAGTGATGCCAGTGATTGTTAAATTCAAACAATGCACTTTTACGTACAGGCCCGAAAGAGCCTAACTATGTGGTTTATTAACTATCTTAGCTGAAAACTATTAACATTCTTAGCCGGCACCATTTGATTCCCCAGTGCACTGCAATGTTTTCTACATAAGATGTGTCGCTTTTCAAAGAAAAAATACAGCGGCGAATGTAGTTATCGGAGTAAAAACAGAAAAACACACCGATTTAGCGGGAAATGGGGCAAAATGAGCCACTTCGATTTATTGGCGTTTTTTTTCCTATAGAAAAGCATCAGTTCATGTATAAATACTAGCGGTTTTGAAATAAACCCGATTACAGCCTCGATTATGCCCGCTGTGCGACATCTAATTTTGGTGCCGTTCGTACAACATGCTTTTGGGCACTTCCACTTGATTCGACGTTATTTTTTCAAAAGCAACAATAATGTAAACATTCTGTTCCACGAACTAGAATGGGGAGTTACAGGTCATATAATTGAAACGTTTCAGCGATCCAGGAAATACTTCCAAAACTCAACTGAAAGAGAAGTGTCTGAAATTTAACGTGAACAGGCTATATCAAAACAAGTGTATACATGGTTGAATATCGTTTACAGCTCAAATAATTTAAGTTGTAATAAAAAATCTAATCGATCGCTGCATATTTGGCGGAATCAAGCGACAATGAGCTTATATGTGTTTATGGGTGTCTAGATTTTGACGCAATCAAGTCTTATCTCGATAAGTGGAATTTAGTTCGTAAAAAATGTTATGCAAACTGAATTGTTCGTAAAAACGAAACCTCGAAAAAACAAATTCGAGTGTACAAAAACACAAGATGAACTATTCACTTTGTTAAAAAATAATATTCACTTGAAAGCCAACGCCAGCCGGCGTCCATGGTGTAGTGGTAAGCGTGACAGCTACTTTTCACCCCAGTTGGTCTGGGTTCAATCCCAGTCGAGGTCGGTGGTTTTTCTGAGGCGAAAAAATCTGGTCACGTCTTCCACGGTTATGAGAAAATAGGCCGACAGAAAATAAACGAATAATAAAAAAACCCAACGCCGAAAAATAGTTATCGCATGAGGAGTGTATCGAAAATAAGCTATCCACAAACTTTCTTTCAAATTATGTTGAAACCCGATATTTTATTCATACAAAAAAATGATCCTTTATTGTACGAGGTTAAACTTGAACTTAATGAAGACCGGATGAAATTTAAATTATTCCTTCACGAATTTTCGAACTTTGGATCGAATGCTCTTCATCAAGTTCCGGACAAGTGTTGCATCGCATTTTTTGGACGCTTGATCCCAAATTTTTTTGAACTCCTGCATGTTCCCAGCTGCCTTACCAGTCTTCTTGAAGACCCTCTTCACGATTGCCCAGTAACGTTCGGTGGGTCGAAGCTGAGGGCAATTTGGTGGATTGATATTTTTCTCAACGAAATCTATACCCTTTTCCGCAAGCCAATTGAGAGTGGTTTTGGCATAGTGAGCCGACGCTAAATCCGGCCAAAACAGTGGAGGTGTACTATGCTTCTTATATAAAGGCAACAATCTCTTCTGGAGACACTCAGATCGATAAATTTCCGCATTTATAGTTCCGGTAGTGTAAAAAATGGTTGACTTCAAACCACAGGAACATATTGCTTGCCATACCAGTACCTTTCGACCGAATTTCTCCACTTGAATCGACCTGTTCGCATCGCTCACATCCTCCCCAACGACGGCAGTAAAGTATTGTGCACAGAAAAAAATAATGAATTTTAACAGGCGCGTAAAATTTCCCCTCGTTTAATTCCAAGCGAAATGAAGCATAAACAACGAAATTGTTTGCAATATTTCATTAGCCATACAACAATGTTGGCAATCTTTCATACCACAGGCTAGATTCAGGCGTTTTTGGCTTAAATTTACATGAAATATCGCATTATTTTCAGCCAAATCTAGCATTCCTTTATGTGCATTAGATAATGCAGAAAATTCAATGTTTCTTTTTATCTGTGTGGACCTGGAAGGGTTTTTGAGTCCTCCTTTACATAGGTCTCATCGTCCATCAAAACGCATGCATCCGGACGCTGCAAAAGACGCGAATATAATTTCCGGGCCCTTGTTGCTGCTTCTTCTTCTGTTCTGCACTTTGTTTCGAGATTTTCTGCTTCTTTTAGGTCTTCAGGTGGTTTCGCCTCTTGATACGCTGGATCATTCCGACACTCGTTCCTGCTTTTTTGGCCAAATCACGTATTGACATTGATTTGTTCTTCATGATTAGAGATACCACTTTCTGCTCCAGTTTCGGGTTGGAAGAATCAGGTTTTCTGCCTCTTCCTGGTAGCTCATCCAAAGAATAGTGTTCCCCAAACTTATTAATGATGGTTTTAACACTCGCATGATGAATTCCAAACCGCTTCGCCAATTTTCGCATAGTAATACCCTTCTCACTTAGCGATGTGTCCAGAACCTTAATTTTCACTTCCTGTCCGCGTATTGACATTTTGAAAACGCCGAATTTTAACCGCACAAACAAGTAAACAAAAGAAAGCTGACAGTCAAACGCACAGCATGCAGTGTTCAGAGCATAAAAAACCATCACAAATACATGCGTACAACGCAAATGTATGTGGATAGCTTATATTCGATACACTCCTTAGTTGAACTACCCTTGCAAAATCTCAAATCATCACAAACCTACTTGCATCATCCAGTAAAAGCTTTCCCGAGAGGAGAAAATCACGAGTCGCGACCAGCATTACAACATTTCAGCCATGCACACAGTTCACGCTGCGCGATAGGTGCTAATTTGCAGTTTAGGTTCTGCTGATTGCAAAGAGCTCAGCTGCTTATAGCGTACCGAGCAGCGCACAGAGAGGGAGAAAAGCCCTGCAGCCATCTTCGCCTTCGCGGAGCAACACGAAGTTGGTAGGCGGCCGCGTCCGAGTGAAATGTATATGAAGCGAACCACGACCGACGACCACGTCAACGACAACAACGAACGGACGAACGGCTCTCCTCGGGTATGACTAACTTTATTTATTTATGTGCATTAATGCAGCTCGGGGTAATAGATTAATAGTTTTTCATGCTATTACAAACATAATTTGAAATCATGATAAAGATATCTCCTCGGTTTGAAAGGCGCTTCGGGACCCCGGACCGTTGGTTCTCTCTGTCTGGTGAGTGGTGAGTGGTGATTGCTCTCTGCATTGCGCGAATCTTAGCCAAGAGGAATTCTAATAATAATCATTGCGGATAGTCATGAAACTTATTTATTACTGCCACGTTGAGCTATGGCTGATTTGACTGGATTCAAGTGGCGTGTTTTACCTGAAGCCTTCTGGGAATGAATTGCTGTTTGGACACTGGGTAAATTTTTCACAATTAGTTTCAGCAATCATCCTCCGGTGGGATGGAATAATGGGATTTAATCAGTAATGCCAAATCGAAATCCGAAAACAACGTTAACTAACCGCAACGAAAGCAACAGGGTAAACAAATGTCGCTGCAGATCCTGCTAAATTGAAAGCTTCTCACAATTTCAAATCAACCGTAACATCCCATGATGACTTAATTGTTTTTTTTTTTTGTAAGGATTTTTCCGAGGAATAATAAATTTTGAGTTTTTTAACACCTCAAACAAGAGAATCAGACAATAAACCAATTTTGTGACCCCTCTTTCTGTGTCACTTCGCCTAAGGTTCGCTTCATGTCCTGGCATTCTGTGGCGTAAATCACAAAGGACATCCCAATAAAGAACATGAGTTTGCCCAAAAAATTCGCTCGCACTCACAATCTAATGAGAATCAGAAAATCATTTATTAATTTATTGTTCCCGGCTATTCATCGTTGGTTCGCAGAGACGAGATCGCAAATAAAAGGCCAATTGTGTCCCTGGAGGTGACAAATACCAGCCCCGAGCTGCAACTGCATCAACCATGATAATTTATCACCTTCAAAGTAACAATTCAACATTTTGCAGCGATATCCTTCTCGTCTCTAAACCAGCTGAACAATAATCGTGTTGTGTTCCTTTTGTCGGGCTCTGAAGTGGCCGCTTTTGTGCACTCCAGTACCCTCCCCTTGGCAAACAAAAGCGTCAACAATCGACCGAATCAGAGTCAAATTAATTTGTATTTAGAGAACTATCGGTACGAACGTTGCAAAACTCATTTTGACTTTTGCAGTTGCTGTGAAGTGGAAAGTATGGCAAACACCTGGTCCCGGAGTGCCGAGGGGTTTTTGTGGTTTTCTCGTGAAAAGAAAACAGATAGCTATAAAATTATCGATTACGAAAACTGGACGAAGAAAGGCCACTAACAAGAAGCGGGCCTACCTGGCGGGCTGCTAATCACATTGGAAACAGAGAGGTGGCGTTTATTGCTTCTGTGCTGGCTGCTCTTATGAATCTGGTAATAAAAATGTTGACCTTCCTCGAACGAGATGATTTTGATAATGTTCAACTATAAGGGTCTTTTTTTCGGTGCTAGACATGTGGGATCCTGATTCAGAGAAATCGAGAATGCTAATGGAAGGGTACAATTAATCAAAGTGGCTGGGCTGTCCTCGGGCAACTGGCGAGGGATAGGGATTTCCGCTTGCAGAGTTTTTAAATTAAAGGCATCCTTCGAAGTAGGTCCTTTAGAATTACGTTGCCATAGCGTTTTGAGTACTGGTTTGATGAATCAAAGAAACAAAAGCTACCCATCGCTTCACACTGTTTGAGCACCTTCAATCCACTGTTTGATCATCCAATTATCAGCCTTCAAAACTTTGAATACTGACGTCGTGCAAACTAATTATTATTTATCTAACGTCCATCTCGGGTAGACTATATAGTTGAAGTAATATTACATGTTTGTGACCTAAAAGTAGTTTAAAAGTAAATATATGCAACAGTATTTCACTTATACTCTAGTACAATTCTGCGCATCGACATTTATTAGCGACATTAAAGTATTGCTTCAATTAAGGTTTTGTCATTGTACAGGGTGTCTCACAATAGGTGTCACTAAAACAAAATGAGATTACAGCAAAACAAATCAACCAAATCATAGCATTTATTTTTCATTTAAAAGATACATGTTTTAGATATGAACCATATTAATTCAATACAAATTTATCGCCCTTTTCCTTGATAAATTTTCGCAAACGCTTTGTATTCCCATCGCAGCTGACACGCACGATCTCTTGAGGAATTTGGTCCCAAATATCAACCAAATGTTTCTTGAATCGATCTAAAGTAAGCCCTTTCGTAGGGCCTATATAATGAAGCAAAAAACCCCAAATAAAGTAGTCAAGTGGGTTGAGATCCGGTGAAGATGCAGGCCATTCTTCACTTGAGGTGAAATTGGGCAAATTTTCCGCGCACCACGCTTGTGTCTTCTTTGCCTTGTAAGCTGGAGCTGAGTTCTGTTGGAAACAATATGGTGTATTCCCATACAGCGTTGAAGGATGAGGAAGCAGACGGTTCTTCAAAACCTTCTCGATGTAAAATTTAGTGTTGATTTTTACGTTAGGTTCTATGAAAATAAGAGGAAGTATTCTTTTTCAAGAAACGGCGCCCCAAACCATGATTTTCGATACATTCGAATAGCGTTCTACAGGTAGTTTATCTCTTGGAATATTGGCAAGACTTTTGCCATACACACGATCATTTTGTTGATTATGACTGTCCTGAAGGAGGAAGAGTTTTTCATCCGAAAATAAAATCTCGCAGTCACCGCGCCGAACCAAAAGATTTCTGCTTCTTTGGACCCTGGCTTCCTTTTGACGCGCTCCGTCAACCCGTGAACCCGTTGTTTCTTGTGCGGCTTGCATTCCAGATCATGTCTGAGGAGCCTGTTCATTGAAGCAGGGGACATTTGAAATTGTTTGCTCAATTTACGACCAGATACGGCCAGATACGGCCGGATTACGTCTTATTCGCTCCCTCACACATTTGATCTTTTTCTTCGTTCTGGCAGTTCGTCTGGCACCTCCTTTGTGTTGAATATGGACATTTCCAGTTTCCTTGAGCCGTTTCAAGGTACGAAAAACAAAACGCTTACTCACTCCGAACTGCTTGAGGCTATTGAATAGCTGACACGGTCTAAGCTTTTGCAAATATAATTTTAAAACTTGCTCCCGTATGGCTTCCATAGTAGCTGATAAATATAAACAAACGGTATCGCTTATTTATCTTCAGCGATAAGCTGCCAAAAGAATACACTCAAAACAGGTATAATCAATTCCGCTGTAAAAATTACATAGCTGAAATAAACCAAGACTGATTGTATGTTGCCACCTTACGAGTCAAAGGCTCAAATTGAGCATATTTTGTACTATGGTCGCATATAATTAATACATTTGGATTCTGTTGCTGCCGGCTAGCCCAAGTAACACACAAAACATCTTTTTTCAATGATTAATAATTGTTTGTTCTATGAATGTATTAGAAATGTAATGCAAAACATGCCTGGTTTGGATCGGGTTGGATATCCGTATTCTATTTATCAATCTGACAAACGAATTTACTAAAAATACATTTTTCACTGCTGGAAGTGGTATATACTTTATCATTTTTCTTAAAAACATTATTCCATACATTTATAAAACATGAACACGACAAGATTTTATGGGTAGTTCTTAATACTGTTGAAATCACATTACACCAACCCACTATGGTACGAATAGCCAAATTTTGCGATAAAAATCGATAACTCGAAAACCATTAACTTTAGACATATGATGTCTTCGGAAGATTTTATCTTAAAAAATAAGATCTATCTTTCCGTTTGAGTGTTGACTAGGATGGGCCTTTTATGTTCATAATACAAATTCTAACTTTTTATTCTTATGATTTAGGGGATTTTTTCAGGGTGGGACGTAAAAAAACAGGTTTTTTGCTTTTTTTAAATTTCAATTTGAATTTGAAAACTTTGTTTGGACGACTTTTAGAGCATAGAATGACGCATATTTTGAAGATACAAGATATTGTTGTATTGCTAGTTATTGCACTAAACAAGTTGTAGAGATTGAAGTGTAAAAAAAAAACGTTTTTGCAAGATATCTTACTTCCTTATTTGCAAATATTTATTTATTAATATTTATTTGTATTTTTTTGTATTGCAAAACATGCCTAGTTCGGATCGGGTTGGATATCTCGTATTCTATTTATCAATCTGACTAACGATTGTGCTAAAAATACTTTTTTCAACCATGTTTTGCAACATGTGTTCTTTTTTCTCATAGAGATGAATTAGTTGTACAAGAGTGTGGTTTTACCACAGAGAACAGACGTTCATCTTCGGTCTGCTACTTGTGTAAAACTTTAAACTGAGATGATTTCAAATGTATGTCGTTATGCTCCTGGTAGGCGGCGCTGCCGTTGTGCGAAAACTGTCATGTAAATTTTTATCAATAAAAACCCCAGCATATGACCTGAAAAGTTTTGTTTGTTTTTCTCTGCACTTGCTTCTTATACCGGCTGTCCATATTAACTTTTAGACACGTTTTTTTAAGAAAAGGTATGTGGACATCAATGTCTGTTCTCTGTGGCTTTACTGCCAACGGGAAGCATATCATAAATACTCAGAATTTACTTTTCAACAATCGGAGTTGGCTTAGCAAAGAAGCTACAAACCTATCACGCCAAGGACTAGTGTTCAAATCCCACGCTGCGCGTTGTTACATTCTTGTACGAGAATGATTTTTTTTCCATTTAATGTTTTACAAGGCTTCACTCTTTGCGCTTTTTACGACATATTAAAGTATGAAAAAGAGTTTTATACACTTATATTCATTACCTGTATTTGTCATTTAACAGTACTTTCAACTTGTTTATTACAAACCAAGCAACACAAAACTGTCATAATTGGTTGTTACACCATTTCGAGATTGCGTCGACAAAATGCTCCGACAATTACTGAAGTTACCATGTAAAGCTTCAACTATAATAAAAACCATATAGTTCTACTACATCTTTAACCTTTTCTCTGCTCGTCACCGATGGATAGTACCATTGTTATGGAGTCCTCTCTCACTCTCGAAAACTCGCACCCATTGAACAATTAGCAAAAAAATCGTTCCTATAGAACAGCAATTGTACTTTTAGATTCCCAGCGTGTGGTTCGTGATTGGCTTCCTCGTCAAAAGTGTGCTGAAGTGCATAACAATTTGATAGTGGGATCGCGGCCGAATAAGGCAAAATCTTCAACACAAGCAGTGAATAGTGCATGCTCAATCAATAAGGATTAAGAGGTAAATGATGGTGTTTCAGTAATCCGATATCACAGCATTAATAGATTCCTTCTCGATTGCCATTGCTATTGCTTGATGAGCACGATCCACCCGGACACACCATTAGGTAACAATTGGGTAACAATAGAAATTTGAATCGCTTGAAACCACTCATTTTTTACAGCGATCGCAATTGTTTCTGGCCAAGAATATTGGTAAGCTAAACAGCCCTAAGCGAAAAGGCCTTCAACAGGTAAATTGAATCATCAGCAAGTTGGATGGCAGCCACGATGGCTAACGTGATGTTATCTCAATAGAGGGCCTTTATTTACAGGCTTGGTCATTCCTCACATGGCGCATGCGGTGGTGGAATTCGGTCTTGCTGACATTCCCGGACCTGATCACCTCGTCGCATCTGGGCATCGCGAAACATTTGAGTGGCAAGACGACGACATTCCCTCGAAACTATCCGACGGCGAGGCGAGATTCGCATCTGTGGTGTGACGAGTAGAGACGGCGCAACCAGACGTCGTCGTGCGACAGAGGCCCGAGTAGCCTGCAACGAGTGCACCTCGAGCGACGGTAGTAAATCTGCGAGGGTTGCAGTCTGCGCAACACAGGAGAGTGACGCGACCCTGAAACATCATCGTCGTAGTACGACAGAGGCCCGAGTGGAGTGTGACGAGGGCATCCCGTGCGACGATAGTATCTCTGCGAGATATGCATGCAGTGCAACAGAGAGGAGTGACGCGATGCTAATTCTTCGAGACATCATTCTCGCGCAATAGACCACGGTGCATCGGCACAACAGCAAGCAGCATGCAGCATAACGGGCCTCCCAACGACACGAAGAGCGACGAACGACATGATTAATGTATGTACTTAGAATAAGCTTGCATGAGATGCAAATTATACAGTTAAGCAGAAAATTTCTTGAACTATAGTTTTGTAGTTGAGCTATTTGAATGAAGATTCCTTGATCTAATTCCCGGATATCGCTTGCTAACACAGCATCTTGACGTGTTTAGCTGGCCGGTCTGAGTAAGAGTTTTGAGTGGTGTGAGCACACCGAGGTACCACTTTCCTGTTCGTGGTACCAATGTCGATATTAGCACTGTAGAATTGACTTTTGTTGCCCTTATCCCATTGTCATCACCGTTGAGCATCCGACAGTTATCCAACGGAACCGGAAATTGTCACATGGTTACAGCTTCTTGATTGTGACTTCACATTAAAGTTAACTTTACTTTTTTTGCAACAAGTGTGCTGCTAGGGAAGCTGTGTTGCTTGGGAGGTGTGTGTAACATCTTCGATCTTCACCGGTGTGGGATAAAGCCCGATTCAAAGTGAATTTGGAGGCATTCAAATGATCATAACTCAAGAATTAAACAACATACACGGTAGTTCAAAACGTCAAACAAGGTATTTATTCAGCTTTCAAATATATAACGATATATAACAAGTTATCACATTTCACCGTTTCGAACGAACTATCGCACTTTACTTGTGATCGATGCCATCATGATCTGCACAGTCGCTGGTGACACAGTACCGGCGAGCTTGTTCCACTTTGAACGCATTTGTCGTGCATTTGCCACTTTTTTATCGCCTCCTCGAAGTTTTCGCTTGACAATTGCCCAGTATTTTTCGATCGGTCTGAACTCAGGGCGATTCGGAGGATTAATCTCCTTGGCGACGAAATTAACATTGTTTGCAGCATACCATTCTAGTACCTCCTTAGAGTTGTGGCAGCTGGCTAGATCCGGCCAAAACATAACGTTGGTCTTGTGTTGCCGAATGAAGGGTAAAATCCGCTTTTTTAGACACTCCTTAATGTAAACCTTTTAAGACCACAACTGCAGATTCCTTGCCAAATCATCTGCCAATTTCACGTACCTCAACGTGTGTGTGTGTGTGTGTGTGTGTGTGTGTGTGTGTGTTTTACTTGGTGGTAAAGCTTTTACGCCGACCCAGCACACGTTCGGTAGCCCGACTCCAGCTACCGAATTCGTCCATGGTGTGCCAGAGTGAGGGACTCTAAACAGAGAAGATGACTCTGAACCCTATTCCTCTAAACTCCACCAAGAGTCTGACGTTGTCTGTAACCCCGGATTCCACTGGAAGTGACTACTTTGGGAGGAGGCTGTGCTCATGCACTTCCTTTGTTGCCAGGCCTAGCTAGTCGCGCTAGTTCGCTGATCTCATCACCATAAAACTTCTGCTGCTGCGCACTCCGGTTGTAGATGTACTACTCTTCTTGTTGATCAGTTGGATGCCGAGGTTGGTCCAGCGATTCCGGTTGGAGGGTGACTTGCGGTTCACTGGTTTCCCGACGATTCTGAACTGGTGGTTTGTCACAATCGGTGCTACTCGGCATACTCCCCGACGGTGGAGATAGCCTACTCCGGCGGAGGGCTCCCCGAAGAAAGAATATCTCCCGAAACCGTTAACGAACGCGATATGCTTGCTTCAATGTTATCCGGTAGTGTCGAGGTCGGTCCAGCGATTTCGGTTGGGGGATTGCTTCTGGTTCCCTGGTGCTCCGTCGACTCACGCCGGTGACTCGCTACGGACTACTCAGAATAGTCCCCGACGGTGGATCCATCCTACTCCGACGAAGAGTTCTTCCGACACCGATGCAATCTGGGCAGATGTCTAGGTCGGTCCTGCGGTTCTGGTTGGAGGATGACTTCCAGTCCGCAGTCGCCCCGACGACCAATTGCCGGTGCTTCTTCACGATCTACTCAGACTAGTCCCCGGCAGTGGACCTAGCCTACTCCGACGGAGAATTTCCCGACGATGAAAGTTCTCCCGAAACCGTTTTCTAGATGCTGATACGTGACGCTCGGTCTAGTGCCCGGCGGTGGATCTAGCCTACGTCGGTCGCGCCCGATGGTGACCTTTTTCTTCTCTCATACACATGCTGGCGAGTACCCAGGTCGGTCATCGACTCAAAACCTGTACTGCAACGTCACTTGTCGCTGCTCCTCTCGCCAACTTCGTTGCAATGCAGATATAATGTGAACGACTCTTCTGTTCACCGCGTCCCATTTTTCTTCGTCAGCACACATTTTTTGAACAATGTTGTCCACGTTAACGTCGTCACCGACGATGGATCTCATGCTGTTTCGCACGTTCTCGAACCGCGGACATTCGAAGACAACGTGCTTAGGCGTTTCCTCTGCATAACCACACGCGGTGCAGGACGGCGATCTCGCGTGGCCGAACCTGTTCAGATACTTCTTGAAACAGCCATGACCGGAAATTGACATCACCATGTGATCTGTTCACCCACCTCGACATGCATGGAATTAGCCGGTGCGTCCATCTGCCGTTATCAGCGTTGTCCCACTGCTGCAGCCACTTCCTTAAGGTGTTACTTCAGATGGTGGCTGTGCTCATGCACTTCTCTGTTGTCTTAGCTCTTGTCGGCGTTATTTTGTGCTGCTTTATGTGCCCATCAAAACGTGTACCGATAGGGAGTAGCCGGCCGTCATAACGTGCCCTCCTTCACAGTCACCCTCGTGTGACACCGACGCTGCTTGACCACTGATGTTCCCTCCATTCGCGCTGCAACTCAGTCATAAATTGCGTCACCACACTATAAACGGCATTCCAGGTGCTCTCCTCTCGACACATTTCCTCGATGATGTTCTCCGTATTAAGCACTGGCATCTCCCTCCGAACTTCCTCAAACCTTGGGCAATCGAAGATCACGTGCTTCGGTGTTTCTTCTACGTTTCCACACACTGGACAGACGGGTGACGTTGCGTGTCCAAACCGATGCAGATACTTTCTAAAGCATCCATGACCAGACAGGAACTGCGTCAAGTGAAAGTTAATTTCGCCATGTTTTCTGTTTGTCCAAGACGACAGAACCGGTATGAGCCGGTGTGTCCACCTGCCGTTTCTCGCCGTGTTCCACTCCTGCTGCCATTTCGCCGCTCGCACGATCTTTCGAACACCTTTGGTTTCCTTCCTCGTGTAGCACTCACTGTCCTCGACCAGGATAATGTCGATAGGAATCATTCCGGCGATAACACATACTGCTTCCAAAGAGGTGGCCCTGTAAGCGCTCACAACTCGCATGGCCATGAGACGATACGTTCTGTTTAATTTAACACGATTCTTCTTGCTTTCCAACGCTGAAATCCAGGCTGGCCCACCGTACCTCAGTATTGAAGAGGAAACGCTAGCTAGTAGACGCCGCTTACTACTGGTATTAGCTATTCGGCATGATTCTGGCTACCGCGTTAATAGCCTTTGGCTCTTTTTCGCAGGCATAATCGACGTGGCAGTTGAAGTTCAGCCGGTCGTCGATCATCACTCCTAAGTACTTCAGTGCTCGCTTCGAGGCTATGACATGCCCTCCCAAGACGATTTCCGCCCGTTTCACCGCTTTGCAATTGCTGACCACTAGCAGCTCTGTTTTTTGGTTTGCTATCTGCAGTTTAGCTTCGTGCATCCAGTTTTTAACCGTGTCAATCGCTTCGGTCGCCAACATCTCCACTTCCTCTAGCGTCTCGCCTGAAACTGTCAGGACAATATCGTCTGCAAAACCAACGATCTTGACTCCCGTTGGCAACTTCAGTGTTAATACCCCATTATACATTGCGTTCCAAAGCGTCGGTCCCAGGATGGACCCTTGTGGTACTCCCGCCGTGGTCCTAATCGACTTCTGGCCCATTTCTGTATCGTACAACAAAACCCGGTTCTGGAAGTAGCTACTCAAAATCTTGCACAAATAGTCAGGAACCCTGATTCTGTGTAGCGCTTCGGCGATGGCTTCCCAGATGGCGCTATTAAAGGCATTCTTGACGTCTATCGTTATCACTGCACAATATCGCTTACCTCTCCTCTGCTGCTTGAGTGCCTTATAAGCGCTGTCGACGACAATCCGAATTGCATCCATCGTTGACCTTCCTTTCCGGAACCCGAATTGGTTTGATGACAAGCCATGCTTGCTCACCGTGCACTTCATCAACCTGTTTAGGATGATCTTTTCCAAAAGCTTGCCAAGAATATCCAACAAGTATATGGGTCGATACAATGCTGGATCCCCTGGCGTCTTTCCTGGCTTTGGCAGCGGCACCAGCTTCTGAATCTTCCACCTTTCTGGAAATCTCCTATCTTCTAGACAATTCTGTAACACACTCCTAAACATGTTGGGATACCTCTGTAGCGCCGCTTTCAATGCCACGTTGGGAATTCCATCCGGACCCGGTTGCTTTGTTCACCTTCAGCCCTTTTGCCACTGACAAGAGCTCATCGTTGGAGACTCGTGTACCACCAGGTGCTGCTGCAGCTGCATTGCCGTACGGTGTCGGTGGCCATGCCGTAGGGTCGTGCTTCGGGAAGAGACCATCCTCGATCGTCTTCAGCTTGTCCGGGCATCCTTCAACCGGTGACGCTTGACCCTTAAACTTTGCCATCACTACTCGGAAAGCGTTGCCCCAGGGATTTGCATCGACATCTTGGCACAGTTCTTCGAAACAGCTGAACTTGCTTCTCAGTACTTCTCGTTTTAATGCGGCTCTGGCCACCCGGAATGTCAGCATATGCTCTTCTCTATCCGCTTCCTTTTTTGCTCGCTGAACTCGCCTTCTGGCTTTGAGACAACTAGCACGGAGGTTACTGAGTGCCTCGTTCCACCGTGTATACTGGGCGCCGTTCGTTTCTTGGCTTCAACTTCCTCGGCATGGTGGTATCACATGCCGCAGTCAACCATGCTGTCAGCTCTTCCGCGTCCGAGGGGGCACTTTCTACACGCAGTGCTTCTGTAAAGAGGTCGCTATCGAACTCCTTTGTCTTCCAGTTTCGTTCGCTCGTATTCATCCGTCGTACTGATACTGAGTTCCCTTTGTCGATTGTGTACCTGATCGTTATGTTCACTCTGTCGCAACACGGTATAAATGAATTGTGTCGGTTTACATTTGCAAGGAATAGAAAAGCAAAGAATCTACAAAAGACGGAAGAATAGCACGGAATGTGACGTTCGACGTGGGACACCCAGTGGAAACATTTTGATATCACTGTCGTGGAGTGGAGAAGGTTGTGGCCCCGGCACTTCGGGATGTCTACGGGAAGGATCATTACGTCTTTCAACAAGACGTGGTGTCAGGAGAATTTGACTAATTTTCTTGATAAGACTTTATGGCCTCCCAGCTCCCCGGATCTTAATCCCCTGGACTTTTATGTATGGTCGTACATGCTGGCCAAGCAGAACTTACGTCAAGCGAGCACTATGGACCAATTTAAGAAGCTCATTTTCAAGATCTGGGACGAGATCCCAATGGACCAGGTGCGTGGTGCGTGCCGCTTGCGATTCTTTTGAGAAACGTCTCAAGCTTGGAGTGGGAGCTTGGGGTGGGAGGTTAATCTCTGTGCTCTCAACTTATATGTCGTAAAAGGGTCTCATTATCGCTTCAATAAAAATATACTCACAAAATTAAATCTTGTATTTTCATTTTTTTATCACATTTTTAAAGTGTATTCCAACTTTTGAAAACTGTGACCTTACCGTTTTATAAATACAAGCATATCATTTCATTAGCTGAAAATTATATTATAATGGACAATGAATGTTAGTTTCTCATCCAAGATAACACGCTTAAATGCTAGAACAATGAATTGGTACTTAATATCAATCGATAAAGCAAGGGTGGCAAAATCAAAAAGGGTTTTAGTCAGCCAAACAGAATTAACTCTTATTTTATAAATAAGGTTTTGTTTTGTGTTACGTACATCATACCTCATTATTATTAAAAGGCAATTCAAGAACAAAATTGTCACTAAAAAAGTTGATTTCAGCGCCCCAGTGACCAAGCGCCCCTGGCTATTGTCACCTTCGCCAAGGCCTCACTACGTCGCTGATCTACTTTACATAGGTTTGGACATGCAACGACACCCGTATGTGTTCAGAATGTAGTTATGTGGAGGAAACAGCCCGTTGGGAGATGCCTGCCCTAGACGTGTTTAAAGTCGCTGAAAGGATGTGTCGAGCTGAGGCCATATGGAACGCGGTCAGCAGAGCCCGCTGTGTCCGGCTGAGGCTAGTAGAAGTTCATGAGCACAACTCGAGAATCCGAACGCGATGGAGCTGGGGCCGACTGCACGGATAAAAAATCGTTCCGGAATACGTCAACCTCGAGTCACGAATTTCAGAACAAGTCAAAATTTCATTTACGAAAATACACCATGAACAAAAGTCATGAATACGTGAACTTTGCTTCGCAAAATTAATATGACGCTAGAGTAACGTAGTTGCATGCAACGTTTGTCATGAAAACGTGAAAACTTTCCTTGGTTATAATGATTTAGTTCACGTATTCATGATTAGTGTTTCCGAAATCGGATATATATCGTGATACAGTTCACAAAAGCAGCCACGTAGTTCACGGACTGTATTTGGAACGACATTATTGTTCATGAATATTAGAACAAAATTCACGAATTAATAAAATAACATGAGAATATACTTTCGCATGAGGAGTAGAAAAAATGCTAAAGGTATTCGATTAAATGCATGCATGCGTATTGCATTTTATTGTAAGTATGAATTAAAAACATATTAAAATGAATAATCATTGAATAAAATTATCGTTAAATAAGAAAAGTTATTTTGGATTCTTATGAATTATACATTCGGTTAGATAAGGTCGTTCATTTAAGAAATGCTTGTATCCCGAATAAATATGATTGTATGAACATCCAGACTGTTTTACAATCCGGTGCATACTTAAGGCTTAATACGAACGATACTTGTAGGCATAAACATATAGCATGAAGAATATTATCGGCTTTGTATTCTGCGCCACCAAAGACAATAAAAAATCCAGCTGCTTTGTTCGGCGTTCCAACCACCTGCCGTTGTAAAGAAACACTTTCGAAATGTTTCTCTAGGTACTCAATTCAAAATAATTTTAAAACTTCCACTTTCGTTTACACCTCACAACAATGACTGACTAGAGTTTTTACAAGCGTTACAATAAAATGACAGTTCATGAAGAATGTTCACGAAAAGAGGAAGAGTTCACGTTATTATGATCGAGGATCATGATTCCCAGTCATTTTTATTGTGTTACGACATCGTGATTCTTTTCATGGAAATAGGATTTAAGGAATCACGTTTATGAGTAGAAAGTCACATATTTGGAATTGATGTTTGTTCACGATGTCGTGATTTTTTGTTTTGGAATATGAGAACGGATTTTTTTCCGTGTGGCTTATACTAACGCGTAACGGTTTCGGGAGATCTTCCGTCGCCGTGGAACTTTCCTTCGGAGTAGGTTAGATCCACCTTCGAGGACTAGCTGAGTAGAGTGGACCTCATCGCGATCAATAGATCAGGACACAGTGTCCCAAGAGGGTGACTGTGAAGGAGAGCATGTCATGACGGTAGGCTACTTTTCATCGGAATGAGTTCACGTTACGACCCACAAAAAAACACCACCACAAAAGGGGAAGAAAAGAAAAAAAGAAAAAAAAGCCCCCCCCCGCCCCCGGGGGGGGGGGAAAAAAATTTTTTTTTGTGGTTTTGAAGCTTTTCTAACCTTTTAAAAACACACACCCATACACTATCAAGCAAAACCAAACCATTCTGGCCTCAGATCGAAGGTATTTTTCTCTGTAAGAAATGTAAACTTGCTCGAACATACCATGGTTGCACTCAAAACAGGTCACAACTACTCCTTCAGGATCCTCCGCCTTAAGTACCCTAGCTGAACAGGAGAAAAAGCAAGCAAGTCACCATTTTCCGGAGTAGAACTGTCTGTCGGGTAAAAAGTTTCCTGCAAATCAAACTGATTACAAACGATTGCTTACCGCTTTATTTTAGGAAACTGCCAGTAGTCAATTCCCTAATTGAAGTGCACTGTAGTGGAAATCGTTTCTTGCTACCAACAACCATCATAACTGCACTTTCTTTGTGCATTTACTGCCGGGTTCGGAGCGGTACACGATCTCGATGGGATTCGAATCCAGTTACAATGTTGTTACCCAGGCGAAACCCTAACCCGGTGCTGTTTTACGGATCTAATGGGCCTCAGCCCTAGCAGAAAGTGGATCGTGAACGGGCACTTTGATGCAAATTATGGACTCATGAATAATGTAAATCATCACCCGGGAGTAGCAAAGTATAGATCCGCAGCAGCACTAAGTAGTGTGCAAAAGCAGTTTGTCTACCAAACACTAAACTGCTACTGCCCCCGCGGGGTCAATGGCACATTTTCCAGCAGATTCCTAATGCTGCCTGCTCCCGGAGGGCAATCAACAGGAAGAAAGGAATCCGGATCACAATTATTTACCGAGCGTGAATATTTTATAATGTGATAATTGGCGGTTGTGATTGATTGCCTTCAGTGCCGAGTACGGCAGAGAAAGTCGATTGATTCGCTGGGGCTTTGTGTTGAAGGTAAACGGTTTGAAATTTATCGTCGCTAGCGCCGTGCGGCAGTGTTTGCAAATTTAGCTCCTTAATGGTGTAATCGTGATCGTGATAGACGATCCAGGTAAAATGTTCCGAAAACAGAACGTCACGTTCCATACTTTGTAGCGAGTCGTCTTCCTTCGTCCTCAATACGAGTCACGTAAAATATAGCTGTCACCAGGCCCATTATCTCGGGATGATCGATTAGCTGCAATCAACCGCATCATAACCGCTCTGATTAACAACCATCTGCCCCTGAGAAATCTACAACCCCGCTACGATGATGATTGCCCAAATCTCCAAGGACATCCAACACATGCAAAGTACCCCGATAACGCTGCTTCATTTAACTTAAGTAGCATGAATAATGCAAAATTACATCGCAGATTTGAGGCACCTTCACCACACTACAGTGCAAGTACAATCGCACCCTTCTATCCCAATTGGCCCGGAATCTTGATTCTTTATTCGGAAAACAAACTAGGGGGAAGAAAATGCGTCCAATTTAAACTGCCATTTTATTACCGACCGTAATCGAGCTACCGGGACCGGTTCGAAGTTATTTCCCCTGTTAGTCTTCCATCATTTGATGATAGAGCTGTATTCAGCAGGGGACGCTCGTTTGAAACGGCCATCAATAATGGCAACAAACCGCCACGATTCCCCCCCCGCGCCCGTGTCAAAAGCCACCCACACACACCCCACACCCCCCACAAATGAACGAAGGAACAGAGCCCCCCCCCCACCATAGCAAAAGGGAACATTTTTTTTTAAATAAAATAAATACCAATGATCACAATAAATCGTCAATATTTTAGAAAAAACAATATTTTCCCTCCCGGCCCTGCCCCCGCCCCGAATAGAAAAACAAACAATACAAATAAATTAAAAATAAATAAAATACGAGATGTGGCTTGAAAAGTATCCCTACCCTGACTGACGATGAACATTAAAAAAAAAACGACTTTAATTTTTACCAAACAATTTTTTGCGGCGCTTTTATTGATTTATTTAATATCTCTCAACACAAAATAAAACAAAAAAAATTCTCGCGAAAAATATTTTCCGTCAACCGCAAACTTATTCAGAACCACACCACCACCTGAGCTCACGGGAACAGCCACCGCCACCACCTCACTCCGTCCTGAAGCATAGTTTACTTGGCCACGGCTTCCGTTCCCTCGGACACCGCGTGTTAGGCTAGCTCGAAAATTTGTTCTATTTCTTTCAAATCCCATTTTCAACTAATTCAAGCAATAATAACAACATTTTCGTGTGCAGTTATCTTTATAAAGTCCTTTTAAACAAATTTATTCCATGTGTCCTCCATTTTTATTAATAACATCCTCGAGCCGACGCCGGAAGCCAGAGCATGCCTTTCCGACGTAGTCCTCCGACATTAACTGCCATGTGCGTGTTATGGTTGACTTCAGGGTTTTCGCACTAGGGTGTGATGTTTTGCAGGCTCGTGATTCAACTTATGCCCAAATCGAATAATCCAACGGATTAAGATCTGGACTGCTAGGGGGCCACAAATCCTTCGGCCAAAACTTCATGTTATCGTTCAACCATTGTTGGGTTCGATTGGACGTGTGACACGGCGCTCCATCCTGCTGTAGGACATCGTTTTGGTCCTCGGAGAAGTTGGCCCTCACCCAGGGAAGCACTTGGTCCTTTAAAATACTGATATATACTTCGGTTTTGATTTTAACCCCAGCTTCAATGAAAACAGGCGGCATTTTCAAACCGTTGGACGCCACCAAGCCAAACATCATGACACCAGCCGGATGTTTGGTTATAAATTTGAATTTCACTTTTTCCGGAACGTTCTCCATTTTCTGCGGTGATATGAACCGGTCCGTGCGGCTGTTGGCCACAGCATCGATGCGGAAAAGCTTTTCGTCGGAGAAGGGGATTAACATTTATTCCTTCTTCAACAAGGAAAGCAATCTCTTGGAACGAGTCACTCGTAGTTCCTTGACCCGGTCCGTAATCAAGGGGCGTTTCACTCTGGCTCTGGAAGATGCATGCAGGTCTTCTTTGATGATTCTCCGCATGGTTTTCTCCGAAATATTGGCTTCCTTTGCAAGTGTTCTTATGGAACGCACCGGGTTGCGAGCAATTTTTGCACGGACCGATTTGATCACGTTCGGCGTGCGTGCAAAGCGCGGACGTCCGCTTTCCGGTTTCCGCTGCTTAGGACCATTCTGCAGGGACTTTTTTATGCGGTAAACTGTTGCCAAATGGCACCCTACCACCTTGGCAATCTCTTTCGGCTTCTTCTGGGCGAGCAACACACTGGTTCGTGCTCGGGATACTATAGCATATCGACAAGTGCGAATCGCTCTCACCAAATTAGTTGTTTGGTCATAAAATACCGTTCTAAACCACCACCATCGGTGGCTACGTTGAAGATCAATTTGGTGCACACTTTGGAAAAGTGAAGTTTTAGTGAAACTCATCGAGAAAGTGGCAAATTAAACAGTGATAGTGAAAGTGTAAATACAACGCGGAGCTATCTCAGCTCATGTATTTACTCACACACACGTCGTCGCGATATTGTGAATAGAACACTCTGCTCGATCGATAGGTTGTGTCAAAACGAAAACAATCGGTAGTGTTATCGCATCCAGTATATTTCCGAAAACTTGCGATCTAAACAGTGAGTTATAACTCCGGACTAATGTCCGGTAGCTCCTCTGGCCCCCCAGGGGGGTCAGCAGGACAACAGGTTAGAAGAAATAAACCTGATTGGATGCTTGGTCCAAATGATTTGGGCCAAGTACAGGTTTTAATTCTTCGCCGCAAAACGGAAAAAAATGGAAAATAATAATCAAAGAAATCAGATTGACCCTCTGCCCGACTCGTTTATAGTTGGAATCTCGATTGAGTCGGAAATTGGCAAAAAAGAAGCTAGAGCGCTGAACGCGTCCCGCGAAGGTCGTGGGTCTCGTTATCTCCTTCGTACCAGCTCTACTGACGTTATTGAGAAGCTTACCAAAATGACTGAACTGACAGACGACACAAAAATTGAGATTATACCACATCCGACGCTCAATACGGTACAAGGAATTGTGTACGATCCGGATTCCATAAATAAGGATAAAAAATTGATCCTTGAGTATTTGGATTCTCAAGGTGTACATACTGTGCGAAGGATCAAGAAACGAGTAAATGGCGTTCTGAAAAACACGCCTTTGCTTGTCCTGTCTTTCCATGGCACAATTCTCCCGGACTTCGTCTATTTTGGTGTATTGCGAATCCAAGTGCGTGTGTATTACCCTTCCCCGATGTTGTGTTTCAATTGTGGTTCTTATGGACACTCGTCAAAATTGTGTCAACAAACCGGTATCTGCCTACGATGTTCAACAACACATGACATACCTGAAGGAGAGCAATGCATCAATTCACCAAATTGTATCCACTGCAAAGCAGCCCACCAAGTCACGTCACGCGACTGCCCGAAGTTTAAAGAGGAAGAAAAAATTATCAAACTTAAAATCGATCACGGAATATCATTTGCCGAAGCAAGGCGCTTGTGTGCCGCAGAAACCAAAAAGCAGACCTTCACTGGAATTGTTCAACAGCAAATTCAACAAGAGTTGGCCGCTAAAGACCAAATAATAGCCACTTTGCAGAAACAAGTTGACACGTTGACTAGGGAAATTGTCGCTATGAAGAGCATGCTAGAAGCAAGCACACTACGTCAGTCATTAGCACCACGAGACCTACGATCATCAGCCTCTAATCAACAACCACTATCGCAAGTGGCCTCATTCGAACCGCTGCAAACCGAACGAATATCTCGAAAGGATCAACCTTTTATCTCTCCGCCAGGCAGCCGGCGAGAGAATCGCAAAAGCACCAAACCTAATTATGAAGTCCAGACGCGGAGCAAAAGCGGAAAAAGGCACATGGAGATATCACCCACTGAAGCCACCAACAACCGGGGTAAACGGATTTCTGCGAAACACGGTCCAAACAATACACCCACGGACATCGAAATGATCAATGGACCAGGAACCTAATAAAAATATATTTACGACCTTTTATGATGAATACCCCGCTATGGACAAGGACACAAAAACGGAAAAACGAATTCTACCACACTGTAATAACGACGATGACACCAGCAATTATATGAACCAAAAACAACGGCTGAAAACAACAGCTGTTACCACACTACAATTTCCTTCGCTAACGTCTGATGAATACGACAGAAAGCATAAGCTCAACATCCAACCATCGACTAGCAGAACCCCCTGTTCTGTACATTTCGAATCGCCAAGTGCGAGGCCTACCACGTCGACCCTGACCAGAGATGTCCCGGAGCAATCCGAAGAGCCTCTGGCGGCTGTCGGCGTGGTTTGCCCACACTCCCGGGCAAGTATTTCTTCAAATTTTGTATCCAAAAAACAATCCAACGCCGTTTTTTCCCCACCAATCAAGGCTCCAATGCAACCTCCAACCCGAAAGAGAATTGCAGCGTATGGCCCTCCAGCATACTTCAACGAGAGAAAGAAAAGCGGGTAATAACCCTCCCTCATCCAATCCTGAAAGAGGATTCCCAGAGGGTATTGAAAGGGGCCAGACACGAACGCCTTGCATGCCACTCATCCTCCCGGAATCCAGTCGAGACGGGTCCCATCCACAGAACAACTCGCCAGCTCAGCACCGTTTCACCAACCAACAGAGCAAGATTCCCAACACATTTCGATTCGCCAAGCGCGAGGCCTACCACGTCGACCCTGACCAGAGATGTCCCGGAGCAATCCGAAGAGCCTCTGGCGGCTGTCGGCGTGGTCTGCCCACCCCCCCGGGCAAGTATTTCTTTAAATTATGTATCCAAAAAACAGTCCAACGTCGTTTCTTTTCCCACCAACCCAGGCTTCAATGCAACCTCTAACCCGAAAGAGAATTGCAGTTTAACGCCCACCAATATAATTCGACCAAGGAAAGAAGAGCATGCAGTAAGTTTCCCCCTTACAATTCTGGAAGAGGATGCCCCTAGGGCATTGAACGGAGCCGTACACGAGCACCTTGCATTCCGTCCATCCTCCTGGAATCCAGTCGAGCCGGATCTCAACAAAGATACCACAATCCACCACAGCACATCAACATGCCCTGATTCGCCATCCACCTGGGATCCAGCAGAGTCGGAACCCACTCAGAACGATCACCGTCCGCGTTCATCGTCACAAACCTCAACTGATTCCGAATCCTTTATTACCGAAACGCACAAGATCGTTCCGTCATTTGCCATTCAATGGAACATATGCGGGCTTCGCTCTCACTTAAGTGAGCTACAGATTCTGACATCAAAATACCAACCTGTAATAGTATGCTTACAGGAAACAAATGCTGACTACCGCAGACTAGGGTCAAGTACTTTAGGAAGAGATTATCAACTCCTACTGAGTCAATGTTCTACACATGGAAGGCAAGGTACTGGAATGGCTATAAGAAATGGCACCCCTTTCCAGAGAATATCGTTTCAAACCAATATCCAAGCCGTCGCCGTTCAGCTACATGCGCCAATAGCAATAACGGTTGTTTCGATATACCTCCCACCTTCTGAGAAAAACGCTGCCAAGCTGCTTGGAGAACTTTTGGAAGAGCTCCCAAAACCCCTTCTTGTTTTGGGCGACCTGAATGCCCATCACTCCGCATGGGGCAGCAGAAGTGCTCAGTCATCATCTGGAGCAAAAAAGAGGGGTGAAGCCATTTTAGAGCTAGTGGTTCAACACGACATGGTAGTCTTGAACAATGGCTGTCACACGCGCATCGACCCTGCAACAGGAACCTCCCAGGCCCTAGATGTCTCTCTTTGCAGTACGTCACATGCAGCCAAATTTACCTGGAAAGCACTACTCAACTTTTCTGGTAGTGATCATCTACCCATCCTGATTGATACTCTCCATAATCAAAACAAACCGAAATGTCGGTCTAGATGGATCTTCGAAAAAGCTAATTGGCAACTCTACGAACACCTAACAAGCAGATCTTTACGCTCTAAGTCTATACTATCGGTAGAAGAATTCACGGACATGATCATAACTGCGGCTGAAGCAAGCATCCCCAAAACGTCAGGAAATATAGGACCTAAATCTGTTGTGTGGTGGAATCAGGAAGTAGAGGAAGCAATAAAGACCAGGCGAAAACGACTTCGAGCTCTCCGTCGCTTAAGAGACGATAACCAAGAAAAAATCTTTGCTCTAAAATTATTTCAGGAAGCTCGATCACACTGCCGAAAAACCATTCGTGACGCCAAACAGAACAGCTGGGATGCTTTTGTCGAAAGTATAAACCCAGATTCTCCAGCATCCCTAGTTTGGAATAACATCAACAGGCTTCAGGGAAAAAGACAACGCAATTCAATAACACTAAACCTCCCAACAGGGCACACCAACAATGGACAAGAAGTAGCAGATGCTCTTGCCGATGAGTACCAACATAAATCGTCTGACGCACACTATCCTGAAAAATTCTGGAAGAAACACAAAACTGATAAACGCACTAAGTCTGAAACACAACGTCCTAATTTACACAAACGATACAACGTGGATCTCACTATTGAAGAACTGATGTGGGCACTTGATCGGCGCGGGGGATCATCTACGGGCGATGATAACGTGAGCTATCAACTACTTCAACGATTACCTTTTTCCGGAAAAGTTGCACTCCTAGAGTTGTTTAACAGAATTTGGGACAGTGGTTCCTTCCCAACGCAGTGGAAAATTGGTACCGTGATCCCAATTCCAAAACCCGATGCAGACCGCAGTAAGCCCGAAGGATACAGGCCGATAACACTATTGAGTTGCTTTGGAAAACTATTCGAAAGAATCATTAATCGGCGGCTTCTGACAGAGCTAGAGTCCACTGGTAAATTGGACTCACGACAACACGCTTTCCGTGCCGGTAAAGGTGTAGACTCTCACTTTGCCAAACTGGAATCTTTAATCAGCCTCCAAAAAGACGAACATGTTGAAATCATATCTCTTGACATTTCAAAAGCATATGATACAACATACAGACCTGAAATACTACGCACTTTGACAAATTGGCGGATATCAGGGAGAATGATGAACATCCTGTCTAGCTTTCTCTGCGATAGATTCTTTCAAGTAGCTGCCAATGGTTTCCTCTCAAGCCTGAGAAGAGCAGATAACGGAGTTCCTCAAGGTTCAACTCTATCTGTGACGTTGTTCCTGGTAGCTATGCAACCAATTTTCGACGCAATTCCAGCTGAAACTGAGATTCTACTATATGCAGATGATGTCATCCTTATAGTGAAGGGTAAAAACCATGTCGAGATACGCAAGAAGCTTAGAAAAGCGGTCTCAGCTGCCGTAAGGTGGACTTCTAGTGTAGGTTTCACTATTGCTCCAACGAAATCTAAGCTACTACATGCATGCCACTTAAAGCACCGTAAACGTGGTAGAGCTATCAAGATTGATAATATCCCAATCCCACAAACAAGATGCATAAAAATTCTCGGGGTTCTGCTGGACTCCAAGTTCACCTTTCTGAAACACCTTGAGTATGTTAAACAAAGCTGCCGCAAGCGAATGAACATTCTACGTATACTCGGATATCGCCTTAAAAGAAGTAGCCGATCGAGTTTATTGAAAATAGGAACAGCCCTTATTATCTCCAAACTCTATTTCGGATTAGGACTCACAAGCATTAACTTCGATGCTATGCAACAAACTTTTGAGCCAATATACAATGACGTCGCTCGTCAGGCATCTGGTGCCTTCCAAACCAGCCCAACTATTTCTATTATAGCTGAGGCCGGTTGGCTCCATTTTCGCCTAGCACTGGTTCAACGCTTAGGCATGTTAGCTGTCCGACTTATTGAGAAAAGCGAAGAAGCAAACGACTACCCTGTGGTTCATAGAGCAAAGAAGCTTCTTCTGGAAACAACTGGATGGTCCTGTCCGAACGTAAGCAGAATTCTCAGATCGACTGATAAAGAATGGTACTCGCCAACACCAATAATAGATAACGACCTAAGGA